>ML660765.1:24938409-25109123 GCA_007570785.1 Antilocapra americana | reverse complement strand
ACTGGTCCCATCACTTCATGGCAAATAGATGGGGAAACAGTGGAAACAGTGTCAGACTTTATATTTTGGGCTCCAAAATCACTGCAGATGGTGATTGCAGCCATAAAATTAAAAGACGCTTACTCCTTGGAAGGAAAGTTATGATCAACCTAGACAGCATATTGAAAAGCAGAGACACTACTTTGTCAAAAAACATCCATCTAGTCAAGGGTATGATTTTTCCAGTAGTCATGTAAGGATGTGAGAGTTGGACTATGAAGAAAGCTGAGTGCCGAAGAATTGATGCTTTTGAACTGTGGTGTTGGAGAAGACTCTTGAGAGTCCCTTGGACAGCAAGGAGATCCAACCAGTCCATCCTAAAGGAGATCAGTCCTGGGTGTTCATTGGAAGGACTGATGTTGAAGCTGAAACTCCAATACTTTGGCCACCTGATGTGACGAGCTGACTCATTGGAAATTATCCTGATGCTGGGAAAGATTGAGGGCAGGAGGAGAAGGGGACGACAGAGGGTGAGATGGTTGGATGGCATCACCAACTCAATGGACACGGGTTTGGGTGAACTCTGGGAGTTGGTGATGGACAGGGAGGCCTGGCATGCAGCAGTTCATGGGGTGGCAAAGAGTCAGACACCACTGAGCATGTGAACTGAACTGAATAGCAAGTCTCACTCGATAGTGGTAACCGTAAGGTTCCAATGAACACATATTGTGATCAAAATCAGTTTTGACAAGCAGCACACTGTCTGCTGCTTTCAAAAAAATCATTGAAAAATTCTGATTTTGATGTTTGTTATAAATTAAACTGATATGAGCTAAATTTTTGAAAGATGTTTGCTATTATATTTTCTGGCATGTTTCTGCTTCAAAGATTATTTTAAATGCTATTTTCAGATATTTATACTAGTCTTGTTATCTGCTGGTTGCATTTCTCTGCTAGAAATCGTTCAGAAAAATATTGTGTCACTGGCCTCTCTTCTCGCTGACTGTAATGTCAATACGTAGTCACTGGTTTAGAAAAACGGAGTGAGTTTTGTTCATTCAAAGTCATTTCTTATTTAAAATAGCAGTTAAGAACACAGGCTTTAAATCATTAGCTCTGCTACCTACCAGCTTTGTTGACCTCAGGCAGGTTACTTCATATCACTAAACATCATTTTTCTGTCTCTTATAGGACATGTTAAGAGGTTAGCTAATAGTTTTTTGTGTGTTTGTTTCCTCTTGTTTTAATGTTGAATGAGATAATCCATGTAAAACACATAGCATAGTGTATATCTGATGCTAATGAATGTTTCTCATTATTACCATGTAATTTTTGCTTTGAAATAACTGTTTAAAATTTGTTGCCATGTAGTATAGTGATTTAACACTTGACATACTATAAAAATAAGCTTCTGATGAACTATTTTTTGTTCTTAGCTAGAGTGCAAATACATACTAATGTGTAGTGTATATCTTGAAACCTTATAAAAAGGCTCTTTTAAAAATTTCTTACTTGGTTGTAAAAATGGAATTAAGAACAGAATCCATTGTTTGGGACTTTTATCACGTGAAAATATATTTTCCCATTGCTGCTTAGTTCAGATGAAAATTTTAGAAAATTATTAAACATCATTATTCCAATAACATGAACCATATTCTTGGTCCTAAACGCCAAAGACCTACCTAAGCATTGCATCAGTATCACTGAAACACTTAAGGCAGAAATGAACAGATAGAGAATTTTGTGTCAGTCAGGGTTCTTCAGAGTGACAGAGGCAATGAGAGAAGAGTGTGTGTGTGTGTACGTACACACGCACATACACACACATTCATTCATCTCCTGCATTGCAGGGGACTTCTTTACCATCTGACTCACCAGGGAAGCCCACATACATGTATATGCATATGAACGTATGCATGTGTATGTATATATATGCATTGTGTGTATAAATATATACATATATATGCATAAACAGTCCTAGTCAATATATTCTTAGACAGGAGATTGGAAATGAAAGGCATACATATTAGATCTGTCAATGGACTTATTTTTCTCCCATTCATCTGGTTTCAGGGACAAAATGAGAAGGAAAGAAAAAGCTTTGGGGCAAAAAATTATTGGCAGAAGCCTATCCATCTGACAAGGAAATCTGTTTTCAAACAGTGTACAACTCATGACCCTGGAGCAGCAGGGAGAGAATAGCAGAGCTCCCTAAGACCTTTGGAGAAGGCAATGGCACCCCACTCCAGTACTCTTGCCTAGAAAATCCCATGGATGGAGGAGCCTGGTAGGCTGCTGTCCATGAGGTCGTGAAGAGGACTAAGCGACTTCACCTTCACTTTCACTTTCATGCATTGGAGAAGGAAATGGCAACCCACTCCAGTGTTCTTGCCTGGAGAGTCCCAGGGACGGGGGAGCCTGGTGGGCTGCCGTCTGTGGGGTTGCACAGAGTCAGACACGACTGAAGCAACTCAGCAGCAGTTAAGACCTTATTTGCAAATATTTATCCAAAGGGTTGACAAATAAACCTGAATTAAGTTTTACTAATGTTGATATTTCATTATTTCAGCCTGACAGTTTATGATACCATTTTATAGTGTGAATTGCAGTTTTCTTTGCTAATTTATAGATGATTCAGGATGGAAGTATAAGCCGGTTCAGTTCAGTTCAGTTCAGTTGCTCAGTCGTGTCCGACTCTGTGACCCCATGAACTGCAACACACCAGGCCTCCGTGTCCATCACCAATTCCCGGAATCCACCCAAACCCATCTCCATTGAGTTGGTGATGCCATCCAGCCATCTCATCCTTTGTCATCCCCTCTTCCTCCTGTCCTCAATCTTTCCCAGCATCGGGGTCTTTTCCAATGAGTCAGCTCTTTGCATCAGGTGGCCAGAGTATTGGAATTTTAGGTTCAACATCAGTCCTTCCAATGAACACCCAGGACTGATCTCCTTTAGGACGGACTGGTTGGATCTCCTTGCAGTCCAAGGAACTCTCAAGAATCTTCTCCACCAGCACAGTTCAAAAGCATCAATTCTTCTGTGCTCAGCTTTCTTCATAGTCCAACTCTCACATTCATACATGAGAAGTCTAATCATAAAATCCTTATGATATATACTTACCCATAAAATATTCAAAATGTGGGCTACTATCAATGTTTTCACCTTCTGTACTATGTTCAGTCTTTCCTTCAAATGTTTAATTTTCCTATTTGCACATATTTTAAATGAATAAATAAATTCAGTATTATATTAAATATTTACAGTTTACAAAGTACTTCCATATACATTGTCTATTGTAATAATTTTTATCATGTTTTCATGAACAAGCTTTGGTTTAATTGATTTTCTCTATTGTTATTTTGTTTTCAATTTCATTGTTTTCTGTCCTGATATTTACTGTCTTTTCTTCTGCCTTGCTATAATGTTCTTTTCAAATATATGAATTCAAGGCTATAACTTTCCCTTCAGGTACTGCTTTTCTTGCAGTTGTCTGCTTTTTCCATTAGAACCCTTAGCATATTCATTGTAATTATTTTAATTTCTCTATGTGGTGATTTCAACGTCTGTTTCATCTCTCAGTCGTGTTCTGATGCTTGCTTTTACTCTTAATGCTGTTTTTTTCTTGCTGTCTATCATATCCTGTAATTTTTTGTTGAAAATTAGACATAGTATTGAGTGATAGCGGCTGAAGAGGACTTTTATATGAGGATTTATGTTACTGTGCTAGAAGTTGTGGTGTATCTAATGTTTATTGTCAGAAGTTTCAGATTCCCTCAGTGCCCTTTGTTTTTTGCCTCTCCTTTTATCTTTGGACTTCCCTGAGTACTTCTCCTCAAAGAGAGTGGACATCTTCCAGCTCTTTCAACTCTAATCTACTGGTATTTTACTGAAACCCTATTGATGTGATGATATGGTGTAGGAGAAAAGCATCCTATGTTTATATAATTTAATATTAGCCTTTTAGCAGACTTATGTCTTGGGGCTGTGAGATTCACAAGTGTTCCTGTGGTGTTATAGCTCCCTCCCAACCCCACCCTTTAAGTGATATAAGATAGGGAGATGGGTCTGGAACATGAGAAAATCCTTACCCCATGTAGGAAGAGGGCTTCTTAGGTGGCTCATTGATGAAGAATCTGCCTGCCAATATGTTCAATCCCAAGGTCGGGAAGATCCCCTTGAGAATGAAATGGCAACCCACTCCAGTAATCTTGCCTGGGAAATCCCACGGACAGAGGAGCCTGGCAGGCTACAGCCCATGGATTCACAAAACAGTCAGACTAAGACTTGACTTTGCCACTGAGCAAAGTCTGTATGAGAAGAAGTGCGGATCAAGTATTTTTCCCTGGAGGGTAGGCCTCTGTTATGGATAGTCTCTATCAGCATATTCACAAAGATGACTTATTCCCTAATTCCTGCTAGAATCAGGAAAGGATTCTTCTTGGATCTTCACCAGGAGAAGCTGATTGGAGTCCTGAAGGCAAAATCCAGGAAAGGGTGGAGATTCCTCGAAACTCAGCCCCCTGCCCCCATCCCCAATGTCTTACTCTCAAGCTAGTCTACTTTCAGCTTGCAGCAATTCACTGAAATTCCCATTTAACAATTCATGGTTCCAGGGTCCTCAACTCCAGAGAAGCACATCTCAGCTGTGATACTCTGGATTAACCTCTCTCCAGATTTGAGGGTGGCGGTTTACTCTGCAAACTCGATTATCTGGTTGGTCCAAGAAAAATGACTGATGTTCAATCTCTTCAACTTGATTTGTAAGGATAGGAGTGATGACTTCCAACCTCTTTACATATCAGAAATGAAACCAGACATCTCCCTCACATAATACATTAAATTTACTTAATCCAAAACAGAGAGTTGAAATAGTCTTGACTACATTTGGTTTTAACAATGGAGAAATTATAAAAATGGGATTATGTATATATTATATAGAATGGTATATAAAGTCAGTACTTTTATTGATTTTGTTTAAGAAAATCAAAATTTAAATGTCTACTTCATTCATTTTGTAAATATTTATGATGATTTTGCTACATTCCAAGTACTCTGATTATATTCAGTACCATGTGTCTTTTAAGGATTCTCTGCTAAAAACAAATCTTTATCAGTTGGGCACTTAGAAAGCACATTATTAAGGATCAAGCTGATCATTTCATGACCAAAAACTAGTTGGAAAGAATCTTTTTCACATTATTATCTGCACAAAAGGAAATCTTTCATTATTTATGACTTCTTATTTAAGAGCTCACATAATAATTTAGAGGGCTCCAGGTTTTTCTAAATTAGTACAAAGAAGTCTTAAGTTCTCCACAATTTTCTGTTCTCTAAAAAATTGAATTTCCATCCTTTTGTCATTATGCACTATTCAGAGATTTATAAAATGCTGCAAAATCGCTACCCCTCGTGAATATTGGCAGGTAAAGGTGTGCTTTCCTTGTGCGTGATAATAGCAGTGTCACTTTTAAAGGGGAAATGTACACAGTCATTACTTTGTTGTGTTCTGTGATCATTCAGCTTCGGTAGATTTTGCAAGTGTTGTCAAGACTTTAAAATCAGCAGATAAATATGAATAGATTCAGATAGAAAATAAACATTACTGGTAACTTTTAATATTTAAATGTTAGCTTCATAGAACACAAACACAAAATGTATTAGTGTATCTTATTTTTCTGCAATATGTGAAGATTTTCAAAGACAAAATAAAATATAGGAGGCACTCTGGTGAATTGCAGAGCCTAAGTAAGATATAAAGAATTGAAAGATCTGGGTTTAAGCTCTGGTTAGACCAGAGGTTTGTGTGACTTGGAGTTCATTTATCACTTCTCCCTCTTTTTAAAATTTCATACATAAATGAGAATATTGGACCAGGTCATTAGTAAGAGTTGCAGCTCATAAATTATATAATTCTGTGTCACAATTCACACTAAGATTATGCAATTATAAAATTTATAAAATATGTATTTAAATAGATTTGTCATTTTCCTATAAAATTTACCTGAGTTTTCTTTCTCTATCTCTTTCTCTATTTTCTGTTTCTTCATTTTATTTTATCTTTTTTTTTTTTTTTTTGCTTTTGTGTTGGGAAGGGTGGGAGAAGAACAATGAAAAATTTAAATACTTTTCACAAAATAAAATTGCAGTGCTTCCCTTGGATAAAAATTTATTGCTGGACTTACATGTAAGTAAGGTAGATAGATGCTCATATAAAACAGTTATCGGATGAGCAGAAGAAAAACATCTTCCCTTTGATGTTATCCACCTTCAAACTTTATCTATCCTTTTGCCACAATACTGTTTATGGTTTATTTCTTTAGATTAAGATTAAATAGCCATATTCTTTTAAAATTTTTGTATACCTGATTATTAGCAGCTTTATCTGCCAAAACATTTTAATTTATTAGGGCTTTTGTATGACAGCTGATTTGGAGGCATTTTGATTTGGGTTAAAGGGAAGGAGAAGACAAATCTACCCTTGGGCTTTGCTCAGGGAGAGTAAATTTTTATAGGTAGATAGATATGAGAGATATATACATATTTAAAGTTTTGTATTTAGGTAAATGTAACTATATATATATATATATATATAAAACTTCCCTGGTAGCTCAGCTAGAAAAGAATCTGCCTGCAATACAGGAGACCGCGGTTCAATTCCTGGGTCAGGGAGATCCCCTGGGGAAGGGATAGGCTACCCACTCCAGTATTCTGGCCTGGAGAATTCCATGTACTATATGTATAGTCCATGGGGTCGCAAAGAGTCAAACACAACTGAGCGACTTTCATAGTGTGTGTGGGTGTGTGGGTGTGTTATATTTGAGGTGTGAGGCAAGATATGGAACTAGAGGACATTCTGTGAATAAGATGTAAAGAAAAGTGAAGTAAAACTACCAAAGTTTGTAGGGAAAAGTGAATCACATCATTTCTCACAGAGGAGCATCTCAGAGTTTACTACTTGAAATAATAAAAAATGTCTGGCAAATAACATGTTCCCTATCCATCTCCTTTGGGAAAACTACAGGCTATAGCCCTTCCTAGAGGTTCACAGTGAACCTTGCTTTGCATGTTAGCCTTATTAAATCAACATTTTACAAGTGTGTTTGAATTAAAAACACCTTTTACTGGAATGTATTATGGAATTTTGTTAAACACTTGCAGAGAGCACTTTCTGATTACAATTATTACTAATTCGAGTAAGTATCTCCCAGAATAATTGGGATTGAATGGATGTGTTTCTGCTGAAGAATTCAGTGTTTCATGATATTCATTACCCACATACTTGAGGTCCAATATCTAATTTGAAATAAATCTTTAAATACACATTTCAGTTCTCCACTGTTTGCCTTATGGTAATCAACTGGCATTATTTTATTTCATACTAATGACATTTTGAATTATACCATATTTCCATAATTAATGAAATGATTTAATTTCTTTTTATAGATAATAGTAATTTCTAGTTCTGCAAGTTAAATGCAGCAGGACTTTCTTTATTCTCATTTTTACAGTCCAGTTAGCATCCCACTGAACTGAATGCACAAGTGATTCTTTCTTTCCTTCCACTAACCACCTACCTCTTTTTTTTTGGTTTAGTTGTTTGATCAATTGCATATTAATGCAATTATTTTTTCATAAATTCACAATTTCATCAAATGTGTGTCTTTTATTTATTTTGTAGACTAACTGACAAAAATATATTTTGGATTTTTCTTAGTTCACAGGAAAAGAGAGGAACTTAAGTCTTTATTGTAGATTTAGTGACAGGATAAACTGATCTTTTAAAACTCAGTATATTGACTTGAGTAGAATTATTTCCAATTGTCATAAACAATAGAAATAATATTGAGTCTTATTATTGACCCATTTCTTGCTCAATGTAATTTTATTTAACAATTATAATTTAAATGTAAGTGAGGGTATGGATCTCCATTTTTGTCAGCTGACTAAGCCGTTCTTTCAGTGGTTACATTCCCAGGCCACCACTTCGGAGATTTGTCTCTAATCATTGACCCAATAGATGTTCCCCACTCATTATTTGTCACCAGTCATATTCATCTTATATATCATTATAGCTTCTTTCCTCCCCTCCCAGAGAAAATTATGTCCCTTTTCTATGACCAGACCTTTACAATCTTACCTCCTAATACAATGCTATACTTTACTTACAGTTACTGTTCTCAAGTTAGATTTACTGAAATTCCACAAATGTCTCTTATCCCTCCACTTTTATATATATTTTTTCCTAAATTGTTCTCTCTGCTTAGAAATTCTTATTTCCTACTTCTTTTATAATCTTAGCCTTCAAAGGTCACCTCTTTTACCCTGAAAATTATGAGTATAACCTTTCCTCTTTGAGCTTATAAGCTATTAAGTGATAAGTATCCTTTAATTTTTAATAGATTTACCTGGTGTTTATCTATGGGAATTATCTCTATGCTCAGTTTTTAAACTACTTGAATGCTGAGATAGGACCCCAGCGAGTGTTGGACATACATGAAATATTTGGTGAATTAATAAATGAGAGAATGAATGTGATTTTACACTAGATTACCCCAGAAAAATATTAGAATATACAAGAATACATAGTTACAAAAGCAGTTTTCAACAGATTGGATTATAAAAGTTTCTTTTAAATTAACTCTATAAAAGAAACCAATGTAAAGATATTTTAAAGTTGGCTTAATTTTATAAAATAATGTCATTTATACATTTTAATAATGTGATTAATATCTTACTTTACCCCTTTTTAAATCTCTTTTCTAAAATGGAAAAGATGTTTAACTTTGTCTCTTTTTATCATAGATAGATATAAATAGTACATTAAATACTCTGTTGAACAAAGAATAAAATATGACAAAAGGAAAATAACCATGACTGTTTACACCATCTGTTGGTAGATGAACAGACACAGTTGTCCTTAACTAGTGGCATGTATATCTATGAAAGTTCCTAAGTACAAAAAAGAAACTTAGAAATATTTTTCTGCTCAAGTAAATATTTTGTGCCAAAGAAATAATCAAAAGGTAACAGGAGTGATAGAAACTCAGTATTGGATATCAAGGTTTAAATTTTTTGGTTTTTGAACCAAAATAGTTCAAAGATAGAGTAAAAATAAAGAAAAAAATAGTAAAGATAAAGTAGTAGCTTTACCAGTGGAAATTTATCTTTAGTATGCTGTGAACTTCCCTGGTGGCTCAGGGGTAAAGAATCCACCTGCCAGTACAGGAGATGTGGTTTCAATCCCTGGGTTGGGAAGATCCCCTGGAAAAGAAAATGGCAACTCTAGTATTCTTACCTGGGAAATACCATGGCCAGAGGACCCTGGTGGGCTACAGTCCGTGGGATTGCAAAAGAGTCGGACACAACTTAGTGACTAAACAACATATTCTGCTATAAAAAGCCATGTATTCCAAGTATTTATGACTGTCAGTGAAACTTCTGGTAAACTGGCTAAATAAAATGTTTTATTGTCAGTAAACATTCAAGTAATATGTACATTACTCCAAAGAATATGTGTGGCCTATAAAAACCATATGCAGATATTACCAATCGCAGCAAATTCTGAGCAGCCTTGTAGGAATTAACTGAGAAAACCCTTCTGGTTGCCTTGTTAGGTCACAAGCAAAAAAAAAAAAAAAATCACAAAGTAATAATGATAACAGTAACTATACAATTAGCATAGATATGGCTAAAGAACCATGTTTCAAAAATAAAATACACAAAACAGAAAATCTGGATTTAGGCCTGAATTTTAGGTTTGCATAAATTTTTAATGATTTATTACTAGTTCATGGCATTAGTGATTGAGAAGGAAATGGCAACCCACTCCAGTATTCTTGTCTGGAGAATTCCATGGACAGAAGAGGAACCATGGGGTCACCAAGAGTCAAACACGACTGAGCGACTAAGTACAGCTTTAGTGATAATGCTTTTCTTCCACTTCTTCACATTTTTGAGAACTTTTAAAGGCATTTTTAGGACATCTTGAGACATTTTGGGGAAAATTTTAAAAAACTTTTTTAGAATAGCAGAGTTTGGGGGAGAACTGTTTGGTGCTGTGATGAAATCCTTGAATTCATTTTGGTAAGTAAATACAAAAGACTGGACAAATTGTTCTTCCCTGGAACTTGGTAGTATCATTTCTCAAAGTTTCTTATGTTGAACACTAATATCTCAAGAGGTTAATAAATGCTACTTAGTAAGGAAATGAAGGAGTTTGCAGAATCTACAAATACAGTAATCAATGGATTGAGTAAAGGTAAAATGATTTCTTTACTTCTGGAAGCTTTCAATATCTTAATATGCATCAGGGACCCTCAGGAAGAACATATAGTTTGTAGCACTTGCAAAGAATTCTTTGACCTAGGATCACATTTTCACCAAACGCCGTGCATTAGTATGGAACACAGTTTTTAAAACAGTCTTATTATTTCAGAGTGAAAAAACAATGGTGTGCATATAGAATAATCTACCTTATATTTCTATAATAAATAAAAGGTGCCATTAGAAAAGACGTTCACCACTCTGTCACTACAAAGCTTACATGTTAGGTGAAAAACTTTATAAAAAATTGATAAATATAAAAAGTGATTATATGCCATGATGTATGCTAAGAAGGAAACAAAACAGGGAATTGAGATGGATGATTAGGAGAGACTTGAGGCAGGTAATATTTAAGCTTCACCTAAGGATTTTAACAATGAGGTGTTCCCTGAAGACGGAATGGTATATGCAAAGGTTCTAAGGTGGGAAGAAACTCAGTGTAGTTGGGTAGCAACATATACAGGAAGTAACACACACACATACTTGGAGAGGTGGACAGGCCAGATCATGCAGACCTTAGAGCTCAAAGTAAAGGAGTGTGGATTTTATTCTGTGTGCTTTGGGAAACTTATAGAGTTTTAAATGGTGAATTTTATTTGATTTACTTTGTAAGATCACTTTTTCTGCTCTATGGTAGATTGAAAGTGGACCAGAGTGGAACTCTGGAAGACCAGTTGAGAAACTGCACTAATCCAGATGAAAGATGAAAGGGATGATGTGTTGTCAGATTTGAGACACAGTTTGATGCTTTCCAGCAGGAGATAAGAGAGAAGTTGGAAATAAGCGTAACCTTGATCTTTTCTCTTCTCTGCTCTTCTTTCCAGATAGCAGCACCAGAAATATGTAGCATTGCTATGCCAAAGTATAAATTATCTAAATTACAAATTGCTCTCTTGGATTGACTTTAATTTGATGTATTGTTTGGAAGAGTTCCAAAATGATTGGTAGAGACAATGTGTAAGACTCCTTGGAGTCACATCTACCTCTTTGCCTGGTCCATTTATCTTATTCTGACATTTTATTTCAGCACATCCTTCCACTCTAAGTGAACTTCATTTCCTTTCACTTTAATTATGACACTCTTTTATAGGACATGAAAATGAAAATTAATTTGGTACTGTGAGAAATGAGAACTCTTTTGGCAAAGATATGCCACCATGACATTCTCTGCAATAGCCATCCTTATTAACACTATCGTTTATACTGTGTGTGCGTGTGTGTGTGTGCGTGCTCAGTTGTGTCTGACCCTGCGATCTTCTGGACTATAGCCTGCCAGGCTCCTCTGTCCATGGAATTTTCCAGGCAAGAATACTGGAGTGGGTTGCTATTTCCTACTCCAGGGGATCCTCCCAATCCAGGGATAGAACCCACGTTGCTTGTGTCTCCTAGATTGGCAGGTAGATTGTTTACCACTGCGCCACTTGGGAAGCATCATTTACACCAGCCAAGTGTTATTCCTCCCAAATTTAAATCATGCTTCCTACCACTTAAGGACCTTTGAATCCATGATAGAAAACAAAAGCAAAGCTAAATTAGGGAGGGACCTTGTTCATATATAATGTTTGTGCTACACAGATATATTATTCAGATTAATTTTAATGTCATTGTTTAAATTTAAATTACATATATTTTCATGTTAGCCAAATTCCATGTTAATAAAACTTATAAAGAAAATAGAGTTTAGTACTTGCTTCATTTGTATTTACAAACTGAATTCCCTCAAAAATCTATGCATAGAAATATTTTACTTTGAGTTTTATAAGATTATTTAATGAATACACTAACATGCAGGTAGCTTAAGTATGTTAATAGCAGGTAGCAGAAATATGCAGTGTTTAGGGGATTGGCTGTTAAGAAGTACCTAACAGTGAGAATTATCTAACTTTAGATAATATTGAAGAGTGAAAAAAGAGAATACTTTGAAAATAGACTTATTTAAAAAAAATCTGTATTTGTATCTATGTAATATGTGTGTGTGTTTATGTATATACATATATATAAAGGATACCATAACTCAGTTGCATGTTTTTATGTCACAAAGACATTAACCTTTCAGATTGCAACTTATATTCTCTCTTTTTAATGAATGAAAAATTATGTGCTTTAACATACTGTTATTCACCAATGAATTTTAAGGTAATAGTTATACATTTAGTAGACCTAGTTTCTGTTAGTTCTCTTTGGGACTGAAATTATAAATAGGAAGATAGATATTTATTAAGATATGTCCTTTGCCGTGCTCTTCAAGTCCACATTATTTCTCCTCTGATGTATTATCAGTTCAGTTCACTTCAGTCGCACAGTCATGTCCAGCTCTTTGCACCCCCATGGACTGCGGCACGCCAGGCTTCCCTGCTCATCCCAACTCCTGTAGCCTACAAAACTCACATCCATTAAGTCGGTGATGCCATCCAACCATCTCATGCTCTGTCATCCTCTTCTTTTCCCACCTTCAATCTTTTCCAGCATCAGGGTCTTTTCCAGTGATTCAGTTCTTTGCATCAGGTGGCCAGAGTATTGGAGTCTCAGCTTCAGCATCAGTCCTTCCAATGAACACGCAGGACTGATTTCCTTCAGGATTGACTGGTTGCATCTCCTTGTTGTCCAAGGGACTCTCAAGAGTCTTTTGAACCACAGTTCAAAAGCATCAATTCTTCGGCACTCAGCTTTCTTTATAGTCCAGCTCTCACATCCATACATGACTACTGGAAAAACCATAGCATTGACTAGGTGGAACTTTGTTGGTAAACTAACGTCTCTGATTTTTAATATGCTGTCTAGGTTGATCAAAGCTTTTCTTCCAAGGAGCAAGCATCTTTTAATTTCATGGTTGCAATCATCAGCTGCAGTGGTTTTGGAGCCCAGAAAAATAAAATCTGCCACTGTTTCTGCTGTTTCCCCATCTATTTCCCATGAAGTGATGGGACCAGATGCCATGATCTTAGTTTTCTGATTGTTGAGCTTTAAGCCAATATTTTTTTACTGTCTTTCACTTTCATCAAGAGGCTTTTTAGTTCTTCTTCACTTTATGCCATAAGGCTGGTGTCATCTGCATATCTGAGGTTATTGATATTTCTCATGGCAATTTTGATTCCAGCTTGTCCTTTCTCCAGCCCTGCATTTTGCATGATGTATTATAATTTCTTCCTAACACATCTCCTTCTAGTTGCCCCTTTCCTAAAGCCATTCTCGGTCTTGCTGCCAAAAATGATCTTTATAAAACATATCTAATCATGCCTTTTCTTGTTTAAATTTATTATTTTAAAATCCAAACAACCTTTCATTGTTTGTAAGAGTCTCATTGTGTATATACCATTGTTGCCCCATTTTGAAGTTAAGAGATTGAAGCTCAGAAAGGCTAAAGAACTTCAGCAATGTCAAAAAACTAATAAGTGGCAAAGTTTAGGTTACATACCATATGAATTCAGTCCTTTAAAGTTTGTTGAAAATTTTCTTATGGTACCGTGCATGTTCTATATGTGCTAGAAAACAATATGTCTGCATTTCCATTTGTTTGGTGAAGTGTTCTTTATATGTCTGGTAGATCAGATTTGTTAATTTTCATGTTAAAATATATATCCACATCCATTTTCCTAAAAAGAAGTGCACTTTAGGAACCTGTAGAGTTCTACAGAACTACTGTAATAACTGGACATGGAAAAACAGACTGGTTCCAAATAGGAAAATGAGTACATCAAGGCTTTTTGTCACTCTGCTTATTTAACTTATATGCAGAGTACATCATGAGAAATGCTGGGCTGGAAGAAACACAAGTTGGAATCAAGATTTCCAGGAGAAATATCAATAACCTCAAATATGCAGATGACACCACCCTTATGACAGAAAGTGAAGAAGAACTAAAGAGCCTCCTGATGGAAGTGAAAGAAGAGAGTGAAAAAGTTGGCTTAAAGCTCAACATTCAGAAAACTAACATCATAGCCTCCTGTCCCATCACTTCATGGCAAATAGATGGGGAAACAGTGACAGACGTTATTTTGAGGGGCTCCAAAATCACTTCAGATGATTGCATTGTGACTTCATGGTGACTGCAGCCATGAAATTAAAAGATGTTTACTCTTTGGAAGAAAAGTTATGACCAACCTAGACAGCATATTGAAAAACAGAGACATTACTTTGCCAACAAAGGTCCATCTAGTCAAGGCTATGGTTTTTCCAGTCATCATGTATGGATGTGAGAGTTGGACTATAAAGAAAGCTAAGTGGAGAAGAATTGATGCTTTTGAACTGTGGTGCTGGAGAAGACTCTTGGGAGTCCCTTGGACTGCAAGGAGATCAAACCAATCAGACCTCAAGGAAATCAGTCCTATATATTCATTGAAAGGACTGATGCTGAAGCTGAAGCTCCAATACTTTGGCCACCTGATGTGAAGATCTGACTCCTTAGAAAAGACCCTGATGCTGGGAAAGATTGAAGGTGGGAGGAGAAGGGGATGACAGAGGATGAGATGGTTGGATGGCATCACCAACCCAATTGGACATGAATTTGAGTAAACTCTAGGAGCTGGTGATGAACAGCTTTTTTGTGCTTTGTACCTTTTGTATCCGTACCTTTTGGAAATCTCTGATGAACTGCATTTAAGTGCAAGTTTGCTTTTTTTTGTCTCATCTGATAGTTTTTGTCTTTTTACTGTTTGGGGGAAATATACTGTTTCTCTTCTTTTAGTGACTACTCTATAATTCCAACATATTTTCTTAACTTGTGAAAGTGTAAAAGTCAATCAGATATACTTGTGTTCCCTTTAGAGAACTCAGTAGTTTGAACACTTTAATTCCTTTAAACTTTAAGTCCCTTAAATTCCTTTAATACCAAAATCCCACAAAGTTAACGTTTTTTGTGTGTATCTGGGGACACTTTAAGTCTTTTTTTTAAAGGACATTCTCATTATTAGTTTGTATATATAGTCAGTGCTCATTTAAATTATTTAAATTTATCCACAAATTTATAACTTTCACTGGTTTTTTTTTTCCTACTTGGATTTAGAAATTGCATTTAAAACAGCTGTCTGGGATTATTTTCCATTTATCTGAAATACAGTTTTCATAATTTCCTTTAATGATACTCTGGTGGTTGGTTTAGTCGCTAAGTTGTGTCCGACTCTGAACGACCTCATGGACTGTAGCCTGTCAGGCTCCTCTTTCCATGGGATTTTCTGGGCAAGAATACTGGAGTGGGTTGCCATTTCTTTCTCCAAGTAAAGATACTCTACTAGAGGAAAACTTCTAAGTTTAGCTGGTTGGAAAATGTCCTTATATAACTTGTGCTCTTGAAAAAATTCTACTGAAGCTAGACTTTGAGTTAGCAGTTATTTTCTTTCAACACACTAAAGATTTAATTTCATGGGAAACTGTGCATTTCCTGACATTCTCACAATCACTCCTTGGGAGGTAATCTGCTTTTTCTCACTGGCTACTTGTAAGGTTACCTCTTTGTCTTTGGTATTCTAAGTTTCAATTTTATGCATACAAATGTAAATTTCTTTTTGTGATTTCTAAGGGGAATAATTGGTCACTTTCATTAGGTTTGAAAATTACTCAATCTTTATTTCTTCAGATATCTCTTCTAGTTTATTTTCTCTGTCCCTTTCTTTTGACACTCAAATCATGCTTAGGTTAGGCCATCACACTCTATTTTCTATGTCTTGTTACCTTTGTTTGATTTTCCATGCTGAATTCCACATAGTTACTTCTAGTCATGTTTTAGGTTAAGAGTTCTCTCTTCATATATGAAAGGCTAATCTCTTAAACTTGGTCACTGAATTTTTAATTTCAGATATTATATTTTTATTTCTAGAAATTGTGTGTTTCTCTCCAGATATGCTTTATCATTGTTTATAGTTTCCTATTACTGTTCTTGAGTATCTTATTTTTGAAATGTAGTAAGCATTGTTATTTTATTGTTTTCTATTTGTCATAATATTTGAAATCTCCACAACTGATTTCTGTTGTTGTTTCTTCTGTTTTCATTCATAAGCCTTGTTTTCTTATGAGTGAAATAATTTTTTACTGTGTGTTATTCTTTTTTTTTTTTTTTTTAGAAAATTACACTTAGGAATTCTTTGAGACCTAGTGTAAAGGTGTTTTCTCTGCAAAATATTTGTCATTGCTTCTGCCACATAGGGGCACTAATGGTCTTCACGTTTTTAAATTACCTGGTTTGAGATTTTCTTGTTTGTTTAATTTTCAGTTTTATTGAGATATAATTGACAAGTGAAAGCGTAATGTATTTAGAGTGTATAGCATGATGATATAGTGAATGGGTTACCACAGTATATAACGCATTCACCATTAAGTTTTTTTTTTTTTAAACCACCCAAATCACATTAATTTGAGCTGCAAATATACCCAAGAGTAGGTTTGTGGTTACTAGATGAATCTTGCATGACCTTTATGAGGGAGGGTCTCCTCTTTGGGCAAGCCCAAAGATTTGTCTCTACTCCGATGTATCTCACAATTGTGTGAAAACTGCAGTTTAAGTTCACTAAATTCCAGCAAATGTCCTTAGGCAAAAAAAAATAATAATTTAATCATTTTATCTCTCTAAGATCCTGCCTTCCTTTAGCTTTTATTCTAATAATTTCCTTAGTACTCTACCAGTTCTCTAATTCTATTAAGTAAAAAACAAATGTATGTAAAAATGTGGGGCTTCCGTCGTAGCTCAGTCAGTAAAGAATCTGCCTGCAGTGCTGGAGACCTGGGTTCAATCCCTGGGTTGGGAAGAGTCCCTGCAGAAGGAAATGGCAACCCATTCCAGTATTCTTGCCTGGGAAGTCCCATGGACAGAGTCGCCTAGCAGGCTACCATCCATGGGGTCGCAAGAGTCGGACACAGCTTAGTGACCAAACCACCATGTAATAATGTACACACACACTCTCCAGCATGTTTAGTTCTTTTAAGCAAGAGATATGCAGACACCTAAGCTTTCAAATATTGAAAATAACCATTTAAACCCATAAGCTAAAATTTAGCAAGAATTCTACTAAAGGTATAAGTAGAATAACTTAATAGGTAAAATTAACCAGATGGCTGTAAGGCAGCTTATTGTGACATACAGATTTCATCTTTAATAGAAAACAAATTATGGAAGAACTAATTCAAGAAGAAATAGCTCATAAGAGCTCTTGGGAGGGTGAAAAATAATACTACGAACAAAAAATAATGGAAGGAATAATGACATTTCCTTCTCCAAGGAATCTTCCCAACTCAGGGATCGAACCTGGATCTCCAGAATTGCAGGTGGATTCTTCCCTGTCTGAGTTGGCACCCCTCTCATATATAAAATGGGGATAAAAATGCTAACTGTATATGAGAAGACCGAGACACAGAGAATCACAGATAATAAGTGGGATTACAGGGACTCAAACCTAGGTAGTAACAATCTAAAGCCCACGCTTTATCTGTATTGCTGGGATGTGTGCTCAGTCTCCGGTGACTCTTTGCCACCCCATGGACTGTAGCATGCCAGGCTCCTAAGTTCCACAGGATTCTCCAGGTGAGAATACTGAAGTAGGTTGGCATTTCCTAACAGGAAGGGAAAATTAAAACTATTTTTTAAATTTATGTGTGGGGAACAGTTTCGACTACATAGTATAGGAGATATCATATACATGTTGGTTCACTGGGTAATGACTAAACATTCTTTTAAGAAAGCTTTGATTATAATTGTAATAGTATTGTAATAAAGTATACAGAAAATACGTAGAATAACAAGAATAATTTACTATACTTTTAAATGGTAAAAAGAGTTTTTTTTTCATGGCAAATCTTAAAAAATGGGTCAGTTAAAGTAACTTTAATTGTATACTGTAATAACTTTGGAAAGTCAAGTATAATCTAGCAAAAAACCTAGCAAAAAAAATAACACAATAGAAAATTCAATTAGAGCGACAAAGAACACCACATTGCCTACTTATATTTAGTTAATATTATGTGGAATAAACTACTTAAGAATGAAGGATTTGAGGTAATGATTCAAATGAGTTCAATTTCAATTCAAAAAATGGTTACAAATATAATTAGGAAAAAAATTGATAATATTTGCAGATGACGCATGGCAAATCAGGAAACAATTTGAAAATATAGTAAAACTAATTACTTTGATCTCAACTACAGTCAACTCTTGATTAACTGGCATAAATGGAGTGATGAACAGATGGAAAGGAAACCACAATTACTCAGATTCATCATTAAAACAGAACTATAAAACCAATAACAATATGACACAAAATAAACTTATTTAATAATATAGTAGTTTGACAGTCCACAGATATTACCCAAAAGTGTAAAAATATTACAAGCACTTTGATTTAAGACCATCTGCCAAAAATTACTGGGCTGTTAAACAACTTCATGGTAAAGATCCTTGTATTTATGAGTCTTGGATTAAGCAGACACATGCCTCGTTTCTCTTTCATCATTACCCTTAATTAGAGGTTCACCCAAAATTTTTGCTCTGCAATGTTAGAATACAGATATACCTTGTCTTATTGAGATTCATTTATTGCACTTCTCAGGTGTTCATTTTTGTTTTTTAATAAATTGAAATTTTGTGGCAACAATGTGTCAAACAAATCAATAGCATTTTCATTATCAATCATTTTTCAATAGCATTTTCTCCCATCATGACTCCATTTCACATTTTGGTAATTCTGGGAATATTTCAAACTTTTTCATTTTTATTATATTTGTTACAGTAATCTATGATCAATGATCTTTGATTTTATTGTAGTAGTTGTTTTGTTATGTGATGAAACATTCCTATGTAAGACAGCAAACCTAATCAATAAATAGTGTGTGTGTTCCCACTGCTCCACCAACCAGTCATTCTCCCATCTTTCTCCTTCTCCTTATGCCTCCTTGTTTCCTGAGATACAATACAATGTTGAAATTAGGCCAGTTAATAACCCTACAATGGCCACTAAGTGTTCAAGTAAAAGAAAGTCTCAAATATCTCACTTGAAATCAGAAGCTAGAAATGATTAAGCTTTTTCCTTTCAAAGAAAGGCATGTCAGAAGGATATGTGAGGATCCATGTCAAAAACAGACATAGGCTGATAGGTGAGCTTCCTTTACCAAACAATTAGCCAAGTTATGAATGCAAAGAGGCTAAGTTCCTGAAGGAAATTAAAATCACTACTCCAGTAAACACATGAACGATAAGAAAGCAAAACAACATTATTGCTGATACAGAGAAGGTTTTCATGGTCTGGATAGATCAAACAATCCACAACATTCCCTTAAGCAAAAGTTTAATCCAGTGCAAGGACCTAACTCTTTTCAATTCTTTGAGGGCTGAGAGTGAGGAAACTGTGAAAGAAAAGTTGGAAACTAACAGAGGTTGCTTTATGAGGTTGAAGGGATAAAGCCATCTACATAACATAAACATGCAAGGTGAAACACATGTGCTGACTAGAAGTTGCAGCAAGTTACACAGTAGATCTTGCTAAGATCATTAATGAAGGTGGATGCACTAACAACAGGTTTTCAATTGTATACAAAACAGCCATATGCTGGAAGAATATGCTCCTTTGACTTTCATAGCTAGAGAGGAGAAGTCAATACCTGGCTTCAAAGCTTGAAAGGTACACTTTCTTCAAAGATACTCTTGTTAGGCAGAGGTTGATGTAGCTGGTAACTTTAACTTACAGCAAATGCTCATTTACCATTCTGAATATCCTGGGACCTTTGGAATTATGCTAAATCTACTCTGTGCTCTGTAAATGGGACAACAAAGCCTGGATAACAGGATATCTGTTGACTGCATGGTTTACTGAATATTTTAAGCCCACTCTTAAGACATACTGCTCAAAAAAATATTGCTTTAAAAATATTGCTGCTCATTGACAATGCTCCTGGTCATTCAAGAAATCTGATGGAAATTTACAAGGAGATTAATGTCGCTTTCATGCCTGCTCGCCAAACACCCATTCTGCAGCCCATGGATCAAGGAGACATTTTGACTTTCAAGTCTCTTATTTAAGAAACACATTTCATAATGCTGTAGCTGCCATAAAGAGTGATTCCTCTGATGTATCTAGGCAGAGAAAGTTGCAAACCTAGAAGGGATGCACCATTTTAGATGTCTTTAAGCACATTTATGATTTCATGGAAAGATGTCAAAATGCCAACATTCAGAGGAGTTGGAACTGGTTGATTCCAAGTCTCATAGATGACTTTGTGGAGTTAAAGACTTCAGTGAAGAAAGCAGCTGCAGATGTGGTGGAAACACACATCTAGCAAGAGAACTAGAATAAGAAATGGAAAATGTGACTGAATTGTTGCAATCTTATGATAAGGCTTGAATGAATGAGGAGTTGCTTATTATGGATGAGCAAAGAAAGTGTTTTCTTGAGAGAATCTAAGCCTGTTATGATGCTGTGAAGGTTGTTGAAATGACAACAAAGAATTTAGAATAAATATTATATAAACTTATTTTAACAAGCTATGTCAGGGTTTGAGAGGATTGATTCCAATTTTGAAAGCAGTTCTACTCTGGATAAAATGCTACCAAACAGCATTGCATACTATAGAAAAATTATTCATAAAAGGAAGAGTCAGTTGATGTGGCAAACTTCATTGATGTCTTATTTTAAGAAATAGCCACAGCCATCCCAGACTTCAGCAACCACCACTCAGTGAGGAGCTGTCAATGCTGAGGCAAGATCATCTACCAGCAAAAAGATTAAAACTCACTTGAAGTCTCAGATGATTTTTAGCATTTTTTTTTAAATAAAGCATTTTTTTAACTTAGGTACATGCACTTTCTAGACATAATGTTGTTGCGTACTTAATAGACTATAATATAGAATAAAGACACTTTTACATGCACTAGGACACCAAAAAAAAAATTGCAGGACTCACTATATTGGATATTTGCTTTGTTGTAGTAGTCTTGACCCCAGTCCACAATATCTTTGAGATCTGCCTATACCCCACAAGTATGAGCTGAGGGATAGGGTCTGGTCTATCAGGCTGTCTTTGACAGCTCCATATCATCTCTTCATTACTAAACAGGTTATCTTTTAGTATATAGATATTTTATTCATAGTAATTTTCATTTCCTCACAAATACATTCTTTATGATTAATCATTACTTTAGTTTATCTTCTATCAGATAATCAAGAGTTGGGTACACTCCCAAATATATAGTCAATTAGATAAGCTGTAGAGAAAATTAACCTTTGCTTCATTGCTGTAAAAATTTCACATAAACTGTTTTCACCTGAATTGATATCTTGAAATTGGATTTCTAAACTCTCTTATCTTAGTGTTATTTCATGTCCCATATGCAGTTCCAGATTAACTTTTTTAATGATGGTCTTTATTTTTTAGAAGAATTTTAATTTAGATTTACAGAAAAATTGAGACAAATGTACAAACTATTCCCACGTGCAACACACTCAGCTTCCCCTATGATTCACGTCGTACTTCAGTGTAATACATTTGTTACAGGGAATACACCAATAATGATACAATATTATCAACTGAGTCTACTATTTACTCATCATTCTTCAATTCTACCTAGTATAAATTAATTTAGCAGGCTGCTTATTAGCGTTCTTGAGGGGAAGGGAGGTAAAAAGTGTCCTATAAAAAAACAAGGAAAGATGAACTCCCCAGGTCGGTAAGTGCCCAATATGCTACTGGAGATCAGTTGAGAAATAACTCCAGAAAGAATGAAGAGATGGAGCCAAAGCAAAACCAACACCTAGTGGTGGATGTGACTGGTGATGGAAATAAAGTTTGATGCTGTAAAGAGCAATATTGCATAGGAACCTGGAATGTTAGATCCATGAATCAAGGCAAATTGAAAGTGGTCAAACAGGAGGTAGCAAGAGTGAACATCAACATTTTGGGAATCAGTGAACTCAACTGGACTGGAATGGGGGAATTTAACTCAGATGACCATTGTATCTACTACTGTGGGCAATAATCCCTTAGAAGAAATGGAGTATCCATCACAGTCAACAAATGAGTCCAAAATGTAGTACTTGGATGCAATCTCAAAAACAGCAGAATGATCTCTGTTCATTTCCGAGGCAAACTATTCACTATCACAGTAACCCAAATCTATGCACTGACAAGTAATGCTGAAGAAGTTGAAGTTGAATGGTTCTATGAAGACCTATAAGACCTTCTAGAACTAACACCCAAAAAAAGATAACCTTTTCGTTATAGGAAACTTTAATGCAAAAGTAGGAAGTCAAGAAACACTTGGAGTAACAGGCAAATTTGGCCTTGGAGTACAGAATGAAGCAGGGCAAAGGCTAATAGAGTTCAGCCAAGAGAATGCAAACACGCTCTTCCAGCAACACAAGAAAAGACTCTACACATGGACATCACCAGATGGTCAATACCGAAATCAGATTGATTATATTCTTTGCAGCCAAATGGAAAAGCTCTATACAGTCAGCAAAAACAAGACCAGGAGCTGACTGTGGCTCAAAACATGAATTCCCTTATTGCTGAATTCAGACCTAAATTGAAGAAAGTAGGGAAAACCACTAGACTATTCAGGTATGTCCTAAACAAATCCCTTATAATTATACAATGGAGGTGACAAATAAATTCAAGGAATTAGATCTGATAGACGGAGTGCCTGAAGAACTATGGACAGAAGTTCATGACTTGCTACAGGAGGCAGTGATCAAGGCCATCCCCAAGAAAAAGAAATGCAAAAAGGCAAAATGGTTGTCTGAGGAGGCCTTACAAATAGCTGAAAAAAGAAGAGAAGCAAAAGGAAAAGGAGAAAAGGAAAGATACCCAACAGAATGCAGAGTTTCAAAGAATAGCAAGGAGAGATAAGAAAGCTTTCCTCAGTGATCAATGCAAAGAATAGAAGAAAACAACAGAATGGGAAAGACTAGAGATCTCTTCAAGAAAATTAGAGATACCAAGGGAACATTTCACGCGAAGATGGGCAGAAATGGTATGGACCTAACAGAAGCAGAAGATATTAAGAAGGGGTGCCAGGAATACACAGAAGAACTATACACAAAACATCTTAATGACCCAGATAACCATGATGATGTGATCACTCACCTAGAGCCAGCCAGGCATCCTGGAATGTGAAGTCAAGTGGGCCTTAGGAAGTATCACTACAAACAAAGCTACTGGAAGTGATGGAATTCCAGTTGAGCTATTTCAAATCCTAAAAGATGATGCTATGGTAGTGCTGCACTCAATATGTCAGCAAATTTGGAAAACTCAGGAGTGGTCACAAACTGGAAAAGGTTTGTGTAAAAGATTCATTCCAATCCCTAAGAAAGGCAATGCCAAAGAATGTTCAAACTACCTCACAATTGCACTCATCTCACACAGTAGCAAAGTAGTGCTCAAAATTCTTCAAACCAGGCTTCAACGGTACATGAAGCATGAACTTCCAGATGTTCAAGCTGGATTTAGAAAAGGCAGAGGAGCCATAGATCAAATTGCCAGCATCCATTGGATCTTGGAAAAAGCAAGAGAGTTCCAGAAAAACATCTGCTTTATTGACTATGGCAAAGCCTTTGCTGTGTGGATCACAACAAACTGGAGAATTCTTCAAGAGATGGGAATACCAGACCACCTGACCTACCTCTTGAGAAATTTGTATGCAGGTCAGGAAGCAACAGAACTTGACATGGAACAACAAACTGGTTCTAAATCGAGAAAGGAGTATGTCAAGGCTGTATATTATCACCCTGCTAATATAATTTATGTGCAGAACACATCATTAGAAATGCTCAGAATCAAGATTCCCAGGAGAAATATCAATAACCTCAGATATGCAGATGACGCCACCCTTTTGGCAGAAAGTGAAGAAGAACTAAAGAGCCTCTTGATGAAAGTGAAAGAGGAGAGTGGTAAAATTGACTTAAAACTCAACATTCAGAAAACTAATATCATGGCATCTGGTCCCATCACTTCATGGAAAATAGATGAGAAAACAATGGAAACAGTGACAGACTTTATTTTTTGAGGCTCCAAAATCACTGCAGATGGTGACTGCAGCCATGAAATTGAAAGATCGTTACTCCTTGAAAGAAAAGCTATGACCAACCTATTAAAAAGCAGAGACATTACTTTGCCAACAAAGGTCCATCTAGTCAAGGCTATGGTTTTTCCAGTAGTCATGTATGGATGTGAGAGTTGGACTATAAAGAAAACTGAGTGCTGAAGAAGTGATGCTTGTGAACTTGGTGTTGGAGAAGACTCTTGAGGGTCCCTTGGACTGCAAGGAGATCCAACCAGTCCATCCTAAGGGAGATCAGTCCTGAATATTCTCTGGAAGGACTGATACTGAAGCTGAAACTCTGATCCTTTGGCCACCTGAAACCAAGAACTGACTCATTTGAAAAGACCCTGATGCTGAGAAAGATGGAAGGCAGGAGGAGAAGGGGATGACAGGAGATGAGATGGTTGGATGTGATCACTGACTTAATGGACATGAGTTTGAGTATGCTCTGGGAGTTGGTGATGAACAGGGAAGCTTGGCATACTGCTGTCCATGGGTCGCAAAGAATTGGACACGACTGAGCAACTGAACTGAGCTGAAGTATACCTTATAGATTATAGTTTTTAATATAATATTTTTTAAAAGTTTAAATAATATTTTTTAAAACTTCATTATTCTTGGTTTCCCTTTTGGCTCAGCTGGTAAAGAAT
The DNA here is from genome assembly GCA_007570785.1 of Antilocapra americana. Lineage (NCBI taxonomy): Eukaryota > Metazoa > Chordata > Mammalia > Artiodactyla > Antilocapridae > Antilocapra > Antilocapra americana. The sequence continues at coordinate 25,084,154 of ML660765.1, read as the reverse complement.
CTGCCTGAAATGTGGGAGATGTGGGTTTGATCCCTGGGTTGAGAAGAACCCTTGGAGAAGGGAAAGACTACTCACTCTGGTATTCTTGCCTGGAGAATTCCATGGACTGTATAGTCCATGCTGTCGCAAACAGTCTGACATGACTGAGCGACTTTCACTTTGTTTTGTTTCAGTATTCTGGAGAAAGTAACCCCAATTTGCCAAAGAACATCAAAGTTCAGTAAGCAACATATTCTGCAAGAAGGAATTCATCATAATTTAACCTCCCTATAAACAGCAACTTTCTCATCCATTTCATTGGTAAATGTGTATCCAAATAAAACTGTGAAGTAGTCACCTGTGGGGGGCTTCTGTACTATTAGCATATCCTTCTAAATTATAAGTTATAACCTACTTTAATTTATTTCTGATATATTTGTGTTGCTATTATCCTTTTTATTATTTTACCCTTTATAAAGTTGTTGCCACTTTACAAAGCAAGGGAGAGACACAGCAATAAAAGATCTTTTTCTAGATTACTCAGATTTCAGAGCATCATCAATTGCACTTTCTTGACCACGGTCGAGGTACCACCTCTTTTTACTATCCTTCCTGACTATAACTACAGCTTAATTATACAAAGCCATAATAATTAGAAATTCTAGCAGAATTAATTAAAAGAGAGAAAGAGGATTTAAGTATTAATATTTTTAAAATGTGTCCAAGGAATTTCACAGTAATCTCTCAGGATTGCAACAGTTAGAACTGATTCTCAGGATGATCACATGAAGAAGTTAAACTTTGATCTGCAGACTCTATTAATTAAATCAGAAAAGAAGGATGTATTTCACAAGTTTTCAGCTAACATACTTTTCATTAGTGATCAGTTATCCAGGAAAAACTTAAAACTCTTAACCCTACCAGTTTTATCCCTGTACAGTTGAGTGAATTTTCTACTGAAGATTGCAAAATCTTAGTGAGTAGAAAGCATGTGGTCCTCATCAAGAGTTATTATGATTGATACCTATATGTACTGATGTATAGTCAGTGCTTATCTGTATGTATCAATAAATATTCATGAGAACCAAGAAGTAGGAAACTGAGTAGTTATTAAAAACCATGAAATTTGGCATCACTTTAAAATTTATTTAAGATTTATCTGTCATTCTATGTTCATCTCATTTTAAACATGAAAAGAAAATCATTTAAGTAGATGAAATCACAGATTGTTCAATGCCCATGTTAGGCTTTATAGTCGCAATTTAAAGCAGGGGCAAACTTAATAAAAATATTGAAGTAATCAGGTAAATCTCTTAAGATTTTGGATTCTTCTCTTAAGATTGACTTTAAGCGCCGAATGTTTAAGATTTTATATTAATAAAAATAATTTTATAATCAACGGAGGGAGTTGTCATAGAAATGGAGTCATACAGTTCCCAGCCATTGTTGTTATTTAGACTTTGCATAGTTTAGGATTTTCAAATTAAGCCAGCAATACATGACACTCGTAAAGAGTGGATGGTGTGAGCAAAGCCACAGTGGCAGTATCCCTCCCAAACTCCAGTGAAAAGGCTGATTAGGCAACAGGAATCTGTGTCTCTGAACTGCTTCAGCTTGGCCAGTTTCTCTATCAGAGGCTGGAAATCCTGACTCATCTTTGTGGCTTCTTTTCTTCCCATGTGAGGCACAAAATACAGAACAGAGAACAGAAAACACACACACACACAAACACACACACACACACACACAACACGGGGGAAAGGAGGAAGGGAAATTTTGTGACTAAAATATTTCATCGTTCAAACGTTTTGGTCAGACCTTATTTTTGTGGGAGTGAGTAGTCGGAATTGCTCATGTTGGGAAATTCAAGGCTTTTTATACCAGAGGGAGAGTCCAGTTTCCTTCATTCCCCATCTCCCTGTTAAGTATTCTAGCCTCACTCTGGTTGAATAGTGAACACAGACTTTTCCCCAAAGTATTTCAGTCCAGCACACTTTTCTTGCTAATGGAAGAATTAAAAAATTTCTCAGGGAATTCTGATGGGGATTTTAGTTTTATTAATTCAAACTAGTAGTGTTTCTAGAAAGTGGTTATACATTGTTTCTGCCAGTTGTTTGGGATCTAGGGACAGAAGAGGAGTTGTAGAGGATAGATAATTTTTCTGTCGATGGTCCTTCCATAAGCAATTATGAAAAATTTCACAGTATATTCAGCACTGAGGACTGCCAGCTTTCCGTAATGTACTCCCCGAACATACCTGTAATTTAGCTGAGGGATGAACAAATGCACAGAATCTATATTTTAAGGCAAAATGGGCTATATATCTTAGGAAAACTATAGGAGAATATTTTTATTTATTAAGAGGATTATAAGCAGGGTGTAATAGGCCAGGGTGGAAGGAATACTATCAAGAAGTCATGACTGTCAAGAAGCTTTATTACTGAAGTGATAAAGAGCTGGGTTTGTGAATGGTGGAAGCAAGGCAGAGTCCCAACAGAGGATGACCGTTTCAAAAGGACAGAAATAGGGAAACAAAAAATACGTGTGAGAGGCAGAAAGCAGTTCTTTCTTAGTTGAAACATAGGGCATAGCAGGAAGATGGAGAGAGAGAACTGCATAAGTAAGGCAAAAACTAGGAGGCATTTTGTGATGATGTATTCAGCTCTTTACTACATGCAAGTGTTATAGAGAATTGACTGTCTAGAGCCAGGTAGAATCCTAGATGGAAAATTATTTTTCAAATAATTATAAATGATTGAACCTTATGTTTTAACTTTTGTGAAGAAAGGCCTTATGAAGCATGCAAGATATTCTGTGTCCACTGAAGTGTATTATATATTCCACCCTTTTCTGACTATGTTTCATGAAGCTCTAAAAATGTTTAAATACGTCTTGGAGGACCAAGGCAGCAGGTGTAAGTGAGAGGGTCTTTCTTCTTCACATCCTTTTTGTTTCTTGAATAGTAAGAATAAGCTCTTTGCCAAATCATTTTGAGATGGCTATTCATGGTGATCACATTAAATTAAAAAACATTGAAATATCAAAACCAAAATTTTCTCTGGGCTCTGTTAAGCTACTTTTGTTAATATTTAGAGGACTATAATCTGTGCTTTTTGAACAGAAAGAATTGTTTTAAGTATTCTTACAGATTGATTAAGAATTAAGGAAAAAACAAATTTTTACATTCCATCTACTGTCATTTCTTTGCAATTGGTAATCACAAAGTCTAAGTACAAAGAGAAAGCATCAAAAATTAATAAGAATTTTAAAACTAATGTTTATGTAATAGGAAGGTTAGAGGAAAATACACATATTCTATATACTTATGTAAAAATAGACCTATGCCAATGAATAGATGTATCAAACCGCTACACTTCACAATGTTATATGTGTTATATCTGCTTTTTTTTAAGTCACTCTTTAAAAAAGATAAACATGATCTTTAAGATTAGTAGCATGAATTTTCTTTTGCTGTATCCAGAGATGAGAAATAATTAACTACCTGTGAATGCAAACTGACATACCACATCTGATCACTTCCTGATCTGATGTCCAGGAACTTACATTCCTTCTGGGGATGAAGATGTGGTCATAAGTGAAGATAACCACACACTGTCATAAATCTTAGATGGTAAAGGCAATGTTACAGGATCTCAGAACTCCCCTCTATGCTGAATTAATGGGGGAAGATTTGAGGGAGTGGGAGGAATTTCTGTTGGTCCCTGCAAAGATGAGGGAGAACTGAGCTGTAGGGAGAGGAAAGAGGAAGCCTTTCCACCTGGCCAAGTGAGATGAGCAGAGGTCGGGAGGACATTCAGTCACTTGTGGAAGTTTTACTGACCCTAACAGGAGGTTTATCTAGAAGAGTAGCAGGAGGCAGAGCTAAATAGGAAGGATGGGCCAGATTTGGAAAGTTAATGGAAGAAAAGAATCCTCCTGGCAGCACTTAAAGTTTCATTATTTTTATATTATGTTTCCACATGTATTCTATACCTTTCTGGGGCAGGTAGGATAATACTTCCTCCCATCCCCGACCCAAGATGTCAGCTTCCTATGTCTGGAGTCTTTGACTGTGTTACCCCTTGGGGTGACACGTGAAAGAGAAAGACATGGTATGGTAGGCTAAATAATAGTCCCAAGAGACATCCAAGTCCTAATCTCTGGAACCCAGGGATGTCATCTTATAGGGCAAGTGAATTTTGCAGCTGTAATTAAACTGAGGATAATTAGGTGCAGAAATTATTCTAGATTGTTCATATGTGCCCTAATGCCATTACAAATGACCTTATTTAGGAGGAGGAAGAGGGAGATTTCCGACAGAAGAGAAAGAGGCTATGTGATGGAAGCAGAGTCAAAGAAGATTCTAAGGTACAGAAAGAGGACATGAGCCAGAGAATACAAGAAATGTATTCCTAGGCACTGGAAAAGGCAAGAATGTGGATTATTCTGTGGCTTCTGGAGGGAGGTTAGTCCTGCCAACACCTTAGTTTGAGCCCCATAACACCCATTTCAGACCTGTGGCCTCCAAAACTGTAGGAGAATAAATTTCTGTTGTGAGGGCCACCAAGTTTTTCATAATTTAGCCACAGAAAATTAATACACGTAAGGCATTAGGTGCTCATAAAGTCATTGGAAAACCTGGACTGGGCTCTAGCGGTCTTCTTGTAATGGTCTGCCTCAGTCAGTCTGCCATCAGAACAAGAAGTCACTACCATAGCTCTGGTCCAGTTGGCAGGAAGCTCCCCAACATAACAGCCTCAACATTGGTGAATTTATGGCCACTGGAACTTGTATTCTGACTCTCTCTTCAGCCACAAGTGCCTACTGGTACACAGAAAGCTGAACAATGAGCACAGGAATCTGCTACAAAAAAAAAAAAAAAAAAAAAACTTAATTTTCTTTCAAGATTTTGCTTTGGGGTAGATGGGGGTGGGGATAGTCAAATAAGTCAAGAAGGTATCCTTTGCCTGCTTTTCACCTTCCAGATCTCAGTAGTTTTACAGAGAAGACAGATACAGTTTATAGCTTTTCTGCTCCTGCAATAGTAAAAAGTGATCCTAAAAAGAAAATGGACAAAAGATTAGCAGAAAAATACACAGAATTCATACAAAAGCTTTGAGGTTTTATATAAACACACTCAAGGCCCCATCATATTCTATGTTTTTAACAAATTTCAATTGACTTTTGAACAACATGATTTTAACCAGGATTGATGCTCGGGGCTGGTGCATCGAGATTTCCCGGGGGAAGGGAGGAGGGAGGGAGGAAGGAGGGGGGTTCTGGAGGGGGAGCATAGGTAAACCCATGGTGATATCATGGCATTGTATGGCAAAAACAATAAAAAAAATTAACAATATAAAAAAAATAAAATAAAATAAACTATGTGGGTCCATTTCATTGTGGATTTTTTTTTCAATAGTAAATACTACACAATCTCCAGTTGGTTGAATTGGCAGATACAGACGAACTGCTTTTAGGGGTGGATTTTGACTCTGCAGAGGGTATATGCACCTTCACTCCCCATTGTTCCAGGGCTAACTGTACTTCCTAAGCAGTATGAATTAATAAATTTGCCACTCGGTGTGGCAACGTGAGCAGAACGTCTACTGTGTGAGGAGTATCAAATGATGTCAAAATTGGAGGATACTAAACAAAGGAAAGACTTGGTCCCTGTTCTTTCAGAGAGTATATGCTTGACGTGAAACAGAACTGATGTGTACCTATAGTTAATACGGGATAAATTATGTTTCGAAGTTCTGAATGAACTCAGAGAGTCATCATGTGGGAAAAGTTTTGAAAGAAGAGACCTGTCCTGAGAAGAGTAGGAAATACGTCTTTGGATGATGGAGGACAGCTTATCTGTAGGATGGAAGCAGGAGGAAATGTAGCCATACATTCTAATTGGTTGGTACATGAGTCAGTATGGAGAAGTTATGGAAATGAAAGTGCAAAGGTTGATATACTTGCTAAGTAGCCAAGAAGAAATTGAGGAACTGATTTTTTGCTCAGTAAAATTATTATGACCTGGTAAAATCATTGGAATAAGCTCTGAGAAAGGAAGTTAGGAAACGGAACACTTGCAGAATTCATCTAAGGATGCTGAGATGGCATCCAAGGGGCAGAAGGCAAAAACTCTTACATCAACAACTGATGAGAGTTGACTGAAAAGAGACCCTACCTCATTTACACAAATAGCTCTTTTTCTTATTTTTTTAGTGTAAAAATAATATAGAGAGATTATTTTTAAGTACAGAAAAGTATAAAATAAAAAGTAAAAACCACTCTCTACTTCACTCCACCACTGGATCTTCTATCTAAAGGTTTCTGCTATTAAGCGATTTCCTGTGTGTGTGTTAGTCGTTCAGTCATGTGCAACTCTTTGCGACCCCATGAATTGGGGTCCTCCAGGCTCCTCTGTCTATGGGATTTTCCAGACAAGAATGCTGGAGTGAGTTGCCATCCCCTTCTCCACAGAATCTTCCCAATCTAGGGATCAATCCCTGGGTCTCCCGCATTGCACAAGCAGACTCTTTACTGTCTGAGCCACAAGGGAAGACTGTCAACCATTTCCTATGTATCCTTTTAGAATGCGTCTTTCTGACATAAAGACCACGTATTAATATACACAAATAGGATCATGGTATTACACATTGGTATCTTTTAATACGAGCATATTAAGATCTAATCTATTTTTCGTATAACTCCAAAAGTATCTCATTTTACATAATTCTTATGATATATGTAATCAGTCTACTGCTGCAGAATATTTATGTTGGCTTTTTTCCTCCCCAGTTTTTACCTATGTGTCCCAATTACCTCTCTGATCTCATTGATTCTTCTCCCTCAGTCTCACTTTGCTCCTACCACTCAGCTTCATGTTCTTTGAACACATTAGTTATAGCCCTGCTTTTGCATAAGTGTTCCTCAGTCTAAATGCTCTTCCTTTACATATCCACTTGCTTCCTCCTTCACACTGTAGCTCACATTTCAACTTCATCTTTGATGAATTATATATTATAATTCCATCCCTCTTCCAATCTACTTCCTTATTTAAATTTTTCTCCATGTAACATTTCACTCTTTATAATACCATATGCTAATTTACTTGTCTCTTTTTTCAATAAATTTGTTTCATAAGCAGACTAATTTTTGTATATTATTTAATTGTTACTAATACCTTAAAGAGTTAAGAACTGCTAGACATATTATGCAAGGAGATCCAACCAGTCCATCCTAAAAGGAGATCAGTCCTGGGTGTTCATTGGAAAGACTGATGTTGAAGCTGAAACTCCAATACTTCAGCCACCTGATGTGAAGAGCTGACTCATTTGAAAAAACCCTGATGCTGGGAAAGATTGAGGGCAGAGGGAGAGGGGGACAACAGAGGGTGAGATGGTTGGATGGCATCACTGACTCAGTGGACATGGGTTTGGGTGAACTCTAGGAGTTGGTGATGGACAGGGAGGCCTGGCGTGCTGCAGTTCGTGAGGTCAAAGAGTCAGACACCACTGAGCAACTGAACTGAACTGAACTGAGACAAATTATGTCTATACAGGAATATAATCTTAAATAAAATCTGGTGTTCAGTCACTCAGTTGTGTCTGACTCTTTGGGGAAGGCCCCAAATAAAATCTTATTCTCAGTCAGATTATTTAATTATCTTTAATTACATCTTTGCTCTAGATATCTCTCATTTGATTTTCAAATATCTCCTAACACTGTAGACTTTTCCTTTTAGTAAATGGTGCTTTAATATATATTTGTTTAAAGAGCATAATCTTAGCAAATGGTAGATATATTTTAAAAAAGCTATTTGTTGTGTAAATAAATCATACTCTTTGCTCAGAAAAAGGGTAAAAGCAACGCAGTCCTATACTCTGATAATTATGCTTTAATACCACTTTAAGTAATACCTGGTCTAGTAAAAGAAAATCATTTGATTGCACAAAAATGTTCTAATTGTAAGTAAAATTATTATATATAATAGTCTGGATTCTCAGTACCCAAAATGGAAGGAGACAGTAATTCAAATGATGTAGATGATAACAGCTTTCAATAGGCACTATTGTTCCAATATTTAGTAAACAATAGTTTTGAGCATCATGACTGCTATAAATTTATATTAGTTTCACTTCTTTTTTTGAGTTGCAAAATATGCCACAAATTTCATCAGATATTTTGAAATGACAAGGCAGTGTACATCAAGAAAATATCCAAATCTGTTGGTTGTAAGTGCTGTTAGAGATTTTAGGTCTTTCTCCTTCATGGAAACATTTGTATTATTAACATAGAAAAACTTAAATTATATTCTTGGTAGCCTGGCATGTAAGAGCCTCTTGATGAAGATGAAAGAGGAGAGTGAGAAAGCTGGCTTGAAACTCAACATTCAAAAAACTGAAATTGTAGCATCCGATCCCATCACTTCATGGCAGATGAGAGGGGGAAATGAAAACAGTGACAGATTTTATTTTCTTGAGCTCCAAAATCACTGTAGATGGTGAGTGCAACCATGAAACTAAAAGACAATTGCTACTTGAAAGGAGATAAACCTAGTGTGTGTGAAAGTGTGACAGTGTTGGTCGCAGAGTTGTGTCTGACTCTTTGCTACCCGGTGGAATGCAGCCCACCAGGCTCCATGGAATTCTCCAGGCAAGAATACTGGAATGTGTAGCCACTTCCTTCTTCAGGGGATGTAACATATAAAAAAGAAGAGAAAAAACTTTGCTGACAAAGATCCATGCAGTCAATGCTTATGGTTTTTCCAGTAGTCATGCACTGATGTGAGAGTTGGACCATGAAGGCTGAGTGCCCAAGAATTGGTGCTTTTGAACTATGGGGTTGGAGAAGATGCTTGAGAGTCCTTGGACAGCAAGGAGGTCAATTCAGTCAACCCTAAAGGAAATCAGCCCTGAATATTCACTGCAAGGACTGATGCTGAAGCTGAAACTCCAATACTTTGGTCACCTGATTTGAAGAACCGATTCATTGAAACACCCCACTGCTGGGAAAGATTGAGGAGAAAAGAATGACAGAGGATGAGATGGTTGGATGGCATCATTTACACGACAGACATGAATTTGAGCAAACTCAGGAGATAGTGGAGGACAAAGGGGCCTGGCATGCTGCAGTCCATGGGGTCCCAAAGGGGTCACAACTTAGTGATGAACAGCAGCATGGCATGTTCTGTTGGCCACAGCAAATATTTGTTACTGAGGTTAGCAGTAACTAAGTATTTGTTAATAGGTTAACAGTATTCACCTTTTTATTCTTCAATTTGCTATTAATCTCAAGTACATTTTGGAGAACAAACATACAAACAATTTGAAAAAGAAAAAGTATTTGGATGAGTTAGATCTGTCTACCTTACAGGCCCAGGTATGGAAAGCTTATTTCATGGCATTAACTAGAATTGTGGAATACAAGTAGGAACATAATATAATTGTTGAGATGAAGTGATCCCTGAAGAATTGCCTCCTCTAGTGTGACATTTACCATCCATGATCAAGATGTAAAGAAATTGTAATGTGTTGTGATACTGTTCCTTATTACTCATGCCTAGGTCATACCAAAATGGCACAAGACTAGGAAAGTAGCTAGATATTCACCACAGCAATTCATATTCAGTCTCTAACAGACCCAGTTGACCTCTGTGAGTTAGTTAATAATTCATTACCTAGTATGTTTGATTTATAAATAAAACAGCCCTTTTAAAGGTATTAATTGCAAATATGTGAATTTTCTTTTCAATTAGGAAAATAATGAGCTTGCGTGTGTGTGCTTAGTTGTTCAGTCATGTCTGACTCTTTTGTGACACCATGGACTCTAGTCCGCCAGGCTCCTCTGTCCATGGGATTTTCCCAGCAAGAATACTGGAGTGGGTTACCATTTCCTCCTCCTATTGGTAAGCTATTTCTTATTATACATTCTGTGCTTTTACACTGAACAGTTATTTAATTATTTATAAACTTTCTGGCCAAAGAATTTTTTCCTTATTTGATGTCAGCATAATTTTTGAGTATTGTCAGATGTTGAATGGGCTTCCTAAGTGGCACTAGTTGGAAAGAATTCTCCTGCCATGCTAGAGACCCAAGAAATGTGGGTTTGACCCCTGGGTCAGGAAGATCCTCTGGAGAAGGAAATGGCAACTCACTCCAGTATTCTTGCCTGGAAAATCCCATGAACAGAGGAGCCTGGCAGGCTACAGTCCATCAGGATCACAAAGAGTTGGACACGACTGAGCGTCTAAGCAGAGGCATTTAATGAAACATTATGCTATGTTATGATACATTCAGAAATAGCACTATTAGGCTGTTAAGGCCTCTAGTTAGTTTTTCTCAATACTGAATTCTACTGAATTCTATAAACCCATAGTTTTGCATGGTTTTATATACAGATAAAGCCTCAGTGAAATGACGTATGTGTTTGTTTCTTCAACAGTTATATAGCCTTTACTTTGTACCAGCTGATATATTTAATACTAAGGACTGAAGGTATCAACATAAGATACTGCTCACTTACTGAGGGTGATAGGCTGTGTAATTGCCCCTTAGGATGTTCATACCCTAACCCTTGGAACATGTGAATGTTACCATATATGGCATGGCATAGCATGTGTAGATGGGATCGAGTTAAGGACCTTGGGATTATTTTACAATTATCCCAGAATTTTGAGGTGGACCCAGATGCAATTACAGGTATTCTTTTAAGATAGAAGTCCAGGATGATATGACATAGAAAAAAGAGAAGGCAGTGTGACAATGGAGGCAGAGACTGGGACGATGTGACTCCAAGTGAGAGAATACTGCATCCCTAGAAACTGAAAGAAGCAAGGAACAGATTCTTTCCCAGTGTATATGGAGGGAGCCCAGCCTTGCTGACCTCTTAATTTTGGCCTAGTGATGCTAATTTTGGACTTCTGGACTCCAGAACTGTGAAAGAGTAAATATGTGTTGTTTTTAATTACCAAGTTTGTGCTAATTTGTTACAACAGTCACCGGAAATGAATATACTGAGATACTCAACATTTAGTAAAACAGACAAACACAGCTAATAATCATTGTGAAGTGAGAGCTCTGTGGGAGTTATGTGGGAAAGGAAGTAGGAGACAAGCGTGGAGCACTAAATCTAGCAGATCAGATTCTATAAAGCTACTTAGAAGATCTGAGCTGAGGCTGGAAGAGTTTTCCAAGCAAGGAAGGGAGTACAAAAATGTCAAAACAAAAGAAAGTGCGGTAAGTTTTTTAATACAAAACTTTATTTTAAAATGCCTATTTTATTTCAGGAAATACTAAGCCCCAAAATAATGTTTATTGATTTTTAATATTTTAACTAGTCATCATATTTATCAAAGAAGAGAATAAGGCTATATGAAGCATTCTTAGAAAGAGTACTATCATATACACTACAAATAAAGGAATAATCCAGTGTTACAAAAGTAAAGAATAATGATTATTTCCTGTCCTTGCTATGTTTTAGAGTGGTTATTACATAGAAATTTTGATTAAAGTCATCTCAACAGTGTTGGAGTTTCATCAGTTGGAGGAAGAGAAGAGATCATTTATTCTGGTTATACAAATAGTCACCAACTACTCAAATCATAGTAAAAATAAGACAATGCTTTTAATAAAATATTTCTCTTGTATTCTTTCATTTTATTTGGATTAGTAAGAATTTTGCCTGGAAATTTTCAACCAAGTAAAAAGTAGAGACAGGTCATTTCTTTGTATTCTTTTGTCAAAAATTAAACAATAGAAGTAATGAGGATGACTAAAACAAAACACTGCTGGGGACTCTTAGAAATTTTGCAAACTGGATAGAATCTAGATGAATTTTGAAATCTATTTTCAAAGCTGAATTAAGTGTTAGAGAGAATGATAACAAAGAGAAGTTATACATCAAGTGCGTATTTTCTACAACATGCATTAGGTTATCAGTGGTTTGACTGTGAGAAAAAGGGAAAGATAAGTAAATTATAATACAAAGGATGATTAGATTATCCAGGGATGACAAGAAAAGTGAACGTAGAAAGCCAGCTCTTAATTTCAGTTCTTTGCCCAGAGCCAAGAAACTGGATTAGCTATCATTGCTGCTGCTGCTGCTAAGTCGCTTCAGTTGCTTCAGTCGTGTCTGACTCTGTACGACCCCAGAGACGGCGGCCCACCAGGCCCTTCTGTCCCTGGGACTCTCCAGGCAAGAACACTGGAGTGGGGTGCCATTTCCTTCTCCAATGCATGCATGCATGCATGCCAAGTCACTTCAGTCGTGTCCGACTCTGTGCGACCCTATGGATAGCAGCCATCCAGGCTCCTCTGTCCACAGGATTCCCCACTAGATTCTAAGATAATAGTAAATGGTATGATAACGTATAGAAACAATACATATGCTGATATTAAATTTTTTAATATTTTGCAATATTTACTTCTCATTTTACTGCAAAACTAGATTTCTATGATTATCAAAAAAATATATACTTATCCCTTAGTTTTGTAGTGCTATACCCAAGTGTTTCATATATATCCGTAGTATCATGTGTTTACAGAGATATATACCTTTCCATTAAATTTCAAGGGTTTTTTCATAAGTTGTGTCCATCAGCTACTCTGTTAAAAAATATAGTCTTATGATGTTTCTCTTTGATTTCTATCTACATCTGCCTAAATCTTAAAGCCACTCATTCCAAAATTATTTGGTCTGCTAGTCTCTAGACAATGAATTATATCAGCTTTTCACCATTTGACAATAATAGGGAAACTAGACTGAGATGAGCCAATATACCAATATGAATTTTACAAAAGTTGCAATTATTCTTGGATGCTGTGTAATTTATTTAGAACAGTTACCAGGTCTTATCCTTGCCCCAACTTAACAGATATAAAAGAGAACCAGTAAAATGCTTGCATTAATACTTTTTTTTTAAGCACACATAGTGGGGTTGGCTTTTGCTATCCCTACAGCTTTTGTGTGCAACTGGAAAGAGAAAATACAGTTTTTATTATTCTAGGAAGAATACAATATGCTCTATAATTAGTCATAAGTCTATATAAGATTAGGACCTATTTGAGAGTAGATGGTCACCTTAGATGGATAAAGATTTTGATTGACTCAAGGTAATATACCTATTGGTCACCATTTAAATTTAAAAACAAACTCACTTTGTAAAACAGGCTAAAAATCATTTGAAAATATAATTTGGGGGAGTTCACAAGATTGACTTGAGTCCTGAGTAATCAACTGCAGTGAGATCTCTCCCTATTTTTTGCTACTTTCACAGATAAAATGAGGAGCCTTCAAGTGATTTTTTATGAAATTGCTTCCTAGAACAATGTGGAACAGAATAGTCTTTATTGGCATGTAGATGTTTCCTGTTCTACTCCCTACTATGACCTAATTCCAAAGTCAGTATTCCATTTTTGCAGTGAGGCTGGAAATGTTTCTGCCTCATAATCAAAGCTATCACATAGTTCAGCTTATTGTACTTATAGAAACTGTGACTTTACTTGCTTTCAGCCAGATTCACTTATTACTGATAGGTAGTTTTCCTCCAGATTTCATTGTATTTATTCATGATAGAATCTGTCTCTAATTTTTTAACTGTAATTAAAATAAATTAGGTAATCTTTCTAACCAGGCTCCACTTTAATATTTTTTATGGGAAAGTCCACTTTGAATCTATGTTTTCTACTAATATCATGTTTTCTGCTCTCCATTTTGAACTACAGTATGGTTTATTTCCTGAAGTTTTGCTTTGACAAGTGTAATTTTGTCATTGCATAACATGAGTTTTTAGTACTTACTGTACATTTTGTTTGGTCTTGTAGCAAGTAATTCTTGCCAGAAAGTGTTTCATAATCTATTTCTTAAAGTGCAGAAAGAAATAAAAAATCTCTAGCAGCGTATTAAACATCCCTTGACAGTTTGAAACTAACAAGCCCTTTCCTTAATTGCTTTCCTCCATTTCTAGAGGATTGGAAAGAACATTTATCCTAGTTCCATGGATATATAGTTCACAATTAACAATCCACTATATTTTTTAATCAGTAGATTTTAAAAATAATAAAGCTCTGTATGTTAATCAGAAATGAAATGCTCATCATGAATATAGCTTGAAAATGCTCTTTTAGAGGAAAACTTGCTACCTGTTTTTTTATTTGTTTTGCTTATTGAGGTAAAATTATCATAAAGTAAAATTCATAATTCTTAGTTGTATAATGCTATGAATTTTGACAAACATACAATCAACCTCGGAAATATTTCCATCAGCCCGAAAACTTTCTTGATGCCTGTTTGTAGTCAATACTATCTTCCTACACCCAGCCCTGGAAACACTAATTCCCAGTAGTTTTGCTTTTTCTGGTATGCCATATAAAATCATGCATGTAGCTGTTTTTGAGTCTGTCCTCTTTCAGGTAGCATAATGCCCTTGAGATCTTCCCTGTGGCTCTGTGTCAGTATTTCATTGCTTCTAATGAGTAGTACTCTGTGTGTGGGTTTTTGTGTTTATCTGTTCACTTTATAAATTCTTCCACTATTAGTTATTTTTATTATAAATATTTGGCTATTATTTTAAAGTGCTAGGTACTATTGCAAACTTTTTACATTATTTCAATTGATTTAATGCTGCAAATTATAAGAGTGCTTCTTTTTTTAACAATAAAGTCAGACTGTAGACTTGAATCCTTTTTCCTCCACTTACTGGTTTTATGGCCTTGGACAAATTACCTACCACTCTTTAATTGTACACAGCTATGCAAAGGAGATGATAATAATACCACTTCGTAGGGCTGTGATAAAGTTTAAATGAATTAATACCTATAAGTACTTATAAGTGTGTATAGCTCTTAGTGTTCAGTAAATATCAGTTATATTTTATTATGTCCTTTTGAACAGTCATATAAAGTAGGAGTTAGTATCCCCAGTTTGAAGAGAGACACTCAGAAAAGTTCAGACTTCCTCAGAATCACATGATAATGAAAGTGACAGATCCAAGGTTTTAATCCAGCTTTTTCTGACTCTAAACTGGGTGCCTCTTCCATGACAAGACATTACTTATTTTTAAATTAAAACCACTGAATCTTTCTCTGACACTGTGGCAAAGTAGACATTCTGAGAGACCCTTCCACTAAAATGTAAAATGCATGAATAATAAATACACATATTTTTTCTAGTGCTCACAAAAAATGAGATTAAAGTCTTAAGAATCTTCAAGACTGAAACAACAAGCTGAAACCAAAGCAGGCACCTTGCTATGAACAGTAAACAAACTGAAAAATAGGGCTGCCCTGAGATAAAAGTGCTGATTGAATACAGCCGCTGAAAGACTACACTAGGCCCTGAGCACCCTGGGGTAGTTCCCCCTGCCCTCAGTAGAAATAAACACAAATCCTCTCTGGAGGAAAGTCCTCAGCTTTTTCAAGGAATAAATCATTTTAATATTATCAAACTTTTCTGGCAAAGTAAATAGGAGAATACTCCCAACTCATTCTGTAAAGCTAACATAACCTCAGTTACAAAAAAAAAAAAAAATAGTAACAGCTTGACAAAGCAAATTACAGACCAATCTGATTCCTGAACATAGATGGAAAAGAAAAATCCTGAATAGTATCAGAAAACTAAATCTAACCATGCATAGTTTAAGCATGCAAAATGTATGATAAAAAAAGTTGGTTTTATTTCAGGAAGGAATAATCAGAATATACCATATTAACGGTTAAAAAGAGAAAAAATATATGATCAACTCGAATGGAGCATAGAAATTTAATGAAACTCATCACTCAAACTACATTCCCTTGAAAATAAGGATTTATAGGAATTTCCTTAGGTACATAACAAAACCTCATGAGAAATAGAAGCGTTTTTTCCTTTCAGATTAATCTTCCTATAATCACTACTTCAATTCAATATTGTATTATTTGAAATAACAAACTAGATACAAAGATGAAATATTTGCAGCCTATATAATTGAAATAAAATTTGTATTCTCTTACTAAATCAGTGAAGTAAAAGGCAGGCAGCAATGGAAAAACGGGCCAAAGACTTAAGCAGACATTTCAGGGAAGATAAATAACTTTCAAACATGAAGAGATGGTCATCTTCATAAAACACATTATCTTCATAAAACACATTAATGACCAGGAGGGAACAAGAAACTTTATAGTAGAGAAGCATGGCAGACACCAACTTGTGATCAAAGTGAGCAGCATCAATAATGGTACAAATTAGAGTCATACACCTCGTGAGCAGTTGCAATAAAAAGGGCATCGCAGCACTTCAGCCGTTGTCCTGCCGAAGGTCCACAACTTGAATCAAACTGTGAGAAAAAGTCATTCTACGGTATAACTGGCCCTTAATTGTCAAAAGTACCTCAAGAAGTGACTGAGGAAGTGAGAAAGGATACTGAAGACATGTGACTACTGAAGTAATGTGTGATTTTGAACTGAACCCTTTTGTTAGGATCTTTTGGGGATTGTTGGAACCTGAATGGAGGCTGAAGATTAGATGGCAGTAATATGTCAGTGTTACTTTTCTGATTTTGATGGTGTATTGTGATTAAGTAGGAGGATGTTTAAAAGGACATTTGTGCTCATCAAAGACTCACTAAAGTAGTGAGATAGCAGGGACATCACATTGGCAATTTATTTTCAATGATACTGTTCCTTTTTCTTTCAACCTAAAAAGTAAAATTATTTTAATATATCTCTCTGTAGAGATACATTTAACATCATTTTAGCAGAAATTTAAAGTTCTGATGGTATCAAGTTTTGGAGAGGAGTTGATTTTTTTTTTTTGCCATGGCTTGTGCCTTGCAGGATCTTAGTTCCTCAACCAGGGATTGAACCCAGGTCCTACCAGTAAAAGTGCTGAATCTTAACCTCTGGACTGCCATGGAATTCCCTGATCAACAGGAACTTTTAAACACTGCTCATAGAAATGAAAATTAGGTCAAACATTTTTCAAAACAGTCTGGATTGTTCTGTAAAAAGGTTAAAGCATTCATATACATGAGCCAGGAATTAAGATCCTTGGCCTATTACCCATGAGAAATTCTAGTTGACTCATTGGAAAAGACCTTGATGCTGGGAACGATTGAAGGCAGGAGGAGAAGGGATGACAGAGGATGAGATGGTTGGATGGCATCACGAACTCAATGGACATGAGTTTGAGCAAGGTCTGGGAGTTGGTGATGGACAGGGAGGCCTGGCTTGCTGTAGTCCATGGGGTCGCAAAGAATCGGACAAAACTGAGTGACTGATGACAATGACATGTATTATAAAACTCTCCTTTTAAGGCCAAGTAATGATTAACACACAATAATAGGATTAGGTTATACCTCTGCGGAAAGACAAGGGGAGAAGGTTGCAAAGAAACATGTTGGACGTACCCATATTGGTGACTTTATATTTTTAAATTAAGTGGTAGCGATGTATTAGTTTGATTTATTATGATAATTTTATCTTATATGTGTTTATATAGTGTGTATCAAACATTACATAAAACTTTTTTTACATTATTGAAAACACCAGGTAATTTGAGGTGACAGATTTGAGTTTTCCCTTTTATGGAAAGGGTAAGACATAGCAAACTAATATGTCAAGATATTTTTGACTATGTAGTCAAACAGTAAACAGAAAAAACCCTGGGCTAGAGTGTTAAAATACTGCTCAGTATTTTGTGTCCCAAGGGCCGAGGTTATTTGAGAATACTTACAACTGTTTCTACCTCACCCTTAGAATACAGCAGGGATGAGTGGATACAATACTCTAGACGCCATTGATGCTGTGTGCCCACCTGGTACATCGTTTCCTAACCAAAGTTTTCCATAGAGGTAGACTTTGGCATGCTGATTTTATTTGTTTTAAAAAGCCTCTTTGAAGAATAAAATTAAACTCTTAAAAGGCTGTGCTGTTAACTAAAGAGGACCATCTCTAGTTGTCAGACAGCACCCTGACACATGCGGAACACAAGCGATCGATTATGTGAATGGGTAGACAGCTTTATGAAACACAGACTAGTGACCCTTGGAGCTCAGAGAATCGATGCTGCAGAACATAGATGATTCCAGACAGCTTTTCCATGGGTTTTGTTTAACTGCAATGAATGCATATATGTTGAATCAATATTTAAACGACATGCAAAAGAAAACATTTGTTGTAGTTTAATGCTGAGCTCACATTCTGAGGTACTGTAAATGCATATTTACCCTAACAGTCATTAATTAGATGTAGAAGAGTTGTGTGGTCACTAAACATTTTATTTTCTGTTGAAGTTAATTCCTTTGAAATGGAGAGGATATAATGTCAACTTTATTGGCACAATCTTTACTAGTAAAATGCGGCAATAGACATCTGTCCCAAAGACGTTTGATTGAACACATGTAATCATCACTTACCTCGCCACAAGGATAATACAGCAAAGCAGCAGCAGAAGAGTTTATATTTAATGTCTTAAAGTACCCTTTTTTGTATTTTCCACTACTTCAGGATGGATAGTACCATATGGCTTCCACATAAGTGGACCTGTTACCAATAAACTAGGACTGATGTGTAATTACGTTTTCAGTGATTCATCTGTGAAACACCCTGGGTTATTTTACATGGAAGCATCTGGTTCACATGTGTACAGTGGTTATTCTGTGGTGATTGACATCTGTATTCTTCTAATAAAGTCCCAGTTGCCCAGATGTGAGCTGTTGCTTTCTTTCTTATACAGACAAAACCTGCATTTGAAAAATCTTTACCTCAACCCTGAATGTGAACATTTCAATCTTCTGCACACACATACAGACACACACAGACAGAAACACACACACCCAACTTGCACTGTGACTGGAACATAATATAAATATTTCATGTGTTGTATTTCAGTTGTTGAACAGATGTATATAGGCACCTTTATCTCTTTCTATGCTTGTTTATACCATGACATCTGTTTTAGATTGTAAGCTCAAAGAGGGCAGTGACCATGTCAATATAATATTATGCAGACAGTATCCAGTAAAGCATAATTCTCCTTCAAATGTTTGTTAAGTATATGTCCATTAAGATGGTAATGTTAATGACTTTAGGGAAAATTAGAGTTTATAATCTGACTGTAAACACCTTTTTGCACTTTAAGAAATATTTGCTGTAAATGGCCCAGCTTTCAATTTCACACATTATAATTAGCCAGATAACACATAAAGCTATCTTGTTTTGAGCAGAACTACTTTACTTTATATTAGAATAATTCTATAGTGATGTGTGATGCAAGATTTTCAGAGAGACAGTGTTCAAGGCAAGTTTCATGAAGGTGTAGGATTTTAGCTGAGGTTTCAATGGTAAGTAGATTGTAAACATATAATAATGAAGGAAAAAAACTTGAGGCAAAAGGAAAAAGGGAAAGAGGCACTGGTTAAAAGCAGGGAGAAAGTCAGCAGGCCTGGGTCCAAGTCTTGCATTGGCCATTTATGAATAGTGAGAACTTGGGTGAGTTGCTCAAGTATCTACGGTCTGGTTTCTTGTCTGGAAAATAGAAACCATATAGGACATAGGGTTTTTGTGACAGTTACATGGATAAGGATTTTAACACAGTACTTGGCATAAGGAGAACATTTCACAACTGTTAACTGTTGTTCTTGGAGCATCTCAAACTTCTAGTTGGGATTCTTATTTGCACCAAAAAAGGTCAAGGCTCTCTTCTTAACAAGTCATCTCTTTACTTCTTAAAGTATTCTCTTCAATTTCATGTGTGGCAGAGTGACATCAGAGCATAGTTATATATCCTTGAATTAAAATATCAATATTTCAGTGAATAAGAAACTTCTCAATAAGTAAATCACCTTTGTTTTGTTTTTGTCCTTTTATTTGTCCTGTGCACACAAGGCTCAGATGCTTTGTCCACTCTGACTCTTCCTGAATTCTATGAAAAAAAGAACCTTCACATTATCTCCAAGTTAATAATAAATCATTTATTTCATGTTTAAGAAAAAGAATGTGGCGCATACATCAGCTAGCAAACACAAAGCAATTATGTTTTGTAATAGGTCAGATTTGTACTTGTGCTTAGTTGCTCAGTCATGTCTGACTCTTTGTGATCACCATGAACTACATGTAGCCCACCAGACTCCTCTGTCCCTGGGATTCTCCAGGCAAGCATGCTGGAGTGGGTTGCCATGCCCTCGTTCAGGAGATCTTCCCCACCCAGGGATTGAACCCTCCTCTCTTACATCTCCTGCATTGGCAGATTGGTTCTTTACCACTAGCACCACCTGGGATAATCTTTATTTTAGTCTATTTTAATGAAGTTTTTAAATTCTTTGTAAAATGCATATATATTACTTAATAAAAACCTCAAATAGTTTTTTTGTTGCTTGCATCCACTAGAATGTTATAGAATTTTAAAAGTTCTATATTTGATAGGCTCAAGTTTTCATAAGAAGACTTAGGAAAATTCATTATTTCTTTTTACCAAATGTTTATTTTAAGAAGTAACTATTTCACCCTAAGGAATATTTTTTATTATGATTTAACACCCAAAATAAGAAGAGAAAATAATATAGAAAATTTAGATTCACAACTTTGTTTTAATATTTATTTATTTAGGTATTTATTTATTTGACTGTACCAGGTCTTGGTCACAACATGTGGGATTTTTAGTTGTAGTATGTAGGATCTAGTTCCCTGACCCCAGGGATCAGACCTGGGCCCCTTGTGTTGGGAATATTAAGTCTTAGCCACTGGACCACCAGGGAAGTCCCTAGACTCATAACTTTGAATGAAACCTAAATGTTACTCTATTCTCTTCTATCCTGAAAATGCAATACTATAATTTTGGACCTAGCAGGGAAATTCAGATGTGGAAATAACCTTTTAACCTCATCGCACCTAAATGTTGGGTATTTGGATTGGATTTGTCTGGATATTGTCTACTATTATTTTAATGAAACTCTCATGAATATAAATAAATGTTTCCCTTAAATGTTCAGTGCTCCAATATAGCAGATAATTCCATTTTCTTTATGGGAAAAGTTGCTTGAAGAAAGAAAGCAGTTATTACTGTTATGAATAAAGCTTATTTTTAATCTTAGCAGTCAACTATCTCTTCAGGAGTTACAGGAAATCACCATGTAGTAAACATCAAGTAGCATTTTATGTGTAGCATGTTAATTTTTATGTGTACAACTGCAAGTACAAGTAAGCCTTATATAAACACAGATGTGTTCCTGACATCTAGATTTTGAACTTTAAATGTTTTTTAACCTTATAAATCAATACTTTGTACATACTTGATCACAGCATGTTATATTTAATGATTTAAATACATTTTGCTCAGCTAGACTGTGAGATTTTCAAATTCTGAGATTATGTTTTATTTGTTCATCTCATAGGCTAGCATAGTACCTTACACTGAGAAAATATTAATCGAAGTAAGGAATGTATGAAAAACAGGTTATTATAATTATATTTACTGCTAGTTCTCCTTAATATTTTCTAATTGTTTATATTGTAGGCTAAGTAGTCTTTGTGATCTGAGAAAAATCTATTATTTGTAACATTTCTAAAAAATGCCTTAGTTTGCTCAAAAATACTTTGTTAAGAACAATTCTTTCCTAAATTGTTAATCTCCTGTATGTGGTTAAACTACACAAAGACAACCATGGTTCCTACCTTCTGGAAATTTAAGATTCTTACAAACGGAATTTTTAGTGCTCCTTCTAGTTACTTCCAAATTTCTTAGTTAAATTAATAGAAAAGTGTTCAGTGATAGATTAGGAAATACCAAACATCTTTCTTCTTTTGCAGTTTGATAAAGGGGCCTATTTTTACAGAAAGCAATAAAAGAAGGACAGCAATTTAAAAGAAAATTTTGAAAGTTTCTCTGTTTCTCTATCCACAGAGGCCCAGTAACATTTTGAGAGGACTTTGGGGATTATATATATGTTTTAAGGAACATTATGATCAGGCTGTAGAATCTCGCTGACTATTTTCCTTGCATGTCTATAGCCTGTTCAATTTTCATGGTTGTCTTTTGGGGCCGCATGTGAATTTATGGATGACAGCTTTTCCTAATTCCAAACAAGTGTTAGAATTTCTTGGTGTAACATTTTAATTTCTGTTTATGGTTTCTGATTTTTGAAATCTGATCCCTCTTCTTCATTGGTCATTGATAGTGAGATTGTGGGTGATAATTCCCTGTTCCTAACAGGAGTCACATTTCTTCTTAGAATAAAGGATGCATGGAGCTGAAGATATTATTTCACTTCTGACTTTTACTTTCAGTAGGAATGAAAGTGTAGTTGCTTCTTATTTTTCCTTTTTGTTTCTCAATAAGCAGATAGCAGAAGTTTAGATTAATCAACAGTCCTAAAACTTAAGTAATAATAACAAGAACATCAGTTTAATGAAACTTAAGCTAATAGAAAATCCAACTAACTAAAGTCTTCTGAGTGTGTGTTTATTTAGAAGTTGGTCAGCATTTGGTAGTGAGGGTTTTAGCCATGAAGATTGAAACACCATTCATTTAACCATAGATTTCCCTTCCCAAACATTCCAGTGAAGTGGAGTATAACTAAACTTAGTGGTATTTGTGTAAACTTGTAAGCATATAAATTTGTAAACATCCAAAACTACTTGGAAAAAAAATAAGTTACTTCATAATGGAAAGTGAACTAACTAGTGGTCAGTGAAAGTTGTAAGAAATTAAAGTTTCCTTCCTTAAGTATAAGTTTTACGTGATTGCATTTCTAAAAATCTAGAGTTGCCCTTCTGATCTGGAATGGTTTTTATTCTGTGCAAATTGTGTATAAAACTAGCTAAAGGTTTTTTCATGCTCAACTCTAAGAGAAAAAATGCAAACACCCTCAACAAGACATTTCTTAGTCTGTTTCAACACACACAGTTTGTTCTTTTAGGAACTGTGCCAAATTTTGAAAGAAACAGTGATTCTAAATCATAGTCCTTGTTCTCCAATTGCTTACAACATAAGTGACCAAAGATGTGCGGAATTAAAGTCTGTGGTTGATATTCCTTCCTTTGAAAAGTGGTTTCTATGTCTCTTCCCTTTAAATCTAGATGGCTTTTGATGCATTTGTAAACAGTAGAATGCAGAAGAACTGATGCTTTTGCTTTATCAGAGGATAAAAACCAAAGACATCACTTTGCTGACCAAAGTCCACATAGTCAAAGCTATAGTTTTTCTAGTAGTCATGTATCGATGTGAGAGTTGGACCATAAAGAAGATTGAGCCCCGAAGAATTGATGCTTTCAAACTGTGGTGCTGGAGAAGACTCTTGAGAATCCCTTGGACAGTAAGGAGATCAAACCACTCAATCCTAAAGGAAACCAACCCTGAATACTAATTGGAAGGATTGATGCTGAAGCTAAAGCTCCGATACTTTGGCCACCTGATGTGAAGAGCCAACTCATTGGAAAAGATCCTGATGCTGGGAAAGATTGGAGGCAGGAAGAGAAGAGGGCAACAGAGGATTAGATGGTTGGATGGCATCATCGACTCAATGGACATGAGTTTAAGCCAACTCTGAGAAACAGTGAAGAACAGGAAGCCTGGCATGCTGCAGTCCATCGGTCGCAAAGAGTTGGAGACTCAGCAACTGAACAAGAAGTCAGCAGAGGCACCTCATGCTTACAGCCCTAAGCTTTCATGGAAGAAGTCTGACTCTCCTAGGCTACCAGGCTGCAAGGAAGCCAGGCCACCGAAGAGTCCCCAGGAACCAGTCCTAGTCTTTCAGGGCTTAGCCAAGCACCAGATATGGGTGAATGAGCTTTAAGAGATCTCCAACTCCCAGCCATCTTGTCAGCCCATTTTCCAGTACCGCCCCCCACCCCCACTTAAGGCCCAGAAACCATGGCACAACAATAAACTATCCTCACTGTGCCCTTTCCATATTTCTGATTCACAGAAAGTATGAGCATAATAAAATTGTCATTGTTTTGTACCACTAAGTTTAGGGTGGTTTGTTACACCGCAGTGATTACAGGAACAAAGACCTACTTGATTTAAGATGTGCTGCAGTAGAACAGGAGATAATTAATTCCTCTGCCTAGGAAGGTTTCCCAGTAGCACGGACATCTGAACTTGGCTTTTAGTGAAGAATAGGAGCCTACTAAGTAAAGAAGGTAGGAGAAAGAGTTCTCAAACTGAGGGAACAATGTGGAAAAGTATGGCAGTGAAGACTGAATGATGCATTTGGTGGATGGCAAGATGCTTGCTGTGGAGTACACTGGTTAGTTAGAGCCAGAAAGGCAGACAGGAAGCTAGACATTTTGTAAAAATTCTTTTTTTTGCTATGCCAAGAGAATTTCAACTAAAGCCTTGCTGGAGTACAAAGTAATAATCAGACTTGTGTTGTAGAAAGATAGTTCATTCATAGCAGTTGGAAGATGGGCTGAAGGAGAAAACAATAAAAGGCAAGGAGAAAAGTCGGTAATTATATAGTTCAGATTGCAGATGATCAAAGCCAAGATACATAGTTTTCTTATAGGAGCAAAATAAGATCAGTTAGGTAACAATGGTTATTTAAATTGCTAATCAGTTATTTACTGAATGTGTCTGTTCAAGCCTTAATAATTAAATGCTACAGCCAGTCGTACATTTTGGCAAATCAAACCAATGCTTTTACAAAACACTGATCTCATTACATTTGTTAATTATACTTCTGAATGCCATGTAAAAGCTTCCTCCACTATGAATTTTGGATAATTATGATTATTTTTACATTTTTAAAGACTCTGGTTGTAGTGGGACATTTAAAGAAATAAGACCAAATTGTAGCAGTTAAAACACTACTGGAACCACATGTTGCATTTATGCTACTTCCTCAAAATAAATATTAGTTCACTAAAAAACTTTCTTGAAAAAAATTGGTAATTTATGTAATCATAAAGATATCACAGTGAGAAAGTGTATAGTACTTAGCAAAGATATATAAACATAACACACAACCATAGTCAACAGCTTTCTGTGTGGACTGGATTGCAGTTTAGTTGTGACTTTTAAGCTTTTCTTGAAATTGTGATACTATATATGTAATAAACTTTTTAAGGGCAAAAAGTTTAGATAGGTCATTCTGCAGTCATTCTGAGCACATAGACTGAATCCTCCGTGGCTTGTTCTGCCTTATCTCACAGTGACTTGTCACCAGTTGTGAGGTATAGTGATTTGTTTTAAAAACATTCTATACAATAGTTTTACTTTACACTTTGG
This sequence comes from Antilocapra americana, assembly GCA_007570785.1. Lineage (NCBI taxonomy): Eukaryota > Metazoa > Chordata > Mammalia > Artiodactyla > Antilocapridae > Antilocapra > Antilocapra americana. The sequence goes on along the minus strand of ML660765.1, from coordinate 25,058,978 downwards.
TTGTATTTTTAAAGTCAACTGTAAAGTTTAATCTTTTTAATTCAAAATCAGAATCCTCAAAATTTTGTAGATTGCTTCCATCTGCCTTCTCGCAGTTTCTGGCACATTTCCTTAAGACAGACAGAACATCTCCCAGAATTTGAGCAGAGACCCTCTACATTTGCCAGTAATACCACATTATGTGTATACTTTTGTGAAGAAATGTTTTTTGTTTGTTCATTTTCTGTATCATTTATATGATACTCGTTTTATCTAAAAGCTATATGAGGTGGATGATTGTCCAAGATAGTTTGTCTTGTTTAAAACGTCTGACTGCCACATGATCCTTGGTCACCCATTCCATGAAAAGCCCAGAAAAATATTCAGGAATGATTTGGGGCAGACTGCTACTCAGCAGATCAGAAGAGAAGGAGATAGGTAGGTCACAGCACAGGGTGGCACTCATGACAGGTTTGCTGCTTTGTGAGCCAAGGAATTCATTAGAGTGGGTAATTTTGAGAATACTAAGAATCAAGTCCACTAGTAAGTACTAAAATAACGGGAAAATCTAATTAAAATAGAAACCAAATTCTCTTACTGTAAAACAAAAGACCACAGAACTTCAAGAGAGAAAGAGAAGGCAAGAGAGGAGAAGAAACCTCACAAAGCAGAGTATTTATTTGCCAGGAAACTGAATTCATTTCTATTTATTTATAAGTAAAAAAAAAAACTACCAGTGAAAAAATGCAAGTATCTCCCTGAAGAAAAAAAGAAGTGCTTTTTAAGTGTTAGAAAAGAGGTTTGCTGGTGATTAGGGTAATTAAGGATCAAAACTAGGTTCTGAAGAGGACAGCATGAATCCATACAGCAGTACATACTAGTTTTTTTTAAGTCCCATTGTTTATTGATCCAAAATAAGTATGAGCAGTTGTTAGGTTTGATTTGGGTCTGGTGTACAAAAGTCACTGCAAGTGCTGGGTTTGGGCAGATTATAATAATTTGCAGGCCCAGTGCAAAATGAAAACGCAGAGCCCCTTTGTTCAGAATTATTAAGAATTTCAAGATGGTGACAACAGAATGTGAAAGCAGAGATGAAGCCCCTTTAAGCTTGTGGCCTTGTGTGACTGACGGCATAGTCACACACCCATGAAGGTGGCATTGTCTGTGGTTCTTTAACAGCCTTACTCATTAGAGCTGTCAGTGAAACAGCTGTTATCCCCTAGACAAGGGCTCTTGTTAGTGTAGATTCAGGGGAGCTCAGCACTCAGGGTTACCTCTGCCTTGGAGCATTTGTTTGTTCCCTTTGTATCCCAAGCATATCGCACAGTCTCTGACCCATGGTAAGCATGCAGTAAATAGTGGATAGAGTAGATGATGGATGATGTGATTGTGAGCCTCTCTCAATGATTCTGGTTCAGTTCATCTCTAGATAAGAAGCCCCAGTGTGGATTCTTTTGCATTTCAGTTCATATTGCACAGACCTTGCACATGCCTCCTTCAGTCAGCTTGGAGGTTTCTTTTAGCTCTGAGCCTTGGGAGTCCTGCGCTTACTCAGGTCTGTTTCTCTTTTAAGTGATCCTGAAATGTTTAAACTCATAGATTAGAATAATATTTGAGCCATACCCAAGTTAAAGCTAGACTAATGCTTCCTCCTTCATACTCCCCAATAAAAAGATGTCTACGTCTTAATTCCTGGAAACTGACACTATGTTAGAGCACATGACAAAAGAAAATTAAGGTTGCAGATAGAGTAAAATCTCTAATTAGCTGACCCTAAAAGTGGCTAAATTATCCTGGATTAACCAGATAGGTCCAGTGTATCACAAAGGCTGTTAAGGAAGAGAGGAGCAGAACAGTCAAAGGAACAGATGTGACCAAGGAAGCAGGGTTAGAGTGTCATGCTAGAAGGTGCCCACCTGCCATTGCTGGCTTTGAGGGTGGAGAAAGGGAGTAGCCTCTGGAAAGCTCTCCTCTGGGGCTTCAGAGAGGACCACGGCTCTGCCAACACCTTCATTTCAGCCCAGTGAGACGTGGGTCAGATTGCTGACCTCCAAAACTGTAAGATAATGAATTTGTGTTGTTTTAAGCCGCTGTGTTATGGTAATTTGTTATAGCAACAGCAGGCAACCAACAGCTGGTTCCACATTGTGGCAAAACGATCACTCCTGGTCCCTGGTGCATTAGGAATCACTAACCTCCATGGCAGGGTATTACTTTCTGCCCCTGTGTTTTCCACTTCTCTTGGTAGCCTGAAGTAGAGCTCTGTGTGTGTGTGTGTGTTTTCTGTGTTTTTAATTTCTTTCACTGGACCACTATAATACATTTTTGGGTTCAGGCTAGTAGATGTTACATTCTAGAGAATGCAATCAATGCAGGCTGTTCCAGAAACACTAGTTTCTTGGATATTAGTAGTTGAGAGAGAGTGAAGAAAGAGGTTTCGGCTGCCAAATTCATTTGTAAAACTGAGGATAACCAAGCTACATTTCTTTTTCATAAAACACTTAAAAATATAATCTGTGTGTGTAAATGGTTTTTTAAAATCTCGATAGTTTAAGAGAATATCCAGCAAAAATTGTCCATCCTTTAGCTCAAGCTCCTCTCTCCAGAGTCAGCCATTGCTAGTTTCTTGTGAATCCTTCCAGAGATATTCTGATATTATATATATATAAATGCACATACACACACATATAAATATATGTGTGTGTGTACACGTACAGTCTAATTTTCTACACACACTCTCCTGTACTTTGCTTTCATTTTACTTAATAATTTAACAAGCTTATGGAAGAACTTCAATAGCTTTAAATGTATAATATGCACATGAAACACTTACAGGACTTAATGGAGAAAAGTAAATATTTTCCAAACATTTTGGACCACAGATTTCATTTTTTTAGAGTGAAATATTTTTCATTTAGAGTACTTTTTCAGACACACTGAACAACACCAAGCTGCCTTCCTCTGGAATAGAAATAAGAATTAATGACTCCCATACAAAGAGGTAACAATAAGGGTATGGATTTTGGAGTAAGGGAAACCTAGACCAATATCCTCATTCCATTGTTGACTTACCTACCTGATTACTGGCTGTGTGTCTTTGAGCAGGTTGCTTAACTTACTGAACCTTCTTGATAATACTGTTTACCTCACCTGGTCATTTGTTTGTTAATTAAAACATGAAATCATTGAAACATGTATGAGCCCGGGTGTGTAAAGCAGAGTCATTTTACTTGAGAAGCTTCTAGTCTAGTGAAGGAAGCTTCACTTGTAGCACACCAAGCAGCAAAAAACTGTGGCCTATAAAGTTGTGGAAAATCATTTTCTATTAATATAATTTTCTACTTTTATAGGCACAGATCACTAGTAGCAAATGTCACCTGCAAAACTTGTAAAGAATACAGGAAGTTTAACATAGGATTTTTCAAGTATTAATATTTTTAAAGTATGTATGGACTTTGTTATTATCTAATGAATTATCAGAGTAATGTTATTTATGTAAAGAAAGTAAGAAGGACAAAGCCCTTCATTTTATCATGAAATTCTTGCATAAACTCTGGCATGGTGGTGGATTATGGACCTATTTATATTAATGTCTTGTGACTTTATATGTTGAATTGGATAGAACTAGATAATCTTATTTTCAGACTCACAATATGAATATTTTACAGAGAAATTGTATAATTATTCTTTCCCAATATCTATAAGGCATACAAGTGCATTTTAACATTGACTGTTTACTCTTCATAATTCTCTTTTCTGAGTTTTATTCAAAATTATTTATTTCAAAGCATATTTCTATTTTTTTATTGTTCTTGATAAACAGCAAAGGAATATTCATTAGAAAAAATGTTTAGGAATTTAATTGAAAGTAGCTAATGCAATTTCTTTTATTTGCCATTTTGGTTGCCAAAAAAAAGCTTCAGCTTCTTTTCATTTTCTCAGACCAGTAAAATGCTGTCTAGGCCTGTTGAATTCCAGACAATGTTCAACAGTTGTTTTACTGAATCCTGATGACTTCAGTCTGTTAATTTATTTAGGAGACACTTTTAGTTTTTATAAGGTCAACTAGAAATGTGTAGCTATTTTCCCATTTATTTGAGGTTCAAATATTTTTTAAATACTAATATTTAACTTGAAAATACAGTGGTAACTTTGGTGATGTCAAATCTTTAAGCCCATTATTTATAACTTTTGCATTTAAAAGATATTTCTCTGATTGAGCTTGTTCCATAATGGCAACTCTGTTAAGGCCAGTATGATAGCTGCCTAGTTATTTAATAGTAGCAAATACCTACTACTTGGACTTGCCTGTTTTGGGTCATCATTTTGATGGTGGTTCGATTTGTTACATTCTGAAAAACAACCCATTAAGTACTTGACTTTTATTACTGCCAGGTAATGTATGTCCCAGGCAGTGCTCAGTTCTGTTTGTCTCCATTGCATTGCCCCTACCTCATCTCTCATCTTCATCCCTGCTGCACATCTGACCTTTACCCCAGTCCCAGAGGAGAGTCAGAGATGAGATGGGTGGGTGTCAGGCAAGTTGGTAATAAAGGAAAGCTCTCGCTCTCTCTCTCTCTCTCTCTCTCTCTCTCTCTCTGTTTATTGATAGATAGATATAGATATAACTTTCATCATAATGTGAGAGAAAGAGCTGCTTCAGAGTGCTCTATATTGGTAGCCAGGCAGGCATTGACCACTGGCCTTTTTGCTGTGATGTCTGCAGTCTGAGAGTTTAAGACTTTCTTCCTCCCAAAAGAAAACATTGTCTGTTCTTCTTGTCTATAATGAATCATAGGCATAGCAACATCCTTCCAGGTTATTCTTTTCATCTCCATATAACTCTTAGTTGGTGAAATAATTTACCTAACATGTGTTTACAGATTCAGCAGTCAAAGTTGTATAGAAACCCAGCATTTTGGGTGGCAAATGGGAGTAGCACAAGCTGTGGACACACAAAATAAATGAGGTTCTTGGCTTCTGCAACAACTCTCTTCCCTGATTCTCCCCATATCTTTTGAATCATTCTCTTTCAATCTTTTATTCATCTCTCTCGCCATCTGCCTCCGCAATTTTCACATTTCCTGGGATTCTATAGGGCTTCCCACGCTGATCAGTGCTTAAGAACTCATGTGTCAGTATAGGAGACATGGGTTTGATACCTGGGTTGAGAGACCCCTGGAAGAAGGAACTGGCAACCCACTCCAGTATTCTTGCCTGGGAAATCCCAGGGAGAGAGGAGCCTGACACCCTACAGTCCATGGAGTCTCAAAGAGTCGGACATGACTGAGCACGCACACATGCACAGGGTTCTGTACCAAACTTTTTGTCTATGGTAGTCTCTCTCTGGGAGTCTCTTCAACTCATTTGTCTTTAGTGGCCAGTGATATGACAGTGACTGCTGTCTCTGTACATGTAGTCCAATAATCTCCCCTGAGCTCTACATTTATAAGCTTATATATTGTAAGCATTTACCTACTCAGTATCTGTCTCTATTTAGGTATCATGTGGTCACTTCAGACTGACTCATTATAACTGAAATGGAACCCTTTGTGCATAGTACTCAACTTGCCCCTTCTGTGTCACCATCTTCACAACAGCCAAAATTACGAGACTCTGAAATCTGAGAACATTGCAATGAAAGGACAAATAAGATCCTAAACTATTATGTGCATATACAGATACATACATACCAGTGTTCAAAGAGTAACATTATATAGTTTTGCATGTTTTTGACTGTAGGTAGATAGAATCATATTGTGTATTATTTTGTGCCTTGTTCTCTTGCTCAGCATCTCATGTTTGAGATTCATGCATAAGTGTATGCCATTATGTGAAAATTCTATAATTTACTTGCTCATTTTTCTGTAGAGAGACATTTGGGTCGTTTTCAGTTTTTCACTATTATAAGCAATGCACATTTGTGCACTATCTCCTGACACACATATGCAAATATTTGCCAGAGTATGTAACTCGAAGCAGAATTGCTGGTTATAAGTACATAAATCTTCATATACCTGGACAGTTATTGCCAAATTGTTATCTAAAGTGGTTTCAAATCTTTACACTCCAGCCAGCAGTAATTCATCTTGTCATTTCATGTTCTCTGTGATCTTTGCTATTGTTGGACATTTTCATTTTTGCTAATCTGGTGTAAAATACTTCATACTGTTTTTCATTTGCTTGATTGAAACTTCCTTGGTTTCTAATGAATTGAAATAATTATCCTATGCTTATTTGGCCCCACTGTTCCCTCTTCTTGGAAGTTTCTGTAGTTTTTGGCATATGCTTTTAAATTTTGTTGTTGTTGTTGTTTTTAATTGTTTGTACCTTTGGATAATCTTTGTTAGTAGCATATGTTGTGGTATTTCCTCTCAATTTGTGATTTCTTCCATCTCTTTAAGATATTTGTACTTATTTCTTGTGCTTCTAATGTAATTGAATTTATCTGTCTTTATCTTCATGATTTCACTTTCTGCCTTAAAAAAAGAACATCTCTATCCTGAGATCCTAAACATATTTTCCTTTATTTTCTTCCAAATGCTTTAAAGTTTTGCCTTTTCTTATGTAACTATTTAATTCACTTGGAATTGAATTTTATGTGTATCGTGTGCAGTTTGTTCTTCTTGTTTAGTCAGTAAGTCATGTCTGACTCTTTTGTAACACTATGACTATAGCCTGCCAGGCTGTTCTCTCCATGGGGTTTCTCAAGCAAGAGTACTGGAGTGAGTTGCCATTTCCTTCTCCAGTTAGCCCGCATCAAACTGACTTTTAGATTTTGACTTTAGAAACATTGTTCATGTCATAGTCAAAGGAGAATAATTTTTCAAGTGTCATAATGCCATCAATCACTAGGCATTTTCCTGGACCTCTCAATCTGCTCAAATTGTCACGTTGACATTTTTTCAGAAATATGGTTTTCAGAATATGTTATAAAATGCAAATAATTCACTCTAAACAATACTAATGGTTCCCATTTGATAAGAAATGACTGATATTTCAGCCATGCTGATACCAATGTTAAACTTGACTGAAAAAATTTCTTTGCAAAATGAGCCAATAACTAGAAATATCATTTTAAAAGTTGTTGGTAATCCAACTCCCAGAAATTTAGAAGACAAAGTCAGTTATTCATTCTAACATTTTAGAGAAGCTTTCCCAGGATGAATAATTCTTGTGCCAGTCTAACTTTTGACCTACACTATTAATTAGATGGTGGTAATGCAGTTTGATTCAAGTTCTAGTGTGTGTGTGTTTGTGTGTGTGTTAATGCAGTGTGAAATAAAGTTATAAAACATAGAACTCTCTGCAACTAATTTAGGCTATAGCCATTTTTTAATAAGGCTGTCATGTTCTGGAGAAGCTTCATTTATTCACTTTATTTGAAAAGTCCTTATACTTTAGCCTTTAACTGTGCAATGATGATTTCTTATTCTGTCATTCACCTTTTTTAATTCATAGTTTTCATTTATTCTACAGGTATTTATTGAGAGCTTGTTTTTTGCAAAGTAGTCTATTTGAGCATAACTATCTCAGAATTTAGGGACTAAAGGAAATCCAAGATCTTTTATAGTAACCCTAACTTTCTACAACTTAAATTAAGAACTGAGATCTAGAAGGGTCCCATCACCTGACCAAAAACTTAATGTGATAAAGCATAAATAAAGATCTCCCAACCTTGGATCAGAATTCTGCCTGTTGAACCACGTTGTCCATAAAAACTAAAAATATACTTGAATCTTAAGTCTTAATATAATGTTTATAACATTCCTAAAGGGATTTTGTGAACAAATTATTTTACAATCCTTGCCTTAAAGCTACTTATAAAGTGTTGAGGATGACAAAACATATTTGAAAAAAAAAATGGAGAAAGTAAAAAGTTTAACTGAAAGCTTCCTGAGGGGCAGATATTATGTGTAACTTTATCAAATTTGTTATATTTCCCTAACACAGTGAGCTGATCATATTACATACTTAAGTATTGATTAAATGAAAAACTATGTATTGAAATATTGGGTGCAGACATTAGGTACTTTAAATGATCAGAGAAAATAAAAATTAACCTCAATTTGGAAAGTAAAAACAAAACAAGAAAAGAAAAAAGTCTTCATGGAAGATTGAGAATTTAAAATGGGCCATAACTAATGGTTGCAATTTAATTAGAAATAGAACTCCAAATTTTAAAAATACTTGTTTAGCTCACTTTCTATTATGGCTTTAGATACAGATTCTCTGAGTTATTTGCTTTCAGATTTCACCTCTTAGCATGAGTGCTTGGAATAAGCATGCTCATGAAAAAATAATATGATAAATATGCTAAGATATGGATATAAGGATTTTAATTGTTGTATTATTTATAAGAGCATTAAGAAATGCAACCAACCCAAACAGTCATCAGTAGATTAATTGTTAGTACAATTTAAAATTAATGGTGAATATAGTGGAGATGATGGAATTCCAGCTGAGCTATTCAAATCCTAAAAGATGATGCTGTTAAAGTGCTATGATTTATATGCCAGCAAATATGGAAAACTCAGCAGTGTCCACACAACTGGAAAAGGGCAGTTTTCATTCCAGTCCCAAAGAAGGGCAATGCCAAAGAATGCTCAAACTACCACACAATTGCACTCATCTCACACCCTAGCAAAGTAAAGATCAAAATTTCCCAAGTGAGGCTCCAACAGTATGTGAATCAAGAACTTCCAGATGTTCAAGCTGGATTTAGGAAAGGCAGAGGAACCAGAGATCTAATTGCCAACATCCATTGGGTCATCAAAAAAGCAAGAGAGTTCCAGAAAAACATCTACTTCTGCTTTATTGACTATGCCAAAGACTTTGACTGTGTAGATCACAACAAGCTGTGGAAAATTCTCAAAGAGATGGTAATACCAGACCACCTCACCTTCCTCTTGAGAAACCTGTATGCAAGAAGCAATAGTTAGAACCGGACATGGAACAAGGGACTGGTTCCAAATTGGGAAAGGGTTACATCAAGGCTGTATATATTGTCACCCTGCTTATTTAACGTATATGTAGACTATATTATGCAAAATGCCTGGCTAGATAAAGCACAAGCTGGACTCAAGATTGCCAGGAGAAATATCAGTAACATCAGATATGCAGATGACACCACCCTTATGGCAGAAAGTGAAGAACTAAAGAGCCTCTTGATGAAAGTGAAAGAGGAGAGTGGAAAAGTTGGCTTAAAACTCAACATGCAGAAAACTAAGATCATGGCATCTGGTCCCACCACTTCATGACAAATTGATGGGGAAACAATGGAAACAGTGAGAGACTTTATTTTTTGAGGCTCCAAAATCACTGCAGATTGTGACTGCAGCCATGAAATTAAAAGATTTTTACTCCTTGGAAGAAAAGCTATGACCAACCTAGACAGCCTGTTAAAAAGCAGAGACATTACTTTACTGACAAAGGTCCATATAGTCAAAGCTATGGTTTTTCAAGTATTCATGTATGGATATAAGAGTTAGACCATAAAGAAAGCTGAATACTGAACAACTGATGTTTTTGAGCTGTGGTGTTGGAGAAGACTCTTGAGAATCTCTTGGACTGCAAGGAGAGCCAACAAGTCAATCCTAAAGGAAATCAGTCCTGATTATTTATTGAAAGGACTGATCCTGAAGCTGAAGTTCCAGTCGTTTGGCCATCTGATGAGAAGAGCTAACTCATTAGAAAAGACCCTGATTCTGAGAAAGATTGAAGGCAGGAAGAGAAGGGGATGACAGAGGACAAGATGGCTGGATGACATCACTAACTCAATGGACATGAGTTTGAGCAAGCTCCAGGAGATGGTGAAATAAATAAAATGGAAATATGGTGTGCTGCAGTCCATGAAGTTGCAAAGAGCCAGACATGACCAAGCAACTCAGCAGCAACAACAGCCACAGTAGATCTGTATTTTTCAACATGCAGAAACATTGATAATATATTTTAGAGTAAAAACATTAAGCTGCAAAATTATATATATGATCTCATATTTGTAAATAAAAACATGAAAACAAATAATTCAAAGCAGGATGGTGGAGATTATAATTTTCTTCATACTTTTCAGAATTTTTATAAAGTCTTTCAATAAACATGTATTACTTGTAAAAATGATTAAGCTTTTTATCTGAGTGTGGGAGAGTTCTAAATTTATTCTCTTCACTTACCACAGATATAAAATCTGTAGAACAGTGATATCCATTCATGGAACAGCTTTCATTGAGCACCTACTATGTACTAGATACTAAGAACAAAAGAATCAAAATCTACTTCCTAGGTTCCTCATGACTGGAAAGTGATGGAAATCTGAAATGGAGAACCAGGGATCAATTCCCTTCAAACTTGTCACTTCAGAGTGGTCCCTTTGTCCTATACTGCTTTTTTTTTTTTTTTAACTAAATTGATGGCTGTCTATGTTCTACTTGTACAGTGTCTAGACTATGAATAAAATTACAGAGGTTTTTCCATGTATGACTTTTTAATTGAAATAAATCAACTTTCTCTTTTGCTAGGAGAAGAAAAAGGAATTCTAAGGCATTTAGGCCTAGACAGAAATGTGTAATGTGTTTTTAGTTGACATTGAAAACTTATACATGTAATAAATATGCTGTTGTTCTGTACTATATAATTTTCTCCTATAGAATATATTTTCAGAAATCTAATTACATATCACAGTAATTATGTCAGTATTTGTTGTTAATTCTAACACTGATTCTCCCAGAGGGTAGTACTTACTACCGTCTTGAGAATGCACTAATGCCTAGCCCCTCAGCATTCCTGTGAGGGTTATGTTGTTTGAACTTGGCTTGCTCAGGATAAGACAGAGCTGTCCCAGAACTAGTGGCAGCCAGCTATGACTAATTGTATGCAGTCATGAGGCCAAGGAGGACCCTGTAGTAGATTCATCCTTTAGCAATCTGTACAACTAAGTATGAGTACAGGCTTTTAGAAATACTCATCTAAACATATTAACATTTGGGGATTTTTAGTTGATTATTCTTTTAAGTTAAAGAAGCTATGAGCAGGAGCACTTTTGTAGTTTATGTTGTATCAAGGGCTAAAAATAATAGTTTCCAAATGTTTTGTAGGAATTTATAAGCATTTTCATTGATAATATCTCATTTAATCTTTAGGCCACCTCTGAGGCAGGTATTATTATCTCAGTTTTACAGATGAGAGAACAGAGGTCCAGTTAGGTTAAACGACTTGCCTGAAGTCACATAGCTAATAAGAAATAGACCTGGATTCCAACCTATGAGTCCTGACTTCAAATCCTGTTCATTTTTAGCTATCCCAAACTGCCTTTGTGGTTAGAAATATGAGTATTTCTTGGCATATTACTGGGTTGATTCGATATTACTGTGTTGATTCTGACAAGGTTCATACAAGGGCATAAACATACATTCCTAAGCTCTTCTTTTGATTAAACTGTTACCCTCTAATTCACCACTTTTAAGATCAATTATGTTAGTGATCATGCCTTTTATCCTAGGACTCAGAGACTATTTACATAAATATAGAGGTCAGTCCATTGATATAGTAACCACAGTGCTGAAACTGAAGAAATTCACTTACTAAATGAAGATATGTAGATTCAGTAAATGAATGTGGACCAACAGCATTTCATTAACAGCTGCTAATATAAGAAGGCATTATACACATGTACAATTGAATGACTCCTAAAAGAAATTTATGTGATCAGAACTTCCTGCTGTTGAGCTTCAAATGCATGTTCATAGTTAGAATTTAAAGGAGCTGAAGGAAAATGTAAATTGTTTTCAAATTATTAAAGAAATGGATTGAGAAACTTTCTGTATCTGGACATAAAAATACAGCATAAAGGATATCTTATTTCTTGACCTTAATTATGAATATTGTTGTAAGGTCTTTGAATTTTCATTAGCTCAGAAAAGAGGCAGATTAATTCCAAAACAGTTAAAGAAATTAAATTCCTTTCATTTATCTTTATGAAACTGTTAATGCAATAGTTTGGAGGCAGGGTTTAACTTTTATTTCATTTATGTGTCTCTTAAAATTTTGTTTTATTCTATATGTAGGTTTTCAAAATAAAATTATTTTGATTTTTTTCTTTTTACTCTAGGCTTGATCCTCCACTACCTGGGGTGCCGAAAAAGGATCATGGCCCAGCTGAAAACATGTCCTTAGAAACTCTAAGAAATAGTAGTCCAGGAGACCTCTTTGATGAGATTTAATTGTCTCAAAAAGTACTTTGATATTCACAAGACTATGTTTTCTATCTCTTTCTTTAAACTGCAAAAACAAAATTTCAACTCAGCAGCAGCTCTTAGTGCACCTTACAATTTAATTACATACACAGTGAGCTGAAACCATTGTGCAAAATGGATTACACATGTATTTGAAAATATGATTTGATGACAGTGGTACATTATTCTAATGTGTTCATTCAGCATGCCTGTAATTACATAAAATCTCAGACCTTTTTATTGCAAAGATCACATGTATCTTATTCATTTCATACATATTATATGTAGTAGCTGTCTATCCTGTCTACGAAGATTTTGAAAATAGGGCAAATAAAATGTCTACAAATTCTTTTTCAAATAGTCATGTTCTAAACACTGATGTTTGAGTATTTTAATTTGTGTAATGATGTGGAAAATGTTTTAGTTTTTACACAATCTGAAAATCTGGTGATAAAACTTTTGACTGAAGATTTTGTATTCTTAATAAAATGTTATCTTGCTTAATTTTTTCCTTTACCATAGTATCAGGTCTTTATAGAGTGCATATTAATGTAAATGTAATATAGTTTTGTATCAAAGCATGTTTTTCAGAGGTCTCAAGATCTTGGAACGATTGTACTGTTCGTTCCTCTGCCTAGAATGTTGATCTTTGTACATTTGGTTTCTTTTCACCTTTCAGATCTAGAATCATATGTGTCCTACTCCAAGGTGTTTCCTCTGAAATACACTTTAAAAAAGATGTGCATATTCTCAGTCACTCTATATATCACTCGGCTGCCCTGGTAGCTCAGATGGTAAAGAATCCGCCTGCAGTGTGGGAGACTTGGGTTCGATCCCTGGGTTGGGAAGATTCCCTGGAGAAGGGAATGGCTACCCACCCCAGCATTCTGGCCTGGAGAATTCCATGAACTATAGTCTATGGGGTCGCAAAGAGTTGGACACAACTGAGCGACTTTCATTTTCTTTTCATGTATCACTGTCTGGAATTACTTTTTTTTTTTTCCTTGCCTCTTATCTCTCTCTTCTCCTTCCTTCTGTTTGTCTGTCTTTCTCTCACCAACCTACCACTGTCCCCTGCCTATAGGAAGTAAGCCCCATCATAGCAGAGGTATGACCATCTGCTTTCTCTCTCCACCTGCCAGTACCTAGGACAGGGCTGGATTTCTAGAGGTGTAATAAGTGTTTACTGAAGAAATAAAAGCATGTCCACCACAGTGTAGGCACTCAGATGATTTAGTTTCTTTAATTTACTAGATCACTATGAACACAAACTCATTAAAAGATTGAAATCTAGCTGGATGATTTGATACAAAGAAAAAATTTTTCAGAAAACATAACTATCTTTTGTGATTAATTAAAAATATACATATATATACACACAAGCTTGACTACAGAAAGATAATGAGAAAGAAATGATAGATTATTGTTTATATCAGAAGTGGGATTTTCTTGAGAGTTCCATGGTGACCTAGTGGCTTAATCGCTGTGCTCCCAATGCAGGGGACTGAGGTCCAATCCCTGGTCAGGAAACTAGATCTCACATGTCACAACTAAAGATCCTGCATGCCACAACTAAGACCCAGCACAGCCAAATAAATCAACAAATAGAAATATTTTTTAAAAAGAAATAAGATTTTATTGTCAATGGAGCAACAAAATTTTTTTAAATATAAATTTTCCTGCATTTTCATTTCTATACTGTCTTTGATTTAAGAGGGAGATTTTTAAATTAAATGTAAATATAAATGTGTGAAATATAAAATTCTACTCAGTCACATAGAAAATTCACTTAATAATGACTTTATGTAATCCAGGATTTACCTTGGTCTTTCCAAGGGGATTTGGTACATAAAGTACCAGAATCTCAAAATAATACTATCACATCTGAATAGACCACAAATGACTGACCAAAATTAGTATACATCAGTTTATGTGTATATATGTATGTACATATGTGTATGTTTTATATATCTATGTATATGTATTTTTTTTTAAGAGAAAGAGAATAAAACAGAATTTTTGCTGTTAACTAGCAGTGGTGAGAAGGGAAAATGTTTCCTAAGTAATATGGTAACAATAGAATCTATAAAGTTCATGGTATAGTAGACTCTCAAACAACATGGTGTTGAACTATGCAGGTACACTTATAAGAGGATTTTTTTCAATAGTATATAATATAGTACTTCACAGTCTGTAGTTGGTTGAGTCTTCAGATGCAGAATTGCAGATTTGGAGGATCTGAAGATATGGAGGAACCACAGATATGAAAGGCTGACTATAAATTGTACTCAGATTCTTGACTTGTCTGGAGGGTTAGCACCCCTCTCCCCACATTGTTCAAGGTTCAATTGTATTTTACCTTTTCAGGGTAATGGATCTTTTCAACCATTGCTGTGTGTCAGATTGATTCAGCTGGTTAGAACAGAGCATAATAAGCCCATAATCATGGTTTCCTCTTTTCTATTTATTTCTATTTTATAGTTCTTGTCCTCTGCAGACAGACGTCTATAGGTTTGGTTAAGATGTCCAGGTTCTTTTATTCTCTGCTATGGTTTTTCCCCCATATTTTTCTGTAGAATACACTGCAATGGAAGGCAAAATTATTTAGTTATAATGCAGCCTGGCTTTTTTGATCTTGGTGCCCTCACTTCTAAAAACAAGGTGATTGCGTTTCTGAAGGGTGTTTTTTGGCTTACGATTTATAATTATTGGCCCTGGCATCAGATGGAATGGGTCAGGCCTCATTATGGAAGCTCATGGGAGAAAAAATCCCATCTCAGAAAGAGATGTCTTTATTATGCAGTTTTTAAAAGGTCAGAAAACTACTTAAAACTTGGTCTTAGTGGCACATAACTCAAATTTATAAAATTCTAGGTCCCATGTTTTAGAGCCAAACAGCTCTTTATTGGGTAAGTTTGATTCAACAAAGTTTATAAAGGTTTAGTTATGCACAAAATACAGAACTGGGCCATATGCAGAATTGAAGGGTAAATCCATCCATTTACCAGGTATTTGTTAAGCATTCATGTTGACCTCTCCTCTGGGCACTAGATGAGGCAATGAATAATGCTAGTGCTCTGTTTCTGTAGAGTTTATATCCTAGCAAGCGAAATTTGGGGTCTGGCCTCAAAAAGTGGAGGGTATGAGATTGGGGCTTGAAACTACTATGTAATGAAACATAATATCAAGGAGTAATAGAATAAGTGACTTAAAGAGAAAAATAAAAAGCTTAAAGTTTTAGGTGAGAATGCATAGAAGATAAAGGATACAGTTGGGAGATTAAGGGAAATTGGTAGGCATTGAGGAGAGTGAGCTAAGGATGAAGCTATCTTCCAGATCAGAAGAGAGTATAGAAGGGGCTGGGGCATCAGCTATGAGGTTGATTTCCAAGTTTGTAATTGTGAATTATCAGAGTGAAGAAGACAGGTTAGAAGATATTCCAGGGGGACTGTTGGTCCCGGGTGTTTAGGAGTGAGAATCTGTCATATAATAAAGGCATGGAAAGCACTGAGCCCCACAGTTCTAACTGGCACTTCCTTGGGAATGTATGGGCTACCAGAAAACTTCAGGTCATGGAGACCTTGCTGGGCAGCTGAGGGTGGGAAAGGAAGGCCAGTCTGGAGGCACCTCAGCAGATACTTCAAAAGAGCAACCAACCGGCATCCTTTTCTGTCTCTCCCATTCTCTTGCTATTATTTATACAGAATCCATTTTAAATAAAGTGAGATTAAATAGCTGACATCCAAGCTCATGAAAGGCCTCATGAACTTACCTATAACTCAGGAAATTTAAAAAAATAGGTTGTTATCACATTTTGTAAGGGAGTATATAGTAGCAAAAGAACTATTCATGTATCCTTGTGTAGCTATTGTCTGAATTAAAACTTTTCACTGCTAATCTGATAGTTTCTAGGGAAATGCTTCTCAGGAGGGCAGATTTCATTTGCAAGTGTTCAGTGCATAAACCTGAAATGACTGTCTCCGTTTTAATAACTGGAAAAGGATACCTTGGAAAATACATGACAGCATACATTTTGTGGTTAACTGACCATCCAACCATCTCTTGTCCTGTCTCCCAGTTCTCTTTCTTACCTACTCAACCTAAAATGCTCTCCAGCCTCCCTTTTAATTTTCTCCATTTCAAATATCCACATGTCATCTTGTTTACCAGCTATTAATCACCTTCTAATTTTCCTCTCCTCTCTGTGTGTGTATTTAGTCACTCAGTTGTGTCTGACTCTTTGAGACTCCATGGACTGTAGCCTGCCAGGCTCCTCTTCTCCATGGAGATTCTCCAAACAAGAATACTGGACTATGTTGCCATGACCTCCTCCAGTGGATCTTCCCAACCCAGGGATCCAACTGGGGTCTCCTGCATTGCAGACGGATTCTATACCAGCTAAGCTACCAAGGAAGCCTTTCCTCTCTTCTACTTGAATAAAATTCAATATGAATTTTATTGTTCATATGTTGTTTTTTCTTCTGTCTTGTGGAGGTCCTTCATCCTAAACTATGGAGAAGGCAATGGCAAATCACTCCAGTACCCTTGCCTAGAAAATCCCATGGACGGAGGAGCCTGGTAGGCTGCAGTCCATGGGGTCGCTAAGAGTCAGACACGACTGAGCAACTTCACTTTCGCTTTCCACTTTCACACATTGGAGAAGGAAATGGCAACCAGTGTTCTTGCCTGGAGAATCCCAGGGATGGGGGAGCCTGGTGGGCTGCTGTCTATGGGGTCGCACAGAGTTGGGCATGACTGAAGCGACTTAGCAGCAGCAGCAACAGCATCTTAAACTATCATCTCACAATCTCACTGAGACATTCTGAGTGAGGGTCTTTTTGTCCCTAAAGGCTTTGGGATCTATAGAAAAGGAGAGAGAGGGAGAGTGGAGCCTACTTCCATCTTGATAGTATCAGTAGATGTTTCTGATAAGGGCAGGAGCAATTTTGTTGGCTATTGTTAGAGTAAATGGAATGTAGGTTAGTCCTGAACTGCTTTTTAAAAACTTATTTTTTATTAAAGTATAGTTGATTTACAATGTTGTGTTAGTTTCTGTTGTAAAGTGATTCATTTATACATATACACACATAACATGTATGATGGTGGTGGTGGTTTAGTCACTAAGTCATGTCCAACTCTTGAGACCCCATGGAATGTAACTGAACAGGCTCCTCTGTCCATGATTCTTCAGGCAAGAATACTGGAATGGGTTGCCATTTCCTTCTTCAACATACATATATATATTTATGAATTATATATATATACTCTATATATGATGTGCATATATATTCTTTTTCATATTCTTTTCCATTATAGTTTATTACAAGATATTAATATAGTTCCCTGTGTTCTACAGTAAGAACTTGTTTTTTATTCATTCTATATATAATAGTTTGCATCTACTAATCCCAAACTCATAATTCATCCCATCCCTGAACCACTCACTTTGGATTTAGAGATTGTCTCCAACTTCACTACCATCTTAGGTATAACGTAACCAGTCAAATAAATGTAGATGAATTAGATGATTTTACAGAACCTGCTCAATAAAAGACTTTCATAGAAATCTATCTTACTCTATACTCTTCTGAAAACCAAGCCTTAGACCAGGGCTTGCACACAGGCAGCTTATGTGGGGAATATCATCTCAGGGAGCAAAAGTGTGAGACCAGACGCATTAAAAAGGAAAGGAGGAAATGCCAGTGCAAAACCTCATCAAGGCAGATAGGCCTTTGGATGACATATCCCCCACCTGACTAAGATCTTCTGAAAAGTGAAAGCAGTAGTCTCAGTTGTGTCCAACGCTTTGGGACACCATGGACTGGGGACTTCCAGGTTCCTCTGTCCATGGGATTTTCCAAGCAAGAATACTGGAGTGGATTGCCATGCCCTTCTCCAGATGACCTTCCTGACCCAGGGATTGAACCCAGGTCTCCTGCATTACAAACAGATTCTTTACTGTCTGAACCACCAGGAGCCAAGATTTTCTGAGGTATCTTCTAAAAGGTACCTCATAACTGTGCATCCAGGGGCAAAAAGCATTTACCCTTGGGTTTCTGTTTCTCATTGCCCACATGCTACACATGCCCCTGCGTGAACACATATAGCAACAGGGGCTGTGTGACCCTCAAGCCTGATGGAAACAGTGGCTGGTGTCTACAGTAGCTTCAGGTCCTGGTGTATTTCAAAGCCAGTTCCAGTACATGCATTTCCTGAAAAAACACTACTCCCTTTTTTGAAATTTTTATTAGTGGAATGGTTCCTTGAAACAAACAAGAAAATACCTAACTAATAGGGAAATCAAATACATTCTCCAGAGAAGATTTCAATTAATTCTCATTATCATCAATTAACAAATTGTCATTAGTTAACCTTACTATTAAAAGAAAGTTTCAAGAGAGCTTTAGTCTAGAATGGTATAGACACACTTATGAATATAACAAGATGGTGAAACCACTTTCATAATTAAACTTTGTATAACATTCTATAATATAAATGTCAAAATTCATTAAAATGCCATTGAAAGTGAACAAGAGTGAAAGTGTTAGTTGCTCAATCATGTCTGGCTCTTTGTTACTCCAGGGACTGTAGCCCTCCTGGCTCCTCAGTCCATGGGATTTCCCAGGGAACAATACTGGAGTGGTTAGCCATTCCCTTCTCCACGGGATCTTTCTGACCCAAGGACCAAGGCTGCATCTCCTGTAGTGGCAGGCAGATTCTTTACCACTGAGCCACCCAGGAAACGCATCTACACTAGATATGCCTTCAAATCATTGATGACTTTTAGTAATAGTGTAAAATGTCTGATCTTTGTCAACATGGGCCTGTACTAAAAATGTTATTTATAAATTAATTTTAAATGTGAGATGTCACAAAGGTGCCACCTTTGGTAGAATAATATGTGTATTTATCCTTTAAAGAATACAAAGCAACATAATATTTTATCTTGGTTTTTCTCAAATGGTCAAGAGACTACTCTTACATTACAGCATTTCCATGGAATGACTAGGGCTTCTCTCTTTCTCTTTGTCTCTCTGTCTCTGTCTCATAAATGATCTGATTGGGACTTCCCTGGTGGTCCAGTGGTTAAGAACTCGCCTGCCAATGGAGAAGACATGGGTTCAATTCCTGACCCAGAAAGATTCCAGATGCTGTGGGGCAGCTAAGCCCTTGCACCACAACTGCTGAATCCCACACCCCTAGAGCCCATACTTGGTAAAAGAAAAGCCACCACAATGAAAAGCCTGTCAAGAAAGGGTAACCAATGCTCATTGCAACTAGAGAAAACCCGCACGCAACAAGGAAGAGTCAGGGCAAAAGTATAAAGAAAGAAATTGTTTTTCTAAAAAATGATCAGATTGAAAACCTCATGAGACTTCTATAATAGAATCCTTATTAGGACAAAATGGTGGCAGTCAGTCATGATAGGAGAAGTAGGCTTGAAAGCAATGGTTTTGTCCTTATGCTTTGCAAACGTTTAGGGAATTCATACATGTGAATTTTTCGAGAGCCCTTTTAAATAATATTGGAAACAATCTTGTTCCTCTCCCATAAGAGATATGCTATATGTCTTTGAGGAACTAAATTTACAGAGGAGTAATTAGCTCACTATGAAAGATTAAAATATTGTCAATAATGTTTCGCTCTTCACCACCACTCAGTTGGCTTGCTTTGGCTGATAAAAATGTGGATGAAATAATCATATACATGTTTGGAACCTAGGAGTTAAGAGGCCTTACATTTCCTGCTTTTCCCTTTGGGAGCTTCTGATATCTGCGATGAGACTGACATGTTCCAGGTAGCTGCTACCTTTCCTGCCCAGGCCCTTGATGAGACATGGAGCAGAACTGGACTTGGTCCCAAGCTCAGCCAAGCTCACTATGCTGAAACCTGTAGAAGAGCCTGCATCTGAGCCCAGGCTAGATACACTGAGCTATAGTCAAGCATGCTGGCTGTGAGCATGAAGATAATTGCTTGCTACTCAAAGCCATTGAGGTTTGGGGTTGTTTTGTTATATAGCCGTATTTTGACAAGCTCTGACTAAAACAGTGCGTCACATAGGAAAACGAACAAAGATAATTTTACGTTATAGCTTTCAGTGTTTATATGGCCAAAAAAAAAAAAAAATCTAGTATCTTCTGGCTGCTGCTGCTAAGTCGCTTCAGTTGTGTCTGACTCTGTGCGACCGCATAGACAGAAGCCCACCAGCCTCCCCCATCCCTGGGATTCTCCAAGAGTACTGGAGTGGGCTGCCATTGCCTTCTCCATCTTCTGGCTACAACTTGATAATAGAAAAAAATAGAAATATGAATTTAGAGATCAGATTAAGCTAGCCTTCCACTCTGTGTTTGCCAGCTGTTAACTGTCTAACCCTGGGCAAGTTCTTTGAGTTTTCTTATCCATACAATGAGAATTAAATAAGATAATGCAGATAAAGCCCTTAGCCCAGGGCTTCCTTCATAGTAAGTGAAGCACATATGGAATATCCTAAGATTGTCAAGATATGGTCTTATTTTATGATGCTTGTGTTGTATGTAATGGATCAGCACAGTTACAAACAACCAGATTATCAGTTAAACTGGCCCTCTCTTTGAAATTTATTGGTTCAAGCTACTTGTCCCTCATCTTTTCTAGTCTGATGCTCTTCCCATGATTTTTGATTTTCCTGGATTCCTGTGGGATATATTTTCATGGCTACCTCTGCTCTTAGTTCTGCTGGGCTAAGTCCCATGTGTTATCAATCCTGATTTTCTCCTGTCTCCCCTCCATGCCAGCTCAATCATGGAACTCATTTCATTGTCTTTGATTTACATGGCAAAAGCACTCAGAAATCTCTGTGTATGGCAGAATTTATTAAAGATGCAGGTCAGAGAGAGGCAGTTTACCTTAAAACAAGCACTTATATTTGATTTTACCATAATTCTCTTCATTAAAGTCTTCTGGGCGGGGATGGGAGGGAGGTCTGCAAAAGAAAAAAGATGGCGGAGTAGAAGAAGGTGCGCTCATCTTCTCCTGTGAGAACTACAGAATTGCAACTCTGTTGAACAACCATTGACAGGAGAATGTTGGATCCCACAAAAAAAAGATACCCCACATCCAAGGGCAAAAGAGAAGCCCAACAAGAGTAAGAGGGGCGAAATCGCATTTAGAATCAAAACTCCGAGATGCTTGGAAGGCTCAAACAGAATCTTGTGCACACCAGGACCCAGGGACCCCACAGAGACTGAGCCAGGCCTGCCTTTGGGTGTTTGAGTGTCATCTACAGTGGCACAGTCAGCAGTGGCCTGTGCGGGAACAGAGGCTCTGGATGCAGCAGATCTGGGAGCCTGGTGTGTGGCTGAAGTCCTCTTGGAGGAGATCGCCATTAGTCCCACCATAGGGCCACAGAGCAGACAGCCCACAAACTGCAGAACAATTACAGCAAAGAAGTTCTCGCACTGTTATGAAAGTTCTAGGACCCAACTTGGCAAAGGGACTGAGAACCCCCAGGGAATATGACCTTGGAGGCCAGTGGGATTTGATTACAGAACTTACACAGGACTGGGGAAACAGTCTCTTGGAGGGCACAAACATAACCTTGTGTGCACCAGGACCCAGGAGAAAGGAGCAGTGACCCCGCAAGGGACTGACCCAGACTTGACTGTGAGTGGGCATCCAGGAGTCTCCAGCAGAGGCATGGGTTGACAGAGGCCTGCTACAGGGCCAGGGGCATTGAATACAACAGTGCTGGGATAAGCCCTTTTGAAGGAGGTCCCCATTACCCCACCACAGTTTGGCTTCAGGCCAAACAACAGGGAGGGAACATAGCCCCACCCATCAAGAGAAAATTCGATTAAAGGTTTACTGAGCATAGCCCCACCCATCAGAACAAACCCAGATTCCCCCACAGCCAGTCTCTCCCATCAGGGAGCTTCCAAAAGCCTCTTGTCCTTATCTATCAGAGGGCAGATAGAATGAAAACCACAATCCCAGAAAAGTAGCCAAACTGATCACATAGGTCACAGCCTTGTCTAACTCAATGAAACTATGAGCCATGCTGTGTAGAGCCACCCAAGATGGATGGGTCATGGTGGAGAGTTCAGACAAAACGTGGTCCAGTGGAGAAGGGAATAGCAAACTACTTCAGTATTCTTTCCTTGAGAACCTTGAAAAGTATGAAAAGGCAAAAAGATATGAACAGGAAGATGAACTCCTCAAGTCAATGGGTGCCCAATATGATAACTGGAGAAGAGTGGAGAAGTAGCTCCAGAAAGAATAAAGAAATGGAGCCAAAGTAAAAACAGTGCCCAGTTGTGGATGTGACTGGTGATGGAAGTAAAGTCTGATGCTATAAGCAACAATATTACATAGGAACCTGGAATGTTAGGCCCATGAATCAAGGTAAACTGGAAGTGTGGTCAGACAGGAGATGGCAAGAGTGAACATCGACATTTTAGAAATCAGTGAACTAAAGTGGACCGGAATGGGTGAATTTAATTCAGATGACCATTGTATCTACTGTTATTGGCAAGAATCCCTTAGAAGAAATGGAGTCACCCTCATAGTCAACGAAAGAGTCAGATATGTAGTACTTGGGAGCAATCTCAGAAACGACAGAATGATCTCTATTCATTTCCAAGCCAAACTACTCAATATCACAGTAATCCAAGTCTATCAGTATCAGTTCAGTTCAGTCGCTCAGTCGTGTCCAACTCTTTGTGACCCCATGAACCGCAGCACGTCAGGCCTCCCTGTCCATCACCAACTCCCAAAGTCTATCCAAACCCATGTCCTTTGAGTCAGTGATGCCACCCAGCCATCTCATCCTCTGTCATCATCTTCTCCTCCTGCCTTCAATCTTTCCCAGCATCAGGGTCTTTTCCAATCAGTCAGTTCTTCCCAGCAGGTGGCCAAAGTATTGGAGCTTCAGCTTCAGCATCAGTCCTTCCAATGTATATTCAGGACTGACTTATTTTAGGATGGACTTGTTGGATCTCCTTGCAGTCCAAGGGACTCTCAAGAGTCTTCTCCAACACCACAGTTCAAAAGCATTTTAACTTGAGTGAATGGCTATAGAAAGATCTTAAAGAAAGTAAGGGGTGACCTGATTAGCTCTGTGCTTTGAAAGGGAAACCTGAAGGTAACATAAGGGCATAACCGCAGGCACCCAGAGGTCTCCCATCTCTTTGCAGCCGGTATAACTCTCTGATGCTATTCCCAGCCTGTCTGAAAAATCATCAGAACCTACTTCATACTGCCACAGATTGAACATTTCCAGCAATCTCTGGAAGTTCTGAGACTCCTGATAGAGTGACACAACCCGCCCACAACAGAGAGCCCCTTTCTAATGCCTGGGCCCGGCTGTTGGTACAAGCAGAAGTGGTTTCATCATTTCCTCTCAGAATGATTTCAGGATATTTCTAAACCTCTTGTGAAACTGGCCACTTTTCTTGATTATTCCCGTCCCTGTTCTGACGTTTCCATGTCCTGCTGAATGCAGCTCCTGTATACCTTTGGAGGAGTGGCTATCACTGTCGACATTAATTCACTTCTCCTTGCCCCTCTTTCTGGAGGCTGTCGGGGGTGACTGTGCTGTTGCAACCAGTTTCCACATTTATTCTGTAAGGCTTCAGCACTTTGCATAATGTTACCAGGTCTGGGCCCAAACCTTGTTGGGGGAAGGAGGGAGTAGATTTCAATACACTGGTGCCATTCAATGGATGTTAAATAACATAAAGCATCATGAAAGAGGGGCTTACATCCTGAAAAGAAACCTTGTGAACTAGCTCTATTCCCTGGGATTTTGATCCCAGGACAATTAAGAGCTACAGTGTACCTTTACCCCAAATATAAAGTGGCAGAAATAGCACTTTTTGAAAAATCAAATTATATTGTTTTCAGGTTTCAACAGAAAACTTGTGACAGTATTTCTCACTGTCTTTCTAGTAGATACACCTATTAGCTCTTATTTCTTCACAGATTTCAGTGGGCAAGTGCCTGAGAAGGTACTTTTCTCCACCTCACTAATGAATTTTGCAATAGCTGAACTTTATAAGAATATAGAAAATCATCATGAGTCAATCTCCCAATGCACTTGAAAATAATTAGGTTTTCTATCATATCCCTTCATCTCCTTATCAGAGAAGGATTTTCAATCAGGCTTTCTATGAATGTGGCTAAATCTTACCGTAGACTCACTAAGAATATCTTAAATATTGAAGCAGCTACTGGCATCTCTGGAGCCTTGACACAGGTGCCAGGATCTCCACATCAGTCCTGCTAATAGAACAACCCAACAGCCTCTTCTTACAAAGAAATGTGAGATTTAGTCCTTATTTTATTCCATTTAATTAGAAAACAACTGAAAATCCTGTCTTGCATTTTCAACACATGTTTCCAATTAGTGCAGCCAAGCAGGACCCTGAATTTGATAAAAGCACTGACGTGTACCTTTAGTGCCTGTACAATGTACTCTTTCATTTTACAAGGTGGCTGAAGTGCAGTTTTAAATATCTTTTTTTTTTAATGTTAACAAAAACCCAGGGGTATAAACTTAGGAAAAAAAGTAAAGAGAGGCAAACACAATTTTGTTTGAATTGCCTGCCTAGACTTTTAGAACCCTGTATGCAGAGGAAACTTATCTGGCAAACTCTACACTGGGCATTTACGGCCTTGTGTGCAAAAAGCATTACGGCTCATGCGACTTGCGCTCAGAGGCCATTAGGCGGGAGATCCATCACGTCAGGAAATACCACTTACTGTACTGTAAATTTGCTTCATGTGACCGATCTGCTTAAAAGGCAGTGGAAATCCCATTCAAATAAATTGTTTCAGACCACGCTCTAACTGATAGGACTTTTGCCTTCAGCGCGACTCTTTCTGGGTAACTTTTGGAAGCTCATGTGTCTTTAAGAAGGAAAGTAAAATTGGTGTCCAAGAGTCTGGGAATTAGATGTGGAAAAGCCTAATTTAGGTCACTGCATCCCACCTCCTGCCAAAATAAAGGGAACTAGCAAGAGGGAAAAGTAAGATAAAACAAGTAAAAGACTTTATGGCTCCTCGTGGTGTGTGTTCTGAGCTGCCCCAGAGACAGTGGAATGATTTTCCACTTTGGGTCATGGGAAAGCGTGATGTCTTTAGTCCCAGAAGGTTGAGACACATACTGTTATAGGGCCCTACGTGAAGATTAACAAGCCTCTTTTTGCTTCGATTTTATTGTCAGAACTACCATTCCATTTTTGACCCATAATTAACAGACTAGAGAAATGTGCTCATCAAGAACAATAAACTCCCTCTCCTAGACTCATCATCAGTTGCTCAGAAATATCCAAAAGTGCCAAGATAAGAACATAAATCTGAATAGAATAAAACTAAATAAGTGGATCCTTTATAACTAACTTAAACTTGAGAAAAAATAACTCAAACAAGAACACTTCAGATCTATTCTCTCAGTAAATTTCAAGTATGTAAAACTTTATTATTAACCATAGTCATAAGCTGTGTATTAAGTCTCTAGACCTATTTATGTTATAAACTGAAAGTCTGTGCCCTTTGATGAATATCTTCCATTTCTTCCCACTCCCCAAGCCTATTATAACCATCATCATACTCTCTCTTACTATGAATTTGGCTTTTTTTCTTTTTAGTTTCTACATATAAGTGAGATCATATGATATTTATCTTTCTGTGTCTGTGTTTCACCTAGTATAGTCCCCTCCAATTTCAACCATATTTTTGCAAAGGAAAGGATTTCCTTCTTTTTAAAAGCTGAATAATATCCCACTATATGTGTATGTATGTATATATATATATATATATCGGTCAGTTCAGTTCATTCACTCAGTTGTGTCTGACTCTTTGTGACCCCATGGACTGCCCATTTTATATATATATATATGTATATGTATGTATGCATACCACATTTTCTTTATTCATTCATCTTTTGATAGTTTATTTCCATGTTTTGGCTACTGTGAATAATAATGCTGCAATGAACTAATTTTCAACAAAGGTGCCAAGAACACATAATGGGGAAAAGATAGTCTCTTCAATAAATGATGCTGAAAAAACCAGATTACCACATGCAAAAGAATGAAAGGGCTCTTATCTTACACCATATTAAAAAATCAACTCAAAATGGATTAAAGACTTAAATGTGTGCCCTGAGACCATAAAACTTCTAGAAGAAAGCAGGAGGTAAGCTCCTTGATGTTGGACTTGGAAGTGAATTTTTTGGAATTGACATCAAAGCACAGACAACAAAAGCAAAAATAAACAAGTGAGACTGCATCAGACTAAGGAGTTTCTGCACAGCAAAGGGAGCCATCCACAAAATGAAAAGACCTGTGGAATGGGAGAAAATATTTGTAAGTCATATATTTGATAAGGAGTTAATATCAAAATATATAAGGAATTCCTACAACTCAGTAGCAAAAGCAACAGAAGCCATATTTTAAAACTGACAAAGGTCCTGAATGTATATTTTTCCAAAGAAGCAGTAAGATTCCCACAGGTATACAAAGAGATGCTCCACAGCACTAATGATCAGAGAAATGTAAATCAAAGCCATAATGAGATATTACCACACACCTAGGTGTGTGAGGTGCTGGGATGACTATCACCAAAAAGTAAAAGATAGTAAGTATTGGTGAGAATGTGGAAAAGGGGAAACTTTTGTGCACTGTTGGTGAGAATGTAAACTGGTTGAGCCATTATGGAAAACAGGATGGGGGCTCTTCAAAACATTATAAATACAACTACCATATGATCCAGCAGTCCCACTTCTGTATGTATCCAAGGAAAATGAAATCACTCTCTTGAAGAGATATTTGCACTGGCATGTTCATATTAGCTTTAAATATACAAAGTAAAAATCTGAGCTTTCACCATATGTGACTGTTGGGCTGTTTTCTCTATAGGTCCTCCCTGGTTATTGTTTATCATTTTAACCAACCATTTGGATTAGACTTTAGGTTTCTGCTCCTTCTGTGGGCCACCAATCATTCCTTTATCTCCCTAGAATGAGTTCCTTAAGCTGCTACCGCCCCATCCTACTGCTTCATCCCCAAATGGGGCATCGAACCTTTGATTCTCCACAGCACAGCAGAGACCAGGTTGTTACTTCAAATAAATCTTTATCAAGCTCCCCAGGGAATTCCATATTGGTAAATTCAGTGGTCATTCCATGCTACAAATCTGATTGCTTGAAAACTCAGCACGTATGCAAGGAAGGCACACCACACTGACTTAATTATCGAAGCCACCTATAGGGAGTCACCAGTAGCATGCAGCCATGTTGCAAGAACCAACTTAATCAACACATTCCCTCCAGCACACACATAGGCGCCTCCCTCAAAGTCCTCTAACCTGTCCTCCCTCCTGGGTCAAATTACCACGAGGCTCCAGAGGAAAAAGGAAGCCCTCATCTTATCATCCTAGAGTCAGTTTCCTGGCCCATTGCTGCATATCCCAGGATCTGTCTCTTGGTAGGATGACCATGTTAATTCTCCAAGGGAAGCTCCATGCTCTGCCCAAGCTAGCCTCAATCTATTAACTTCAGCAGGCAAATGGTTCAATATCAGTCTATTTCTCCCAAACTGTGGCTGTTGAGTCATTTGCTACACTTAAATATGGGGTAGTATTTAAGTGTAGTAAGACCCAGTCAGAAGTCTTTTATAAATGTCAGATTCAGACATAGCCAACTTTCCTGCACCCTTCAGATATCTGATACGAACATCTTGTATAGGAACAGTAATGTAGAAACACATGCATTTATGCACACAAACACACACCTACACACTCACACACCAGCCTGAGTGCTCTTAGACGGGCTTCTTAACAATAAACAATACGCTATTATAAAGCAGCATAAATCTATATAAAGAAGGAGTTTTCTGCTCTCCTCCACCACAAAAAGTGGCTTCAGAGAAGAGGAAGTCTGTTAGATTATATTTGATTTATGTGACTAAATGGACTTTTGGGATTAAAGTGTCTGAATCCAGGTTATTATTTCTTCCCCAAGAAGAACAGAGTGTATTTACTTTCTCTATTTTTCAGAACTGAGAGGCATACTGGGTTGCTTTTCCCAGAATCAAAATTCTGTCTGCTCCTGGTATCTCTTCTTGGGATATAAAAAATGACTTTTTTTTTTTTTTATTGTTTTTGCCATACATTGTCATGATATCACCATGGGTTTACATATGCTTCCCCTCCGGGTCCCCCCTCCCTCCTCCCTCCCCCCCGGGAAATCTCGCTGCACCAGTCCCGAGCATCAATCCTGGGCTGGCGATTGATTAGACACATGACAATTAACATGCTTCAATGCCCTTCTCCCATATCATCCCACCCTTACCCTCATCCACAAAGTCCACAAGTCTAAAAAATGACTTGAAGCATCAAAGTGGCAGATTCCTCAGCTGCTACCTTTTGGTGTCTAAGAACTTTGAAGTGCAGTTTAATGCAGGAAATCCCATCGCATCTGATTTGCTGAGGGTTTGTGGTTTATATACACGTCACTTCTCTATAATCTAGGCTTCCTTTATCTATTAAATCATAGTGATTCTTTGATTCCAAAAGGTTTTCATGCCATGCAATAAATTCTCAAAACATCTTTTCTGAATTGTGAAATGATAGCTGTGTCTAAAGAAAGACAGGAATATTTTTCTAACTGTAGAACTGTCATTAGAAGAAATAAAGAGACTTGCCATGTAGTTTCTTAGGGTGGCCTATAAGAAATCAAATCTGATTAACTGCCTTTTAAATAAACA
The DNA here is from genome assembly GCA_007570785.1 of Antilocapra americana. Taxonomy (NCBI): domain Eukaryota; kingdom Metazoa; phylum Chordata; class Mammalia; order Artiodactyla; family Antilocapridae; genus Antilocapra; species Antilocapra americana. The sequence goes on along the minus strand of ML660765.1, from coordinate 25,030,024 downwards.
CTCTGCAATGAATCAGAGCCATCCCATTTCTTTTTTTTTTTTTTTTAATTTCTGCTATTTGGGACTAGCCCATTATATAAAAAGAAAGCTTTTCCTCCATCTCTCCCACTTGATCTCTCGTGAGCTCTTCATTGGGTCCACACTGTTGTAACTGTCTCTGGCTTTCCCATGAATAAAATGTACCCCCTCAGATTTCTTGTCCTGAAACATTTCTGAATGACAGAGTAGATAATAAATTGACTCCAAAGATGGATGAGAGTTAATTTGTACTAGACTTCCCTTTGTCTTGTCATGTTATCTGTTTGACAGGCCTTCACTGACCTAACTCAGAGTTACTGACATAAGATTTTAGTTATTGTTTAGTCCCTAAGTTATGTCCAACTCTTTTGCAATCCCATGGACTGTAGCCTGCCAGGCTCCTCTGTCCATGGGTTTTCCCAGGCAAGAATACTGGAGTGGGTTGCCATTTCCTTCTCCAGGGGATCTTCTCAACCCAGGGATCCTGTGTCTCCTGAACTGGCAGATGGATTCTTTCCCACTGAGCCACTAGGAAAGTCCAAAGATTTTAGACTTTGTAGCCAATCAGTGGAGCTTTTCTTTTCATCATTTAGTGACCCTCGAGTGCACAGCATGGGCACGTCTGGGTTCCATGTGCAGTAAAGATGCTACCCAGAGACAATGCAGGTGCTTCAAACAATTTTTAAAATATGGTCGTGGACCCTTATTTCAATAAACTCTACATTGAATCTCAGTATATAAAACAACAAAAGAAGAGTTGCTTGGTTGGGATAAGATCCTGGAGCTCTGCCCCCTCGTCCTTTGGGAACAGATTTGCAGGCAATTTGTCCTGTGATTAAGAGAACAGATTCAAGAGTCAAACAACTGAGTTGAAACCCCAGTTCTGGATGACCCTTGGGAAATGTCTTCCTTCCTGAACTTGAGTTTTGTCCTTTCTGAAATGCAGCCAGTAGTCTTACATTTCAGGTGGTGATGAGGATTAAATGAGATCATGTAAAATAGTATTATGCACAGTTCCTGGTGCACAAGAATAACTCCATTAGAGGGGCAGGTTATTAATGTTAAAATGCCACTTCCTTTGTAGCCAAAACTGTTACAGAGGAGGATGGGGCAGTATGAGCAGGAGGCAACAAGAGCTAGTGCTGGTGACTAACCCCTCCCCTGAGGACAGTGAAACAGTCTGGTAAACTGAAATCACTCCCTGCTGTGACTGACAATGACTAATTCAGCAGAAGGGAGTTGGCCACCCTTATTGCAAAGTTGATAGGACTTTGTGTACAGAAATTCAGGTCACTGATGAGCTTTAATCCCATAGCTCCTGCCACAGTTCTTATCTTAGAAGACATTTACTCATTTTCAGAAATTTCAACCTTTCACATAAGCTGACTAGAATTTCCTGGGCATTCCTAACAGACTTCCTGGAGTGAAATACACTCCATTAATGGTATATTGATAGCGTGTTGGTGTATAAAATATTAGCGTGGAGAGAGACAGAGGATTTGAGAGATGATAAGTAATGGGAATATGAACTGGAACGCTCATGTTGAAAACAGAAAAATGGTCCCCTTGCACCACAATATTTGAATGCTTTCAGTTTTGCTCTGCTGACAGAATCGCGAAACACAATATTTCAACTAAGTGTGTTAGAAGGGTATTGGCATTAAACTAATATCAAGCAACTTGAATAATTTCTTAGAAGTGACTGAAATACATTTCCTCACTTTTTCTATCATTTGTTCATAATGCTCCAGATAGGATTGCACAAGCAATGATCTTGCAAGAAATAAGACCTCCACTGCAAATGGTATGCGCCATTAAAATACAAAAGAAAAGGCTCAAGCCAACAAAGCTGAAAAAAAGCTCATATTTTTCTTCTCATATTTTTAATCTGTCTAGACTGATTTCAACATGATCTGATTTGCGGATCCCAAACCTGTATATGTCATCAAGACTTTGACAAGATACTGAGAAAGGACAAGAGCCCTCCACTCATGTTGTAGCTATTTCTGGGCTATTTCCACTTCTCCAACTTCTCATGACCACCAGGGCCTCATAAAGCGTATTGCTGAGAGGTCATGTGAATTTTGGCACTAAGGATCTGGCTCTTGTTGCAGAGTCCCTGATACCCCAGTTCTCTAATCCATGGTTTTTTAGCCATGGCTTTTGTCTGACTATCCCCCCACTTAGCAAAAAGGTAGACGCTTTCTAGAAGCCTATGATGCCCACTCTCCACATCTTGCCTCATGGGTCACTCAGATGTGCTCCTGAGACAGGTCCCAGGAGCAGAGACATCATCATCACTTCCGACTTCTCTAACTTATATTTGAAAGAGACAGAGGCGAGCCAGTCCCGTCCAGAGTCCTCAGTACACATCTGTGTCTCTGCTTGTGAAGAGTGTCGACAAGCTCAATGGAACTCACAACCTCCTGCTGCCTTTAGCCACGACTTTTTCCTACCTGGGTGTTTTCCAGATGGGAGAAAGGTACCAACCTTATCATGGTTATTATTGATTCTTCCATCTCCCTGACCAGATGTTGTTCCTCATCCTAGCCACCAGTCAATCAGCAGATTTTGTTGTTTCTTCCTCTGTCTTGCCCAGTTCTCTCTATCCCATAAACTCTACCACCATGTCTTCCTTCTTCTTACCTTGCGCCATTCCAATTTTTTCTTCTACTTCAGTTATTTTCCAGCTCCACATTCTACAACAGCTCCCCACTGCCTTCAATAACAGTCTAATCTTCTTAAATTTTCTTATAAGTTCTGTCATGTGACTCCTCCTCCCTCCAGTGACATTTGTATCATTCTCAGCTGTCTGAGGAGGCCTTACAAATAGCTGTGAAAAGAAGAGAAGCAAAAAGGAAAGATATTCCCATTTGAATGCAGAGTTCCGAAGAATAGCAAGGAGAGATAAGAAAGCCTTCCTCAGCAATCAATGCAAATAAATAGAGGAAAACAACAGAATGGGAAAGACTAGAGATCTCTTCAAGAATATCAGAGATACCAAGGGAACATTTTATGCAAGATGGGCTTGATAAAGGACAGAAATAGTATGGACCTAACGGAAGCAGAAGATATTAAGAAGAGGTGGCAAGAATACACAGAACTGTACAAAAAAAAATCTTCACGACCAAGATAATCGCAATGATGTGATCACTCACCTAGAGCCAGACATCCTGGAAAGTGAAGTCAAGTGGGCCTTAGGAAGCATCACTATGAACAAAGCTAGTGGAGGTGATGGAATTCCAGTTGAGCTATTTCAGATTATGAAAGATGATGCTGTGAAAGTGCTGCACTCAATATGCCATCAAATTTGGAAAACTTAGCAGTGGCCACAAGGACTGGAAAAGGTCAGGTTTCATTCCAATCCCAAGAAAGGCAATGCCAAAGAAAGCTCAAACTATCGCACAATTGCATTCATCTCACATGCTAGTCAAGTAATGCTCAAAATTCTCCAAGCCAGGCTTCAGCAATATGTGAACCGTGAAATTCCAGATGTTCAAGCTGGTTTTAGAAAAGGCAAAGGAACCAGAGATCAAATTGCCAACATCTGCTGGATCATTGAAAACGCAAGAGAGTTCCAGAAAAATATCTGTTTCTGCCATATTGACTATGCCAAAGCCTTTGACTGTGTGGATCACAACAAACTGTGGAAAATTCTTAAAGAGATGGGAGTACCAGACCACCTGACCTGTGTCTTGAGAAACCTGTATGCAGGTCAGGAAGCAACAGTTAGAACTGGATATGGAACAACAGACTGGTTCCAAATAGGAAAAGGAGTACATCAAGGTTGTATATTGTGACCCTGCTTATTTAACTTATATGCAGAGTATATCATGAGAAACGCTGGGCTGGAAGAACAAGCTGGAATCAAGATTGCTGGGAGAAATATCAATAACCTCAGATATGTAGACGACACCACCCTTAAGGCAGAAAGTGAAGAGGAACTAAAGAACCTCTTGCTGAAAGTGAAAGAGAAGAGTGAAAAAGTTGGCTTAAAGCTCAACATTCAGAAAAGTAAGATCATGGCATCTGGTCCTATCACTTCATGGGAAATAGATAGAGAAACAGTGGAAACAGTGTCAGACTTTATTTTTCTGGGCTCCAAAATCACTGCAGATGGTGATTGCAGCCATGAAATTAAAAGATGCTTACTTCTTAGAGGGAAACTTATGACCAATCTAGACAGCATATTAAAAAGCAGAGACATTACTGTGCCAACAAAGGTCTGTCTAGTCAAGGCTATGGTTTTTCCAGTAGTCATGTATGGATGGGAGAGTTGGATTATGATGAAAGGTGAGTGCTGAAGAACTGATGCTTTTGAACTGTGGTGTTGGAGAAGACTCTTGAGAGTCCCTTGGACAGCAAGGAGATCCAACCAGTCCATCCTAAAGGAGATCAGTCCTGGGTGTTCATTGGAAGGGCTGATGTTGAAGCTGAAACTCCAATACTTTGGCCACCTGATGCAAAGAGTTGACTCATTGGAAAAGACCCTGATGCTGGGAAGGATTGGGGGCAGGAGGAGAAGGGGACGACAGAGGATGAGATGGTTGGATGGCATCAGTGACTTGAGGGATGTGAGTTTGGGTAGACTCCTGGAGTTGGTAATAGACAGGGAGGCCTGGTGTGCTGCGATTCATGGGGTCTCAAAGAGTAGGACATGACTGAACGACTGAACTGACTGACTGCTTTGTTAACCCTTCCCTAAAGCAGCCTACATTTGACAGACACTAAAGTATTCCATCTCATCACTTACTTTCTTCATCTCCAGTCCTCTGCAGTCTGCTCTTCCATTTGTTTTGGGTCTCCTTCCTCACTCTACTCTGCATTCTCTTCCCTTGCTCTTGCTCTTTCAAGTCTTAAATTGGATTTCACTTCCTGAGGAACGTTTCCCTGCCTCTAAATCCTGATTAAACATTCCTCCTAAGTCCTTTCTTAACACAGTGTTTTCCCCACCATAATATTTAGCATACTTTGTTGTAACTGTATTTGCCTCTTTCTCTTATGCTGTCATTTATAAAGATAAAAACCCAGTCTTTTTTTCTCACTGTTTTGTTCTTTTTACGTAGAACAACTCTTCCTGAATGAATAAATGAATGAATGAGTATAGTGGAAACAAACTTAAGTATGCAAACAAGAAGTGTCAACATGCCAAATGTGTCTGACAGAGCAAGTGAGCTGAGAACCAAAAACGTGACCTTCAGGCTCAGACAAAAACAGGTTATAACCAAGACAAGAATACTTTCCGTGGGACCAGGGGGACAGAAGCCAGAGGAGAGTGGGTTGAAACTGGCTAGGACATAAGTTCATGTAGACAGCAAACATAGAGAAGTTTATTGGAAAACTGTGTCATGAGAAGACATTTTTGATGCAGGAGGGAGAGGGGATGCTTGCAGGAACATACAGATGAAAGGCTGGAGAAACTGCTTATAAGGAAGTCAGAACTGTCCTTAGGGTCACACACAAGATAGTCACAAAATAAGAGAAGCAGAGTTGGACTGAAGTCCATAAGCACATTTTGAATCCCAAGTTCTGATACCATGTGCTAAGACAAATGAGTTGAAATTCCAGAAAGCTCTCAGAGGTTCTCAGTGTTGCTTATCTATGCTTTGTGCAGCAAGTAAGAACTTTATTGGTAGACTTTGTTAGCCTGTGGTGATAGCAATGTAAAGAGAAACAGGTGTAACTGAGTTGCAGGCAATCCTTTGGTTCAGTTCAGTCGCTCAGTCATGTCCGACTCTTTGTGACCCCATGGACAGCAGCACACCAGTCTTCCCTGCCAATCACCAACTCCCAAAACTTGCTCATACTCATGTCCATCGCATTGGTGATACCATCCAACCATCTCATCCTCTATTGCCCCCTTCTCCTCTCGCCTTCAATCTTTCCCAGCATCAGGGTCTTTTCCAATGAGTCAGTTCTTCCAAACAGGTGGCCAAAACATTGGAGTTTCAGCTTCAGCATTAGTCCTTGCAATGAATATTCAGGACTGATTTCCTTTAGGATGGACTGGTTTCCTTTAGGATGGACTGGTTGGATCTCCTTGCTGTCCAAGGGACTCTCAAGAGTCTTCTCCAAAACCACAGTTCAGAAGCATCAGTTCTTCGGCACTCAGCTTTCTTTATAGTCCAATTCTCACATCCATACATGCCTACAGAAATAAAACATAGCTTTGACTAGACAGACTTGTAGGCAAAGTAATGTCTCTGCTTTTTAATAGGCTGTCTAGGTTATACCTTTTCTTCCAAGCAGCAAGTGTCTTTTTAATTTCATAACTGCACTCACCATCTGCAGTGATTTTGGAGCCCAAAGAAATAAAGTTTATCACTGTTTCCATTGTTTCCCCATCTATTTACCATGAAGTGATGGAACTGGAAGCCATGTTCTTAATTTTCTGAATGTTGAGCTTTAAGCCAGCTGTTTCACTTTCCTCTTTCACTTTTATCAAGAGCCTCTTTAGTTCATCTTTGCTTTCTGCCATAAGGGTGGTGTCATCTGCATATCTGAGATTATGGATATTTCTCCTGTCAATCTTAATTCCAGTTTGTGCTTTATCCAGCCCAGCATTTCGCTTGATGTACTCTGCATATAAGTTAAATAAGCAGGGTGACACTATACAACCTTCATGTACTTCTTTCCCTATTTGGAACCAGTCTGTTGTTCCATTTCCAGTTCTAATTGTTGCTTCTTGACATGCATACAGATTTCTTAGGAGGCAGGTAAGGTGGTCTGACATTCCCATCTCTTTAAGAATTTTCCACGGTTTGTTGTGATCCACACAGTCAAAGGCTTTGGAGTAATCAGTAAAGCGTAAATAAATGTTTTTCTGGAATTCTCTTGCTTTTTCCATTATCCAACAAACATCTCCTGTGACTCCTAAATTGCAGGTGGATTCTTTACCACTGAGCCCCTAGGGAAGCCCCTTGTAACATCCATATTTAATAAAGTACAAGGATTGACTTATTTTTAATAAAGTACAAGAATCCACCTGCAGTGCAGAAGCCACAGGAAACCTGGGTTCAGTCACTGGGTCGGGTAGATCCCCTGGAGGAGGGCATTGTAGCCCAATCCACTGTTCTTGCCTGGAGAATCCCAGGGACAGAGGAGCCTGGTGGGCTACAGTCAGTAGGGCCCCAGAGAGTCAGACACACCTGAAGAAAACTTAGAATGCACACACCCACAGATATTACAAAGATACAGAGAGCTGTGCAGCAAACAACCGTGTATCACCACCTGGCTTAAGGAAGCACATCTCAGTAAATGCAGCAGACCTGGTGCATCTTGAATTTAAATGACTTTTCTCCCAGTTGTTCAAGTCTCTATTCAAAGCGCAATACATGTTTTGGCATGAAAAAACAATATTTCCACTGTGGAAAGTCATAACCAACTTGTCGAAATTTACACAGAAAATATTTTTAGTAAACAAATCCCAGTGCAGGGTTTCAGGAGGAAAGTGTTAGGGTCATGAAGACAAAAGCAATGGAAGACCAGCAGATGTGGCCCAGGCCTTCCTCGCTGTCATCAATCATAAGCCTGTTCTGCCCTAGGCTTGCCAACCAGTAGGTCTTGGGCCCCTAGGGGGAGCAGAATTTATTGTAAGGGGCCCGTACATCCATATGCACATGGAGTATAGTAGACTAAATAAATAATATGTCATATACATACACACTGTTATTTTTTTAAATGTCTGTGGAGGAAATTTTGAATAAAATACAAACTTGCTTACTTGCTTTGTGAAGTTAATAGCAGTCTTTGATCAATATGTGTTTTCTCAAACTACACATGTTGAGAGTATAATGTATAGCATGATACCTTACATTTTGAGTCCTCGTACCCAAAAATGTTGGTCTCTTGCTATTGTTATTGCTGGAAAGGCTCTAGATGATGATTTAAACAGGAAGCAAAAAGTGTTCTTTAATATTTTAAAAATTATTTGCATTATAAAAATCTTTTCTTCAAGACAATTGCAGTATGTTTCAACACACAAACTTACTTTATTCCCTCCTTGCTTCTGCAGGATGCTTTTGTGCCAGAGGCCTCCTTAGTCCACACTCGACACAGCAAACACCATCAGATCTTGGAAAAGAGAACATCCAAGGGCCAATTTTTTAGGAGTCTGACTGGAATTTCTCTCCCTCCTTTGACCACAGATAGTACTTCCAGCGGTAGAAAAGTAGGATCAGAAATCCCACCTTGTACTTCCTTGGTTCACTAGTGGTTAAGAATCCACCTGCCAATGCAGAGGACATGGGTTCAGTCCCTGGTCTGGAAAGATTCATTTGCTGTGGAGCAACTAAATCCATGTCCACATGCAGTAACTACTGAAGGCCACATTCCCTACAGCCCGTGCTCCACGACTAGAGAAGCCTGCACACTGCAACTAGAGAGGAACCGCCACTCACTGCAACTAGAGAAAGCCCATGCGGAGCATCAAAGACCCAGTGTGGCCCAAAATAAATAACATTTTTAAAAATTGAAAAAGAAAAATCCCACCTTCCTTTTACTTTCCTTCTTTTGCCTGTCCTGGACCCCACTGGGCCACTTCTTTCAGACCTGGTTCATTTCTAATTTGCCCAGAAGGAGCTTTGTTTCATGTTTTATTCATACAGAGGAGCCCAGAGGCTTCTTGTGCACTTCCATTTAGCCAGGTGCTTGGATAAATGCACCTTTCTTTGAGTGTTGATATGTTTAGTTGTTATTTGTTTCAAATACATTTGTCTCTTCTCACCAACAAGAGAACAAGCTACCCAAATATCTGAGCACACAATTCATATTGTGTGTTGAGGAGTATTGACCATGGAGGAAAAGCGGCAGGCACCCTTTTTTCATGTTCTCTTTCTCGTTAGCATCTAACTGAACAGTGGAAATGCTCTTTCAGTCAAGGCAAGTTTTATAAAAACTCTTCCCTGTAGCACTTCCCAAGGTAAGACAGTGCACAAGGTGGCACAGTGACCCAGCATCATTACTCTGAATCCTATAATGAAAAATTGATTTCTTTAACAAGGTTCTCTCAATTCTCTGATCACACAAGAAAAATCTTAAGTTAGTGTTGGCAAGTATTTGACTTTCCTCATGGTGTTCCCTGCCCTCTCTCTGTCTTTCTTTTCTTTCTTTCTTTCTCTCTCTTATTTTTTAAACTGAGAGAGTATCTAGGCCTCACATTCAGAGTTTTAAGCACAAATTAACTATGTATCTAATTTTTAAAGCATTGCTTTATATTCATTGTTGATATATGTTCTAGCTACTTCCTATTGAAGGCACATAATATATTCTTTATCCATTTAGAATAGTGATATAATCTTTTACAATAGTAGGAAAGTGAGTCAATTTAAAGAAAAGTATTGTATAGATATTAGAGGTTTCACAGTACAGCAAAAACCATGTGAGTTACTCAAGAACAAAGTTTGTGTGATCCTGTCCTGTCACAAAGCAAATAGATGACAAAGAGACACAAAATACTAACCTGTGAACACAAAGGAGTTTATCAAGGTGGAAAAGCCATTCATCACTCAGCATCCTTAATAAGAGGACCCAGAATAGGTCAACGTTTACAGCCATAAAGTCAGTGAATTCTGACTTGACCCTTTCTCCACACCAGTAGACACCATGACCACTTGCATTGGCCCCAGCATCTTTGAAAGTAAAGAAGAATGATAAAAGCAGTATAAATTCCATCATAGTTTTAACCTGGCAGTATATAGTTTTTCCCATGCCACAGAGTCACAGGCTCCATTAATATGAGGGGTTAAAGATTATGTACTGAGTGGCTGGGAGAATAGTTCTTAAGTGCATTACTCAGCTCAGGGCAGACGTCACATGGGGAACTGGCTATCGTTTTCAAGCCAGTGGGTGTAAAACTTGCTGTTCCTTTCTATTTGTCTGTGAGATAATTCTGGCTCTCCCTTCCCCTCCAGGATATGGCTGCCAAAATGAATTAATCCCATACCTACCCCATTCATGATGATCTCCGCAACAGGAGAAGTAAGTGTTTCTTACAGCTAACTGGAAACATTTCCCCCAAATGACTGCAGATAGCGTGGGTGCCTGCTCCATTGATGGATAATTGCAGCAACACATTTTTTTCAGCAGAGTGGAGACAGCGTCACAGTGGGATCCAATGGGTTGGAGTCACTCACTCTGATGTACCAACCCTGGCTGTCCTGCTGCCGAACTACCTTCGCCAGCCAGCCACTTAACCTCTTTTTGGAAGGCAGCTTCCCCCAGAATGAGACCTGCTCACATTGCTTCTTGTCTGAGCACAGATAAGGCAGATACTGTACAGAGGCGTTACGCACAGCTTAATCCACCGTGCAAAAGTGCTTTCCAGAAGTTTTTACTTTCTAAGTACTTTCTTAGATCAGTTAACTTCAAATATTCCCCACCAATGTCCAAGACTCCCATCAGACAGAAAGACCTTGCTTGTACTGAAGAGCATTTCTAGAATTGCATGGTTGTGGGCTCATTAGCCATGAAGTGTGGTATAGAAGGAGTGGACTTGCTGTTTTTTCTGTCTCTATGTTGGTGTGTGCGTCACTAAGTCACTCAGTTGTGTCCAATTCTTTGTGATCCTATGGACTATAGCCCCCCAGGCTCCAATGTCCATGGGGATTCTCCAGGCAAGAATACTGGAGTGGGTTGCCTTGTCCTCCTCCGAGGATCTTCCCAACCCAGGGACTGAACCCCTGTCTTTTACATGGTCTGCATCAGCAAGCAGGTTCTTTACTATTAGCGCCACCTGGGAAGCCCCTATGTTGGTGGGTATCATCTAAATGGAAAATTTTTCAGTTATTTTATTGATGTTTGTTGGACTTTTTGCCTTTGTTTTTGTTTGTGCTTTGAGACTGAATTTCCTGATATCTGCAGAAAACTTGAGGAATATGCTTTACTTCCCAGAGAAATAGTTTTTATAAAACAGACATATTTGTGATTCACAGAACATGCTTTACCTTTAGGAATCACCTGGAATGTTGAGAAGATGTATTCATGTGTCGACTTAGCCTGAGAACAGATAGTTAAACTTTGCTATGGAAATATTCACACACCAAGATAACACTGTTACCTTTTGCCTCAGCCAATACCAAAGAATTGGATTGAGTTGGAACATATATTTGCTGGGCAATAAAGAACACGTAGAGAACAGATTTTTATTTAAACACTGGCAAGCTTGAGGTGGTATCTTGTGTGGACAAATTAGCTTGTATGCTTGAGCCAACAGCAGAGAGCAAGAGGTACCTAGTTTTTCAGAACCCTGCACCAAGGTTGTTGATAATCCTGCTAGTTATTTCCTACATGAGACTCTGGTAGACTGAAAAAGCAAATTGATTTCCAAAACTTAACCTATGTTTGCATAAAAGGACAATATACATGGAATGTTTTAGTCACACTAGATGCTTTGGTTTATCATTTTTAATATGGAATTAACTGGATTAAATTAAATCTCTTAGGTATAAAGTAAAACATACATTTTGTGCATTTCTACAACTTTTGTGACTATAGAACGTGACAAATGGTTGTAAACTAATTTGTGAACATAACCTTGATACCAACGGTTCGAAGGAAAAGGTTATGACAGACAAGGCTGATGAGAAATTGTGTGTGTGTGTGTGGAAGAGTATGGTGAAATGAAATAAAAGAGACCTCAGAAACATTGTTTGTACCTCATTTGGCCCAATCTGTTGACCACTTTCGCTTTTCATCTGTCTCATTAGAAATAATTTTCAACAAAGATATCCATTAGGCAAATTACAAATGGTGTGTTAATGTGTTTGATGAGGTTTTTCATTTTTCTTTCTTTGAAGCTTTGAAAACAACTTCTGGTGATTATTATCATTGAAGTCCACTTGCATACTAGATCCTCTTTATTTCTAATTAACCACGATTTGGGGCTGAATTTCCACCATGGGGAATCAGCACCGGTGCTAGTCCCAACTTGGCAGAATTATTGGGTCCACCCCAGCAGTCACCAGCACATTTGGGTTTAGTCAGAATACCAGTTCATCACTGATGAAAACCAAATCTCTTCTACATCCTTCAATAACCCATTCAGAGATCAGAGGGGGCGGGAGAGAGATGTGAGTACACTCATTGAATAATAGGAGTCAGCCCTCTGAGATGTCAAAAGAGATCTGAGATACTCATTTTTTGAGTCTCCTGGAATATTTTAAAAAAGAAGAAGAGATACCAGACAGGAAAGCAAAAACTGTATTACAATTTAAATATTTAAAATCATGCTTTAAACACATAAAAAATAAACTGACCTTTTTGGAATGCAGATCAAATGGCCACATTTGATAACGCCCTGGCTAAATGGCCCTCCTGAAGATCTCTGTTTCCCAGCCATCATGACTCCTGCTGAGATCTGTATAGAAGTTCCAAGATCTTTTAGCCTCATTTGACAGATAAGAAATCTGAAGCCAAAGACTGTAAATTATGTGCTTTGCAGCACTGCCAATTAGTTGATGATAAAGCATATCTCAGTGTACTCTGTATGTAGACAGAAGGCAGGAAAGGAGGTCTTGTGTGGGTGGGATGACTACTATCAATTAATCAGGTGATGAACATTGAGAGCGTTATTGCAGGGAAATAAAAATATTGGTCAAAGGCACCACAAAATGGACTAAGTCATGGCCAGATGTGGTTAATCAGGACCCTAGATAGAAATTTCCACATAATTTTGCTGAGTGTTGCAGTTATAACACTACTCCATAACGTGGACCTAGAAGTTCCCTATTTCTAATATTCTTACTCTGTTTTCGGTCCTCTGGTTGGGAATCTATGTGAGATCCCCATGGAGAGCATTCGGGCATGCTAAGTCCCATGGAAGAGGTGACGGCTTTTTCCAATGACTGTCTAAGGTAGGAAGCAGGGACATTAGGAGTTGATTTTTGACTCAGTCTTTTGTGAGACACTCTCTCCTCTGAGTCATGCATTAATAATTTGGATCTCAGAAATGATTTTATTTATTTAGGGGAATTTTACTTCTCTAGACAGCCAAAATAATTTCTCCCTTTAAGATATCAGAAGCAGGCATTGGGAAGGCTGCTTTCTGTGTCTCTCTCATATTGTTGGGATTCTAGGCTCCTTGGTAACTTGGCCAGCCATGTTGAAGCAAATGTTAGGCAAGCACTATTGGCTCTATTTCCTCAGAGATCATTTCCAGCTGTTAGCACAACACAAAGTATAAGATCTTCTAAGCCAAGAAAGCTAGAAATTTTTATTGACTCCCCCATACAAAGTTGGATGCAGTGATTCAAAGGAAGTGTCAATCCCCTGTGTTTTGAGGGTGACAGGATACAGGTATAATACAAATTAAAGTGTAATTTGCCTTGTAGGCAAATTAATTATATGTATCAAAAACCTCAAATACATATATTTTCTAATTCAAAGTGGCAGACTGAACACATGCATCGAGCTCCCACTTCTTCAAAGACCTCATTGGACTGGTGGTGGTAGTGGAAGTCTCTCTCAGTCGTGTTTTGATTCTCTGAGGCCCCATGGGCTATATAGCTCACCAGGCTCCTCTGTCCATGGAATCGTCCAGGCAAGAACACTGGAGCGGGTTGCCATTTCCTCCTCCAAGGGCTCTTCCTGACCCAGAGATCAAACCCACATCTCTTGTGTCTTCTGCGTTGGCAGGCAGATTCTTTACCACTAGTGCCACCTGGAAAGCCTCCTCACTGGATTAAAATTATGGAAATACAGAACAGAATGTACCTTTTACATCTGTATCTCTGAGAGTTCAGTCAGGAAAACTGAGTCAGAGTTCAATAGAGTTCAACGTGGGGAAATATTTATGAAGGTATCAGCACATGTTAAAAAAAGAAAAGATAAATTAACAACATTGGGTGCTACTACCCCTCTAGGGCTTAGAAGGACCAAAGAAGAGGTATTCCCAGCTGGAGTCCAGGAGTCAGTACTCTGTGGCAGGACCTGGAACTATGGGAAAAGGAGCTGCCTGGAATCAAGAGATACTGGACAACATGGAAAAATGCAGCCACTTTTAGAGATGTTGCCCAAGACAGAAAGAGAAGAAAGAAGTATCCTGCCTCCCCCCTTCCTCCCTTTCACCAATAGCCTATCCACGGGCTTAACCTAGGTCGAAGCCAGTTGGCATGGACATGTCATTTGCAAGAGTCACTTCCCTGTGATGGAGACAAGAGCTGAGGAACGGTGAGTAATGGCTGAAAGCAAAGGAAAAAGGCAGCTGCCCAGCACAACGGACAGGAGAGTATGTGGGTGTGTGAGTATTGCTAAAGGGTGAGATATTTAATAACTTCTGGACTACAAAATATAGAATGGGAGCCATTAGAAGGAAAGGGCAGAGAAATCGTCAGCCTGGAATAGACTCTGTCAGCTCTGTACGCAGAGGAAGAAATCTAATCTGCCCTGTGGAACCCCAGATGCCTTCAGTGCAGAGTCAGCAACATATCAGAGGGAGAGAGTGAAAGATGGAGCTAAAAAGAGAGATTACTTAAAGGTCTGAATATGTTCTGAGTTCTTCCAGTCAGCACCACATCCCCAACATGTACGCCATGAGCAGGCAGCCAGCATTTTACCCCCAGGCAAAACTTGCTGACTCTTTAAAGAAATTGAGCAAACCAGGAAAAGACAGCGTTTCTAAATGTGTTGGTGCCCCAGAGGGAAGCCATTATCACTGAGGCATTTTGGAGGCACTCAGCCTGACAGCCAACTCTTCAATCAGAGTTTACCAGTCATCCCTGCCTGACCCATCCTAGGAGGAAATCTCAGAAGTGAAAAGACCCACTCGGAAAACAGTCTTGTTCACACAAAAGCAGAAACATCTCTTCCATCTACCCAAGCCTCCTTTTTTAATAACTGAAGAAGTCATTAGAGTGTGAAGAGAACTAGCAATATGAAAAGAGAAATACTAAATTCTAAAAAACAGAAAAGCACCCTTAGAGTGAAAAACAAAAAAACAAAAAAACTTACAGAACAAAAAAGAACTTTAAAATTTATCCTTTATGGTCCCAAAAAGATGCAAGGAAGTATTACACCTATAAAACAAGAAATAGGACAAAGAGGGAACAAGAAATGGGAATTGAAATGTAACTGCCAAAATAAATATTTTAGTAGAGACCCTAGAAGGATAAAAATCAAAGAAATCTTCTAAAATGTTAAGCGACAAGCAAAAGAGGGAGAATATGAGGAACAAATTGAGAGGACCTATATTCAACTAACAGACACCGCAGAGAGAGAGGAAGGCAAAGAAGTGATGAATTATTCAAGCAAATGATTAAAAAGGTACGTTCTGGAGCCAAAGGGTAGAATCTTTGGTTTGAAATGGTTCACTGTGTGTTTACTATTTACTCTGTAACTATAATCTCAAAGATACAAGCCCTATATGTGTTTATCTCTAAGTGTCATCTTCTGCAAAGCTTCTTGAGAGTGCTTCAGCCGAACAGATCAGGAACCTAGGAACTGAGGAACCGTAGATCTGATCCAAGAAAGGAGTAAAGGCATGTCCCAGGTTACCACAGGTCTAGGGCAGTGAGACCACAGGCCAGGGATACGCTTCTGGGACAATCCATGGCTTGTGCAATAGCAAATATGGATTAGAGTGTGGAAAAACTGATGACAAGTAACAGAACGAATGGGGTGCATAGTAATTGAAATTACAGGAGAAAAATTATACTTGATCGAAATAGGAAGCAACCTAAATACTGTGATTTTAAGGACTCCATGGACCTTCTTGCTAAGAACAGTATTCTTTGGCTGGCCCAGATTCTTATACAGCAGCCCATAGAGAAGGCTCTGGAGGCTTAGTCTATCACTTGACATGGTATAGAGCTGTTTTTGCACTTAATCTTGATGGCTCAATTGGTAAAGAGTCCACCTGTGATGCAGGAGATCCTGGTTCAATTTCTGGGATGGGAAGATCCCCTGAAGAAGGGATAGGCTACTCACTCCAGTATTGTTGGGCTTCCCTTGTGGCTCAGCTGGGAAAGAATCTGTCTGCAATGTGGGTGACCTGGGTTTGATCCCTGGGTTGGGAAGATCCCTTGGAGAAGGGAAAGGCTACCTACTCCAATATTCTGGCCTGGAGAATTCCATGGACTGTATAGTCCTTGGGGTCGCAAAGAGTCGGCCACGGCTGAGCTACTTTCACTTTCATGACTCCAGCAAATGTTTGTTGATTTCTGTTTTAAGAAATAACCCTCCCCCTCACAAAAAATAAAATAAATTTAAAAAAGAAATAACTTAAGGGCATAAAATGGCAGATTTAGTTTCTCTGGTAATTCCAGGAGAGAACAGAATAATAACTACCTGGATTGTTTATATGTCAAAGCAAAGCTAACAAAAGATGTAACAAAATTTTTCTGAGAGGAAAGATGGACTAAGAAATAGGATACTAATCATCTCATCTTTAAATGGGGGTCACATATCAAGAAATACTCTCAAATAGTAGAAAGAAACTGGAATGTAGTTATATTATCTAAAATTATAAGAGTAATCAGAACTAAAAGTAATGTTTAGTTTTGTAGAACTAAAAGTAATAATATAACAAATATTGAAAGAAAGAGGTAAGAGGGGGTGATAGAAATAAGTAAACCCCTGTCTTTATCTCACGGAGTCATTACTTAGTGTCGAAAGGAGTTAAATACAAGAATATTTGTGTTGTCAGTCTTTTCAGTACACAAAAGTGTGGTCTGTGAATCAGAAGTCTTGACATCACCTGTTAGAAAAGCCAAACCTCAGCTCCCCAACCCCTGAAGAACTACTGAAGTGAAATCTGTATTTTAACAAGATCCATCAATGTTTCATATGTGCATTAGAGTTTGAATAGCACTCATTCTGAACAGTGATTCACACATTTAGCTATGCCTTTTTATAGAATCAACTTGGGAGATTAAAAAAATATATTATTTTAAAAAGGGAAAAGCCCAGACCCCACCTTAGGAGATTACATTTTAAATGGTCTGGGATAGAGTCCAGAAATACATATATATATATATATATATATATTCATATTTTTTAACAGTTTCAGAAATGGCTGCAATGTGCAGTCATGGTTGAGAATTAGTGATCTAGAATAGCTGTGGTAAGTGACCAATAGAATAGAAACAAGCAATTTAGAAAATTTGCTTCTGGATCTAGTCAATGGGGAAGCACAGGAAAGAAGACGATTATTTGGATTATAGTAAGTTTTGAATTATTTGATCTGTACCTTGTGAATGTATTACTTTGAAATATAGTTTAATTTTTTATGCATATACCCTTTCAGCAATTCTACTTGTAGGCTTTTCCTTGTGGAGATAATTCACCAATTATATAAATATTTATGTTCATAGAAGTTCATTATAATGTTCATAATTTTAAGAATTATAATCTATAAATACTGCACACCCATGTTTATGATAGCTAAGAGGCAAAAGCAACCCAAGTGTCCATCAATGGATAAGTACAGGGTGATACATACATCTAACAGAATATAATTCAGCCTTATGAAAGAAGGAAACCCCTTCATGTGTTGTACCATGAATGAACTTTAAAGACATTAAGCTAAGTGAAATAAGCTGTTTACAAAAAGAAAAATACTATATGATTTCATTTATATGAAAGTGAAAATTATTCAATCAATGGTGTCCTACTCTTTGCAACCCCAAGGACTATAGCCCACCAGGCTCCTCTGTCCATGGGATTTTCCAGGCAAAAATACTGAAGTGGGTTGCCATTTCCTACGCCAGGGGATCTTCATGACCCAGGAATTGAACCCTGGTCTCCTGTATTGCAGGCAGATTCTATATTGTCTCAGCTGTGATTTATGTAAATAGTCAAATTCATAGAAACAGGAGTGGTAGTTACCAAGGACTCGGGAGGAGAGCTGATGCTCATGGATGTGGAATTTAAGTTCTGTAAGATGAAAAAGTTCTGGAAATCTGTTTCAAAACAATGTGAGTAAACCATACACTTAAAATTGTTAAAATTACTGATTTTATGTTATTTGTTTTTCATCACAATAAAAAGTATGTATTTTGGTAAACAACTGTGTGTTTGAGCATTAAAAACTAAAGAAGAGGAAACAGGAAAATAGTTGCAATGCTTAGCACAACTATGATTAAGGCTTTGTTTCTTACCTTTCTAGATCCTCTGATATTTGTAGAGCAAGCACAAAATATTGTTACAATTATGAGGAACACAGAAGCTTTTTTGACTTTGAAAATATGAAACAAAACTTCCATTGGGGCTTACTATGAGTGAATGACTCACGTGCTACAACCCCTTTTTTGCCAAGGAGTCTATTCCATTCTCCTGAGAAAGTCAAGGCTTCACAGCCCTGTAGTAGATCTTTAAAGAGTGTCTGGATCTTCTGAGACTTCTGCATTTCTGTCTAGTCTTGGGAAGAAGAAGCAAAAGCTAGATAGCCCTCTTTCACATAAAGTGGAAAAACTCATAATCTTCAAAGAACAAATTGTGTTGCATAAACTCTTTTACTTCAAAGAACCATGAAGCAGAGGTAATGGGGACAATAAGAGGTGGGAGTCTGGTGGGGACATTGACTGCTTTAGACAGAATTGCCCAGCCCAAGTGTAAGTTGACAGTTTAGCTTTGTGTTGCAGCTGTTTTATCTTGACCCTGCCTGTGTCCCCCAGTCACAGTAACAAGTGGGCTATTACATCATCATTATTTCACTACTACCTGTGTATTTGCCCATGGGCACTTGAGGCTGTGGTTCTTTGCTGTGTAAGCTATATTGTGCTAAAAAGGGTTTGTTTACCGTTTTTATTTTATTTTAAAAGATTGGCCAGATGAAGTGTCTATGAAAGTGTAAGAAAGAGTTAAAGATTTAAAGAAAGTTAAAGAGTTCAAGATTATTAAAACCAAATGTTCAGAAAAGGAGTTTCTCTGTGAGTGTCAAAGTCTCTCTGTGGCTCATTATGTAATGCTTTTGTATTCTATCAGATATTCAAGTTCATCAATATGACAATGTATATCTCAGTCAGCAAAATTCATGGAATATACCTGTGTAGGGCTTCTTTTGTCATGTTTTTAAGCATTCTAATAAAAATGGCTCCAGATGCCAACACTGAGTGCTTTTTAACCTCATAAAAATCAGATGGTATTGCAATAATCATGGTAACCAAGAGTTTAAAAAATTTGAGAAACGTATCATAGAATGAATATAGCAGTTAGATATATTTTCATCAAAGAATTTAACAAATCTTATCTTCAATCTAATGTTAGAATTATTATCTTAACCTATTTATATTCTTATTCTTAGGCCTGAATATACAACTTTGGCTTGTCATTGTCATCTCACTTTCATTTTTAAGGAATAATTCTGAAATATTATACTTCTAGTTCATCTTTTCCTTCCTATTATCCATTACTCAGTTTAGAATATATCTGACATCTTTTGAAGAGGTTGAATAGAGTTGCTGAAGATAAAATGATTTAAATAATTCAGTAATGATTTTTGCAGTATAAGTGACCCAAGTTTTTATATACTTACATAATCTTTCATGATATTGGTTGTTGATATTTTAGTCCTGGATAAAGACAGGGAGTGGGGATAAAAGTAAATGAGAGAAAACAGAAGCAAAGAAAGGAAAGAAATGAGGCAGAGAAGCAAAATAAGAAGGGAAGAAGGCAAGCGATCAGAACTGACTTTTCAGAAATGAATTTCTTCTAATATTGGCAATAGTCTAGAGCAATCAGTTGAATTTCCACACCAAACCCTATTTGAACATAGATTCATATCTTTAGAATAAAAGGAAAACACATATAAAAATAGTCCCAAGTTGTTTTATTAAATCTGAGAAGGGTTTTTTTAATCACAGAGGTAAAATGTTGCTACAGTTTTTCAAAACATTATAATTTTTAAATAATGTCATGCAAAGGAAAATAAACACATTTTCTTATTGCCTCTGGATAATTTGAATAGCAAGCCACACAAAATTTTTGAGTGGATTTGTGCTGACTTAGAAAACAGTCTCAATATCTGGAACTTAAAAAAATTGTGCTAAGTTTGCAAGTCCTTAGCAGATCAAGAATAAAAACTGTCTTAGGACGTTTGTTGGTTTTTCTTTAGTTTATATGTAGCCAGCTGGTTTCTGACCTCTCTGTGTAAATATCCAGCTTTTCACATAATCAGACTCCGTATTACCTTGTTATGACATCATTCTGGGCAGACTTTGATCCCTACTGACTTTTCTAAACTGTACACAGAGACTTAAGTAACAATAAGAGGACTGCTACTTATCCACTAAATACCAGGTAGTGGTATTTAACAAAAAGCACATATGTGTATACATACATTTTGAAAAGTACATCCTATCTGATACTAAGTTATTAATTTTTTGAAAATGTATATCTCTAGTGAAATATACATTTAAGTTCCCTCTTGCTGCATTTGTAACTATCTTTGTTCATCTAGTATTTTTAAAGCAGGTGAATTGAAATGTAGGATTCAGAAACCCTGTCACTTGTTATTTTTCCACGTGGACAGATGAAAGTAAAGGTTAAGCTGTATTCTTTGGTGATCTGGGAGTCAGGATATAAAACACAATGATCTTGTAAATTATTAAAAAATGGCTTATTTAGTGTCTGATCAAGATAAATGACACAAGGCAGCTGTAAAAAGAATTCCCACTAGCCATTGACCCATAAACGGTAGTGTCGTTTTTCATTTTTAGAGAAATATCAAAATCAATTTAAAGTAACACCAAATCTTTAGTTATAATTAAATGTCCTAAATTCTGCTTCACAGGATATTATTTTAATTAATGCTATTTTTTTAAGTTCAAAATACATTAAAAGATTCTAATTTCCACAGAACTTGGACGACTATTAAATATTTATCATCTTTCTCTGGGCATACTCTATCCCCAACACCCAGAACAGTGCCTGGTACATAACAAGCGTTCAATAAATATTGTTGAATGAATGAATATGAGTATTGTAATATATTAACTCATGTGGAAACTTGGATACAAAAAGTGCTGTCACACACACCCAAAAGGCAAATGTACAGAATTAATAGATAGATAATAATAATGAATGTTTATCAGCCACTTTTAATGTACCAGGCATGATGCTAGGGCTGTACCTGCCTTCTCTTAACTAATGATCAAAATAACCTTATCTAAAGTGGTGATTGGCTATCTCACATGGAAAATTGTGGCTTAGAAATAGTAATCATGTGTTCAAGGTTGCAAAGCTAATAAATAGTGTCTCAGTTAAAACTCACACCATCCTGGCTCTAGAGCATACCTATTTTTAGAGAGTAGGTACCACTCTACAGCATGCTGTGGTTTCGTGGTGACTTCATGCTCTCTGAGATCATAGACTATAGCCACAAAGAAAAGCAAAACTACATTTGCTACTTCTAGAAGAATTAAGGCTCTTGTGAAGTATGAAGTTTTCTATCAACTGATTAAATGTTTCCATTATTATAGTATATAGAAAACTTAAAATTGATCAATTACATTGTGCTTTTTTCTGCTCAGTACATAGGAAATTATCCTGTAAGTCCATTTGCACAAATGGGACAAGAAGTAGGCATAAGGATTTAATGGTTGCATTTTTTTCATAATGGCACAAAATTGGTAATAGCTTCAATGTAACTTAGTAGAAATCTGATTAAGAAAATTATGAATGTGTACTGGATGGCTACACAGTTATTAAAAAGATTGACAAGGGCTTCCCTGGTGGCTCAGTGATAAAGAATCCACCTGCCAACACAGGGGACATGGGTTTGATCCCTGATCCAGCAAGATTCCACATGCCTCAGAGCAACTAAGCCTTTGCTCTAGAGGTGTAACTACTGAGCCCAGTGCCACAACTGCTGAAGCTCACAAACCCTAGAGCCCGCGTTGCCCGCCTAGAGAAGCCACCACAGTGAAAAGTCCAAACGCCGCATCTAGAGAGTAGCCCCAGCTCACCGCAGCAACAAAGACCCAGCACAGCCAAAAATAAATTTAAAAAATTATTTTCTAGAAAAAGATTGACATGTGAAATTCCAAATTTAAAAAAGAAGATAGCAAGCTGCATAAATCTGGGTACCACAGACTTGTAATCAAGTGAATCTGGGTTCCTGCCCACTTACCAGATGTGTGACCCTAAGCAATTATTTAATCTTTGTAGACCTCATTTCTTTCATCTGTAAAATGTGGGATGCTAATAGTGTCTACCACATGGAGTTGTAAATGATATTGGTGAAGAAGGTGTTGGGGGAAATGGAGCGGGGAGTTTAAATGCTGATTCAGTGTATATTTTTCTGTCTCCATGTCACAGTATTTCAAGTGTCTGAATTCACATCACTAGCTATTTACCAACAGCAATGATAAAGGAAAGATGGCCAAATTGCTGGCCAGAATTACAGTACTCTCAGGTTCTTTTTAAAAAAACACTATTTCTGATAGAGATTTTAAATTTTACTAACTGTATCATTTTTACCTATCAGTCCAAGTGCTTCTTTATATGGCATATTCAATGGAACGCCAACCAGATTCTTTTATTGAACGAGGGAACTAGTCATCAAATACCTTTTTCAAGAGAGGGAGAGATGTCGGACGATGTTTTCTTATTTTCCTTTTACATCATTAATACTGCTCATTACATGTCAGTAAACAAAAGAAGCCAGCAAACATTCCAGGCAAAACAAGATCAATTCTTTGCACCAGAACTTCAACTCCATTCTCAGTTGCAGCTCTCTGCCTGTCAACTGTACAGTGAAAACATTCAGTTTGGTCATAAAACTGGCTTTAGGAAAAAAAAAAAAGAAAGAAAGAAATCTGCTAAATAAGCCAGCTCTCTGAGCCAATCTTATTATTAGAAGCACAATGAACTCATTAATCTTATTCAGAGTTTTACCTTTTGTCATCATGTTTTTTGTTTGTTTTCCTTCCTGAAGAAAAACATGTTTTTAATTCTGAATCCAAACTCTTGATCATCTCCCCCCTTAAGACAAGCTAGTCTGCATCCGTATAAGGAAAGCAAAGCTTCAAAGGAACGTCCTAAGTTCACTTCAATCTCAAAATAGGAAAATTAAAACAACTACATTTCCAAATTTTACTCTTTTACTTCTCTGTGACTCATACTAAAAAATCGGGAGATAAATGAAGGTGAGATTGGGAGCGGGTGGAGCAAAGGCTGCAGGGACTCCCAGGCCTCTTCATAGGCAGTTTCCCTTAGGATAAATTTCACATACTTTAACAGAGCATACACACAGTCATTCCTGATGGACCCTTGTCACGTTTTCCACTTCATTCCCACTTCTAATTTCAGGTTTTGGCTTTTCTGAGCATACTTCCTTTCCTCATACGCTAACAATGCTTTCAAAGTGCAATCCCTATTGCCGGGAACTATTTGCATCCTTCCCTGTTCTGTGTGGCTTCTCCTCTTAACTCCTCCTTAAAGCTCACTCTTTATCCTTCAGCCAAGATGTCACTTATTTTGTGAGCTCTGCTGGGCCCTGACTGGCTGAGGGAGTTCTTCAATCTGCTGCCATGGTCTGCATCATTTTGGTCTCTTGATACAATTATCACAGTATACCATAGTCCTTCCTGTTCACCGATGAATTTCTGGGTCTTAGCACAGCATTGTTGCTTTGTTCAGTTGCTACATCATGTCTGACTCTTTGAAATCCCATAGACTGTAGCGCCAGGCTCCCCTGTCCTTCACTATCTCCTGGAGTTTGCTCAGATTCATGTCCCTTGAGTCAGTGATGCTATATAATCGTATCCTCTGCTGCCTCTTTCTCCTTTTGCCTTCAATCTTTTTCAGTATCAGAGTGCTTTCCAATGAGTTAGCTCTTTGCATCAGGTGGCCAAGATACTGAAGTTTCAGCTTCAGCATTGTCCTTCCAATGAATATTCAGGGTTGATTTCCTTTAGTATTGACTGGTCTGATCTTGCAGTCCAAGGGACTCTCAAGAGTCTTCTCCAACACCACAGTCTGAAAGTATCAATTGTTTAGTGCTCAGCCTTCCTTATGGTCCAACTCTCACATTCATACATGTTACAAGAAAAACCATACCTATGACTATGCAGAGGTAAAGGGATGTCTCTGCTTTTTAATACGCTGTCTAGGTTTGTCATAGCTTTTCTTCCAAGGAACAAGCATCTTTTAACTTCATGGCTGCAATACATTGCCATGATATCACCATGGGTTTACATATGCTTCCCCTCCGGGTCCCCCCTCCCTCCTCCCTCCCCCCCGGGTAAAAAAAAAAAAAAAAGTAATGAAAATAAAGAATGCCTGTTTGAAATTTGAATATATATTGTCAAAAATGTACAAAATTCTATTCAATGTAAATATTTTTAAATTAAAGAAAAAAAGAAAATCTTTGATGGGCTCATGAGTAGACTGGACAGAGCCAAGGGAATAATTAACAGGCTTGAACATATGGCATAGAAACTTCTGAAACTGAGGGACTTTGCTGGTGGTCCAGAGGTTAAGAATGCCAATGCAAGAGATGTGGGTTCAATCCCTCGGTCAGGAAGATCCCCTGGAGGAGGGCATGGCAACCCCCTCAAGTGTTCTTTCCTGGAGAATCCCATGGACAGAGAAGCTTAGCGTGCTGCAGCCCATAGGGTCGCACAGAGTGGGACACGACTGAAGCAACTTGGCACGTATGCACAAACTCACATTTAGTGATAAAGCTTTTGAATACAACTGCAAAGGGATGATGACCCGTGTAAAAAATTAAGCTCTAGGTTGGATTTTATTAAACTTGCTCTGTGAAAGACACTTACCAGAATGAAAAGACAAACTACAGATTGGGAGACAGTTTGGCAAAATACATCTCTGATAAAAAAAAAACTTGAATCTGAAATATAGGAGAAAAAGTCAACAGTAAGAAAACAAACAACCTTACTAAAAAGTAGGCAAAAGATGTGAATAGACACTTAAAGAGAATATATAGATGGCTAACGAGCATACAAAAAGAGCCTATTATCCAGAGTGAAGTAAGCCAGAAGGAAAAACAACAATACAGTATACTAACGCATATATATGGAATTTAGAAAGATGGTAACGAGAACCCAGCATGCGAGACAGCAAAAGGAACGCAGACGTATAGAACAGACTCATGGACTCTATGGATGAGGGCAGGGGTGGGATGATTTGGGAGAATGGCATTGAAACTTGTTAATTATCATATGTGAAATCAATCACCAGCCCAGGATTGTTGCTCGGGGCTGCTGCACCGAGATTTCCCGGGGGGAGGGAGTTGGGATGGAGGAGGGAGGGAGGTTCTGGAGGGGAGCATATGTACACCCATGGCGATATCATGTCATTGTATGGCAAAACCAATAAAAAAAAAATAAAGATTCTCAACATGCCAAAAAAAAAAAAAACTTCATGGCTGCAGTTACCATGCACAGTGATTTTGGCATTCAGGAAAATAAAATCTGCCACTGTTTCAACTTTTCCCCCTTCTATTCACCATGAAATGATGGAACTGAATGCCATGTTCTTTGTTTTTTGAATGTTGAATTTTAAGCCAGCTTTTTCACTCTTTTCTTCCACCTTCATCAAGAGGCTCTTTAGTTACTCTTCACTTTGTACCATTAGAGTGGTATCATCTGCATATCTGAGGTTGTTGATATTTCTTCTTGCAACTTTGATTCCAGCTTGTAATTTATCCAGCCTGGCATTTCACATGATATATTCTGCATAGACGTTAAATGAGCAGGGTAACATGGAGCAACTGACTGGTTCAAAATTGGGAAGGGAGTATGACAAGGCTGTGTATTGTCACCCTGCTTGCACATTATCCTGAGCCCAAAGGAGAAGTTTAACAAGTAAATGAGCGAACGCTGGATTTACTAACACTGGGCGTGTAACATGTGACGATATAAGATAGTTTGCTAATGAAAAGTAGAATTCTTACGTAAATTATTCACACAACATGTATGAGTCTTCATTGCATTTCATTCAGTGAAAAAAGCCGTACATAAAAGAGTGTATGTAGTATGATTTCATGTATGTCATTCTGGGAAAAGCAAAACTATAAGATCACAAAACACATCAGCCATCTCTGGGGATTCTGGGAGAAGGGATGGGGAAACTGACCGTAAAGTGGCAGCCCAGGGAAATTTGGAGCAATAGAATTGGTCGATGTTGGCACTGTGGAGCTGGATATAGGACTCCATGAATTTGTCAAAAATCATACCACTGTATGCTGTGCAAGTGTAAAATAATTACCCCAGGATATTGAGAGAACCCGATGCAGAATGTGACAAATGAACATCACCATAAGAACACCAGAGAACCTGCACTGCAGGCAGGATCCAATGACAAATATGGAAATTAGTGGTCGGAAATTTTAAGGAGCAATGGAATATTTGCATCAATTGAAAGTATCTCTTTCAAAATACCTACTAATTACTGTGGTGGTTTTATGTCCATAAATTCAAGAAAGTGAAACTTAATATACTCTTATTGTTTGGGGGCTGAAGTTGATGACTTGCTTGTAACAAATGAAATATAGAAAGGAAAAAATAGCAACTTCACATTGGAGAAACCTGGCAAACACCAGGTTAACATGCAGGCCATAGTTCACATCATCAGTGAGGAGACCTACCAAAATCCTATACTTCTTTTTTTTTTTAAAGATCATCTATTTTGGTTGCACTGGGTCTTCACTGCTGTCCGTGGGCTTTCTCTAGCTCTGCAGCCCTCCAGTTGTAGTGTGCGGGCTTCTCACTGTGGTGGCTTCCCTTGTTGCACAGCGTGGGCTCCAGGGTCCACGTGCCTCAGTAGTTGTGGCTCCCAGGTTCTAGAGCACAGAGCTCAATAGTTGTTGCCCCTGGGCTTCGTTGCTTCGAGTCAAGTGGAATCTTCCAGGATCGGGCACTGAACCTGTGTCTCCTGCATTGGCAGGTAGATTCTTTACCACTGAGCCACCAGAGAAGCCCTACATCCTGTACCTCTTGATGTGATATATTGAGAAGGCCCATCACTTCTGTGGATCCCTCTTCCAGGATCCATAAGCTCAGTCTAATCATGAGAAAACATCAAACAAATCCAGATCGAGGGACATATTACAAAATAGCTGACCACGAATGTGTCATAGCCGTAAGAGAGGAGGAAAGACCAAGAAACCATGACAGGCTGGAGAAGACAGGACAAGCAGTGCAGTGCCATGGATTGCATCTGAAACAGAAAAAGTCACTAGTGGAAACTCTGAGGCAACCGGAATAGACGTTAGGTACAGGATTGCACCAGTGTGAATTGTTACTGTTGGTAGATGTGCCATTGTTAGGTAAGATATGAATATTAGAGGAAGCGGAGTGAAGGGTATTTGGAAACTCTCTTCACTGTTTTTGCAACTCATGTAAGTCTAAGATCATCCCAAGGAAATATCTAAAACAATAAAAAGGTATCAGATAGCTCATCAATGTGCTGAGATAATGGGAGTATCGGGCTTAAAGACCATGCGGCCAGAAGCAGTGTCCCTCGTGGTGCAGTGGAGCCAACCTCCTCAGCGTGGGGCTCTCTCTGCTGCTCGAGTTGCCAACACTTCTGGCCCTGCCTCATTCCCAGGGAACTATGGTCATTGCTGCCCTGGGAATAGGGTCTTCCTGTAATAGTTATGGACCCTAGAAAGAATTCCTTGAAGTGCCTGCTTTGTATCAATAGCTTTCTATTCAAACTATGGCATATGTATGTGATTAGTGGATGTCAGGTCTTATGCCTGTATCTTGCTTAGAGAAACTGGGGAAGTGAATGTCTGGCCTTTATTCAGTTTGTCTAATAATGAATAGATAAAACAAGAATATATGAAGGAGTTCAGATACTTGGCAGCCAAGGATAATGAGAATAGATCTGCTATATTTTGTGACTATTATGTTGGTATAATTAGAACATTCAAGCTATGATAAAAAAAAATCTAAGAGCAATTCAATTTAGCATGTCTGATTGTATAAAATGGAAAACTAGGTAGAAAGACAAGGTAAAGAGAAGACAGCTTTGTTTAAGCTTTGGAAGATATGTATTTCGCTTTAACTTCCTAGTATTCACTCTCTTACAACTCATCATTTTTCTTTATTGACAATCCTGCCCCTTCACTTAAAAAAAGAAGGAAGTGCAAACAAAAAGCACTGAATTGCTTGTTTCCAAGTGAAAATATTTCTTTCTCTCTCACTGAAGACAAGTTTTTGCCACAAAGTTTCTCCTTGGTTTAAAAATACACCTCACTTGTCTCTAAAAAAATACATCAATGATTTAATTTATGAAGCAAACCAAATAGATATTGATTTATACTCAAGCCTTAAATCAAGTAAGTATCTATTTGTTCTTTTTTTATTCCCCCCCCACCTTTTTTTTTAAATTTTCTGTGAGCAATGAACCCAGTGCAGACAGGCTGTAGGCAGGTCTGAGCGAGTATCATCATCCCAATATCGATAAGTTTCCCTGTTTGTCACCATGTACCTTCGGTCACATTCATGGTCTCTGCTTATACCCCATCTGTCCTCTTTTTAAAGTATGGACAGTTAACTGGCTTTTGAAATGGAGAAAAATGGAACTAATACTCTCTGGCCAATAACGACTTTTTAACTTTCATAAGAGAGTCTGGCTGCTACCATGGTGAAATGTCCAATGAAAAAGAAAGGGCAACAGTGTCCTTTCAAGCATTAATCATTATCTGTGTCCAGGGATTTAGAGAAAAAATTATGACTGTCTTAATGTATGAAAATTCATTATAAATTTTGCCCCCTCAACCAAAACCTTGACTCATGATAGAGTTATCCTTTCCTCACAACCATGATAGGAAAACTGGCTTTGAACTTCCCATTGTAACTCAGTGATACCGACAGATGTGACAAAGACTGGGTATCCTTGGGCGACAGAAAGCTAAGCTCAGATTCATGCCTTGTAAAAATGCCCTCTCAGCTGCAGGAAGTGAAAGTCGTTCAGCCATGTCTGACTCTTTGCGACCCCACAGACTATACAGTCCAAGGAATTCTCCAGGCCACAATACTGGAGTGGGTAGCCTTTCCCTTTTGCAAGGGATCTTCCCAACCCAGGGATTGAACCCAGGTCTCCTGAATTGCAGGCAGATTCTTTTTTTTTTTTTTTATTAAACATTTTTTTTTATTAGTTTTGCCAAACAATGACATGATATCACCATGGGTTTACATATGCTCCCCCTCCAGAACCCCCCTCCCTCCTCCCTCCCCCCGGGAAATCTCGCTGCACCAGTCCCAAGCATCAATCCTGGGCCGGCTATTGCTTAGACATATGATAATTAACATGTTTCAATGCCATTCTCCCATATCATCCCACCCTTTTCCTCATCCACAGAGGCCCTGAGTCTATTCTATACATCTGCGTTCCTTTTGCTGTCTCGCATGCTGGGTTCTCGTTACCGTCTTTCTAAATTCCATATATATGCGTTAATATACTGTATTATTGTTTTTGCTTCTGGCTTACTTCACTCTGGATAATGGGCTCCAGTTTCGTCCATCTGAGTAGAACTGATTCAAATGAATTTTTCCTTAATGCTGAGTAATATTCCATTGTGTATATGTACCACAGCTTTCTTATCCATTCATCAGTTGATGGGCATCTAGGTTGGTTCCATGTCCTGGCTATTGTAAACAATGCAGCGATGAACATTGGGGTACACGTGGCTCTTTCATTTCTGGTTTCCTCGGTGTATATGCCCAACAGTGGGATTGCTGGGTCATATGGCAGGACTACTTGCAGTTTTTTAAGGAACCTCCACACTGTTTTCCATAGTGGCTGTACTAGTTTGCAATCCCACCAACAGTGTAAGAGAGTTCCCTTTTCTTCACATCCTCTCCAGCATTTATTACTTGTGGATTTTTGGATTGCAGCCATTCTGAGTGGTGTAAAGTGATATCTCATTGTGGTTTTGATTTGCATTTCTCTGATAATGAGTGATGTTGAGCATCTTTTCATGTGTTTGTTAGCCATTTTTATGTCTTCTTTGGAGAAACGTCTGTTCAATTCTTTGGCCCACTTTTTGATTGGGTCGTTTATTTTCCTAGAATGGAGCTGCAGGAGTTGCTTGTATATTTTTGAGATTAATTGTTTGTCCATTGCTTCATTGGCTATTATTTTCTCCCATTCTGAAGGCTGTCTTTTCACCTTGCTTATAGTTTCCTTTGCAGTGCAGAAGCTTTTAATTTTAACTAGGTCCCATTTGTTTATTCGTGCTTTTATTTCCAATATTCTGGGAGGTGGGTCATGTAGGATCCTGCTTTGGTTGATGTCAGAGAGTGTTTTCCCAATGTTATCCTCTAGGAGTTTTATAGTTTCTGCTCTTATGCTTAGATCTTTGATCCATTTTGAATTTATCTTTGTGTATGGTGTTAGAAAGTGTTCTAGTTTCATTCTTTTACAAGTGGCTATCCAGTTTTCCCAGCACCACTTGTTAAAGAGGTTGTCTTTTCTCCATTGTATATTCTTGCCTCCTTTGTCAAAGATAAGGTGTCCATAGATGCGTGGATTTATCTCCGGGCTATCTATTTTGTTCCATTGATCTATATTTCTGTCTTTGTGCCAGTACCATACTGTCTTAATGACTGTGGATTTGTAGTATAGCTTAAAGTCAGGTAGGTTGATCCCTCCAGTTCCATTCTTCTTTCTCAAGATTGCTTTGGCTATACGAGGTTTTTTGTATTTCCATACAAATTGTGAAATTATTTGTTCTAATTCTCTAAAAAAGACCTCTGGTAGCTTGATAGGAATTGCATTGAATCTATAGATTGCTTTGGGTAGTATACTCATTTTCACTATATTGATTCTTCCAATCCACGAACACGGCACATTTCTCCATCTGTTTGTGTCCTCTTTGATTTCTTTCATCAGTGTTTTATAGTTTTCTATATACAAGTCTTTTGTTTCTTTAGGTAGAAATACTCCTAAGTATTTTATTCTTTTTGATTCGATGGTGAATGGAATTGTTTCCATAATTTCTTTTTCTGTTTTTTCATTG
Organism: Antilocapra americana; assembly: GCA_007570785.1. Taxonomy (NCBI): domain Eukaryota; kingdom Metazoa; phylum Chordata; class Mammalia; order Artiodactyla; family Antilocapridae; genus Antilocapra; species Antilocapra americana. The sequence goes on along the minus strand of ML660765.1, from coordinate 24,999,078 downwards.
TTAGTGTATAGAAATGCCAGGGATTTCTGTGTGTTGATTTTGTATCCTGAAACTTTGCTATATTCACTGATTAGCTCTAGTAATTTTCTCGTAGAGTCTTTAGGGTTTTCAATATAGAGGATCATGTCATCTGCAAACAGAGAGAGTTTTACTTCTTCTTTTCCAATCTGGATTCCTTTGATTTCTTTATCTGCTCTGATTGCTGTGGCCAAGACTTCCAAAACTATGTTGAAAAGTAGTGGTGAGAGTGGGCACCCTTGTCTTGTTCCTGACCTCAGGGGGAATGATTTCAGTTTTTCACCATTGAGGATAATGTTTGCTGTGGGTTTGTCATATATAGCTTTTATTATGTTGAGGAATGTTCCTTCTATTCCTGCTCTTTGGAGGGTTTTTATCATAAATGGATGTTGAATTTTGTCAAAGGCTTTCTCTGCATCTATTGAGATAATCATGTGATTTTTATTTTTCAATTTGTTAATGTGGTGTATTACATTGATTGATTTGCGAATATTGAAGAATCCTTGCATCCCTGGGATAAAGCCTACTTGATCATGATGTATGATTTTTTTAATGTGTTGTTGGATTCTATTTGCTAGAATTTTGTTAAGGATTTTTGCATCTAAGTTCATCAGTGATATTGGCCTGTAGTTTTCTTTTTTTGTGGCATCTTTGTTGGGTTTTTGAATTAGGGTGATGGTGGCCTCATAGAATGAGTTTGGAAGTTTACCTTCCTCTGCAATTTTCTGGAAGAGTTTGAGTAGAATAGGTGTTAGCTCTTCTCTAAATTTTTGGTAGAATTCGGCTGTGAAGCCATCTGGTCCTGGGCTTTTGTTTTTTGGAAGATTTCTGATTACGGTTTCAATTTCTGTGCTAGTGATGGGTCATTTAAGATTATCTATCTCTTCCTGGTTTAGTCTTGGAAAGTTGTACTTTTCTAGGAATCTGTCCATTTCATCCAGGTTGTCCAGTTTATTTGCATATAGCTGCTGATAATAGTCTCTTATGATCCTTTGTATTTCTGTGTTTTCTGTTGTGATCTCTCCGTTTTCTTTTCTAATTCTGTTGATTTGGTTCTTCTCCCTTTGTTTCTTGATGAGTCTGACTAATGGTTTGTCAATTTTATTTATCTTCTCAAAGAACCAGCTTTTGGATTGGTTGATTTTTGCTATGGTCTCTTTTGTTTGCTTTGCATTTATTTCTGCCCTGATCTTTAAGATTTCTTTCCTTCTGCTAGACCTGGGCTTCTGCATTTCTTCCATTTCTAGTTGCTTTAGGTGTAAAGTAAGGTTATTTATTTGATTTTTTTCTTGTTTCCTAAGGTGAGCTTGAATTGCTATGAACCTTCCCCTTAGCACTGCTTTCACAGTGTCCCATAAGTTTTGGGCTGTTGTGTTTTCATTTTCATTTGTTTCCATGCATAACTGAATTTCATTTTTGATTTCTTCTGTGATTTGTTGGTTATTCAGCAGTGTGTTGTTGAGCCTCCATATGTTGGAGGTTTTGAATGGTTTTCTCCTGTAATTGATATCTAATCTCACTGCATTGTGATCAGAAAAGATGCTTGGGATGATTTCAATGTTTTTGAATTTACCAAGGCTAGATTTATGGCCCAGGATGTGATCTATCCTGGAGAAGGTCCCGTGTGCGCTTGAGAAAAAAGTGAAATTCCTTGTTTTGGGGTGGAGTGACCTATAGATATCAATTAGGTCTAGTTGGTCTATTGTATCATTTAAAGTTTGAATTTCCTTGTTACTTTTCTGTTTAGTTGATTTATCCATTGGTGTGAGTGGTGTATTAAAGTCTCCCACTATTATTGTGTTGTTGTTAATTTCCCCTTTCATACTTGTTAGCATTTGCCTTACATATTGTGATGCTCCTATGTTGGGTGCATAAATATTTATGATTGTTATTTCTTCTTCTTGGATTGATCCTTTGATCATTATGTAATGTCCATCTTTATCTCTTTTCACCGCCTTTAAAGTCTACTTTATCTGATATGAGTATTGCCACTCCTGCTTTCTTTTGGTCTTTATTTGCATGGAATATCTTTTTCCAGCCTTTAATTTTCAGTCTATATATGTCCTTAGATTTGAGGTGGGTCTCTTGTAGGCAACATATATAGGGGTCTTGTTTCTGTATCCAATCGGCCAGTCTTTGTCTTTTGGTTGGGGCATTCAGCCCGTTTACATTTAACGTAATTATTGATAAATATGATCCTGTTGCTATTTCTTCTATTTTATTGTTTTGGATTCGAGATTATATATCCCATCCGTGTTTCCTATCTAGGAAAGATCCTTTAGCATTCGTTGGAGGGCTGGTTTGGTATTGCTAAATTCTCTCAATTTCTGCTTGTCTGAAAAACTTTTGAATTCTCCTTCAAATTTGAATGAGATCCTTGCTGGGTACAGTAATCGGGGTTGTAGCTTGTTTTCTTCCATGACTTTAAGAATGCTCTGCCATTCCCTTCTGGCCTGAAGCGTTTCTATTGAGAGATCAGCTGTTATCCTTATGGGATTCCCCTTGTGGGTTATTTTTTGCTTCTCCCTCACTGCTTTTAATATTTGGTCTTTGTATTTGATATTTGTTAATTTGATTTATATGTGTCTTGGGGTGCTCCGCTTGGGGTTGATTCTATTTGCGACCCTCTGTGTTTCTTGGACCTGAGATGTTATTTGCTTTCCCAATTTAGGGAAATTTTCCACCATAATTTCTTCAAGAATTTTTTGATGGTTCTTCTTTTTGTCTTCTTCTTCTGGGATTCCTATGATTCGAATATTGGTGCGTTTAATACTGTCCCAGTGGTCTCTGAGATTGTCCTCATTTCTTTTAATTCTTTTTTCATTTTTCCTTTCTGTTTCATTTATTTCTGCCATTCTATCTTCTATTTCACTTATCCTGTCTTCTATTTCTGTTATTCTACTGTTGGTTCCCTCCAGGGTGTTTTTGATCTCATTTATTGCATTATTTATTGTATTTTGACTCTTTTTCATTTCTTCTAAGTCCTTGTTAAAGCTTACCTGCATCTTCTCAATCCTTGCCTGCAGGTTATTGAATTGCAACTCCAACTTATTTTCCAGGTTTTGGATCATTTTCACTATCATTATTCGGAATTCTTTGTCAGGTAGACAAGCTATCTCTTCGTCTTTTGTTTGGTCTAGAGGATATTTATCCTGGTCCTTTACTTGTTGGGTATTTCTCTGCCTTTTCATCTTGTTTATCTTCGTGTGTTGTCCCTTTATTGTGGGGTTTCCTCACTATGGGAGGGGTTGGATGAGTGTTTTGTCAGAGTTTCCTGGTTGGAATCTTAAGCGGTCTGTCCTGCTTGATTTGGCGACCTCTGCTGGCCCCTTCAGTGTCTATTCAGCGCTCTGGGGTTTGCCCCGCTCGAGGTGCCTGCGCTTTTCCCGCCCCCTCTGCTCAGGCTCTCGGCTGGCGGCGCACTCTGAGGACGCAATTGGAGTCTGTGGCTTCTCCCCTCCCCAGGCCCAGCTGCTCGGCTCTTTCTGCGTGCAGCTGGGCGTGTCTTCTCAGATGTGCAGCGGCAGACTCTGGCGGCGCACTCTGGTGACGCAGTTGGGGGGCTGCGGCTTCTCCCCTCCCCCGGCCCAGCTGCTCGGTTTTTTCAGTGTGCGGCTGGGGGCGTTTTCTCAGATATGAGAAGCGCCGAATTCTGGTGGCGACTGTCCAGAGTCCCCAGAGGTCTTGGCTAGCACCCAATTCTGCCTGCGGTTTGGGGGCAGAAGCCTCGCAGGGGCGCTCTCCGTAGCCCGCAGCCTCCCTGTTCCACCCAGCTGTCTCGCGCCCCTTTGTTCTGTTCTGTTCGCAAGCCTGGCAGGGGTCTTCCTCGGGAAGGCTACCCAGCTCCGGTTAGCACCCTCGGTTAGGACCCTCAGTCTGCCCCAGGCGTTCAATCTCAGTCCTCCCCCTAAGCGCGTGGCCCGCCCCTCCCTGAGCAGTCCGCTGGCTCGTGGGGGATGGGGCGACCGGCCGCCGGTCCGTTCTCCAAGGGGCTTAACTATTTATCGGCTTCTAAGTCCCGACTTTTATGCTCTTTGAGATTTGCCTCAGATCTCTCAGTTCCGCCAGTGAGAATGTTTCCTGACGTTCGTAAACCTTTATCTCTTTCGAGGCTCCCCTTCTGAGATGAATCTCAGTCCCTGCCTCTTTGCCTCTTTTTACTTTTTTTTTTCCTTTGGTCCTACCTTCTTTCGTGGGCAATGGGCTGTCTTTCCAGATGCCTGAAGACCTCTGCCAGCATTCAGATGTTGATTTATGGAGTTTGTTCGGTATTTAAATGTTCCTTTGGTGTATTTGTTGGGGAGAGTGTGGCTCCGCGTCCTATTCCTCCGCCATCTTAGTCCTTTACCAGCTGAGCCACAAGGGGGCAGACCTATCAATCTGGACCCAGACCTCACCTCCAAGTTATTGTAGCTTGTGTTTTGGGCCAATTAGAATTTAGTTTTCTTTTTTCCTAAGTCTTAATGTAAAGCCAAAAGAAGATTCTTCCCTTCTGACTGTGTGAGAACATGGCAGAATGAACTCAAAGACTAGAACTGTAATAAAGAAAAATTTTGTTACTGCCTCCTGGCATGCCAAGACAAATACAGAAGGTCCTTTGCTTAGAAAAGATATAAGCGTTATAAGGCTTAATATTCCAAACAGGAGAGAAAGAATGACTCAGGTATTATGATAAAAATGCTAACAATAATAAATAACATTGATTGAATACATATCATGTGCCAGACACTATTTTAAATGCTTTATGTTGTTTCATCCTCAGAACAGCTCTATGATATAGGTACTGTTGTTTTATTGACCTAACAGATAAGAAAGATGATCACAAAGAATTTAATAAAACTGCCAAGTGACACAGCCACTAAGAGGTGAAGGTAGGATTTGGACCCAGGTAGTTTAACCCAGACTCTACCATGTAAGTCTTTAAAGAATCACAAGTCCATATGGCTTCTCAAAAGGAGAGCAGCAGATCAATCCCTTAGCAGGTTCCAGCAGATTTACTGGAGAGAGAACCAATCTCACTACATGGCCCAGTAAGGTGGCCCAGAATGGTTACTGGGAACAGTCGTGACTCTTAACGGGATCGGCCGTATCTTTGCAGATGAGGCCACGTGTACAAACAGCACACCTATTTCCCCGAACTGACATCATTAAATGCCAGTCATAATCTTTATTTAAAACATAACATTCACCCCAGTGTTCATACTCCAGGACTATTTTAGTTCAGATAAATAATGTTAGCTGCCATCAAAATCTCAGTGACCTAATAAAGTAAAAGTGTGTTTCTCGTTCTTGCCATTCTCTGATGCAGGTTGTCAGGGAACCCCTGCCCCACCCACTTGATCAGGGACCTATTATGCTTCCTTCTTCTATACAAGACTGCCTAAAGAGTGGGTGAGGAAAGAGAATGAGAACGGAGGATCCCAAGAGACTTGATAGAGACCAGGCACGTGGCTTCTATTCATGCTTCATTGGTCAGACTGTCAGGAGGCTAGGAGTTGTGGTTTAGTGTAAGTTTCAGGTAGGAGAGAAGAGTTGTGTGTATACATAGGCACCGGCCTTCTGTGCTAGGAAAATTGTAACCGATTTTACCACTCTATTTGTGTGGTAGGGCTTATAGTCTTCAACTAATTTAGGAAATAACCTGGGGATCAGGGGGAGAAAGTTTCATTGCAAAATACCTTGAAAGGTCTGCTGTGCTCACCCGTCTTTGCTATGTTCTCTTGCTTCCTCATGGGATCAGCTTATGAATTGGCTTTTGACTTTAAACTGATTTGTTCTGGGGTCTTCCTTCATGGTCCATGGTTGAGAATCTGTCTTCCAATGCAGGAGATGTGGGTTCGACCTCAGGTCAGGGAACTAAGATCCCTCACGCTGTGGGGCAACTAAGCCCACGTGCCACACCTGGAGAAACTCACCCGTTGCAGCTACCAGTTTGTGGGCTCCAGAGCCCATGCTCTGCAACTAGAGAAGCCTGCGGGCAGCAATGAAGACCCAGCACAGCCAAAAAAGAAAAAATGATTTGTTCTTCAAGCCTGTGTTAATCTCTTAAATTCTGCCAATGAAGTGTCCCACCATAGATTTCTCCACTAGTAAGATACTCATGATTATACTTGAGACTGTGTTGTCTCCCCAACGTTGTCTTAGAGTGAATTGCTAACTACACAAATATTTTTTATTTTGATTTTCTTAAAAATAAAATATGACTGATTTCTTAAAAAGTATGCTTCATCACTAACTTTGTTTTATAAAGTTAGTGATAAAACATATAAAAAAGACATGACAATATAAGATGTTGTGAAATCAGAATTTTTAATATTTGTGCTGAGTGACATGGGCTATATCCAAACCCTCAGACAAATTCTCTAAAATTAAGAAACCACAAATATATTAGGAGAACAAAATGACTCATAATGGGTGGATCACTCCATTTAGCATTTCTTATTATATTTGCTTTGGAAAGTATCTACCTTGCTTTAATGATGAAAGAACTTAGCTGGTCTCCAGTGGTTACAGGAGGAAGTAGAAGTTAAGAGCTAAGGCTCTGGTGACAGACCTCTTGAATTTTATTACCTTGTGTTTTGGGACAGTCACTTAAACTTCCTGTGCCTCAGTCTCCTCAACTATAAAACAGAGGTAAGAATAAGGACTCATCCCAAAGGTTGATGTAAGAATTAAATGAATTCATTTCTCATAGCAACCTGAGGGGGTGGCTACTATTATTTTACATCAACATGTGAAAACACTTAGAGTAGTGCTTAACTCATACTAAGTAATCAATCAGTGTTAGCCACAGTCACCATCATCATCATCATTATTACTACCTCTCCCAATCAATAAATAAGTTTTGCATTTTCAGATGAAAGCTTTATTTTTATTTTGAGATGGTTGAAATCCAAAGTCTGAGATTGTGGTCCAGAAGAAATGCTACAGTGAGAATTAGTTGTTAATATACACAGTAGTCAAAAGTCAGTCAGCTTGAGCCCTCATTTTCAACCATCACTTATTCATTCATTTAAGACTTACCGCACGCCTTCAGTGTGTCAATACTGTAGCTCCACCACTTACCAGCTATGTGCACTGGAGCGGCTCTTTTTACCTCTCTGAGCTTGATTTTCTCCATCTGAAAATTGGAATAATATCAACTTTTATCTATGCTGTGGAGAGTAAATTAACTAAGAAGTAAGTAAGTGAAGTGAAGCACTGGCATAGTGCCTGGCCTATGATACACACTCAGTAGATTATTATTTTTGTAAAAATTAATATGAAAAGGTCTCTGCCCTGGGAGATAGTTTTTTTTATACAGTTTTTCAGACTGCAAATCATGATTCATTGGTAGTGTGTGGTAAAATCAATTTTTAAAATAATATCAGCTTTAAAAACCAAAATTTAAAACAGGTAGACTAGGTTACAGTAGAATAGTATACTCGAAAGGAAGAGATTAAAATAGAGCAGTACCAATGACAGTGTATCACATGTACTGAAACATTAAATTTATCTGTGAAATGCCTACATGTATGTGGATATTGATGTGTATACAACATATTGCTTACTATGGGTTGCAACAAGCTGGAGTCAAGATTGCTGGGAGAAATATCAATAACCTCAGATATGCAGATGACACCACCCTTATGGCAGAAAACAAAGAACTAAAGAGCCTCTTGATGAAAGTGAAAGAGGAGAGTGAAAACGTTGGCTTAAAGCTCAGCATTCAGAAAACTAAGATGATGGCATCTGCTCCCATCACTTCATGGCAAATAGATGGGGAAACAGTGGAAACAGTGGCAGACTTAATTTTGGGGGGGCTCCAAAATCACTGCAGATGGTGACTGCAGCCATGAAATTAAATGATGCTTGCTCCTTGGAAGAAAATTATGACCAACCTAGACAGCCTATTAAAAAGCAGAGACATTATTTTGCCAATGAATGTCCATCAGTCAAGGCTATGGTTTTTCCAGTAGTCATGTATGGATGTGAGAGTTGGACTATAAAGAAAGCTGAGCACTGAAGAATTGATGCTTTTGAACTGTGGTATTGGAGAAGACTCTTGAGAATCTCTTGAACTGCAAGGAGATCCAACGAGTCCATCCTAAAGGAAATCAGTCCTGAATATTCATTGGAAGGACTAATGTTGAAGCTGAAACTCCAATACTTTGGCCACCTCATGTGAAGAGTTGACTCACTAGAAAAGACCCTGATGCTGGGAAAGATTGAAGGCAAGAGGAGAAGGGGATGACAGAGGATGAGATGGCTGGATGGCATCACCGACTCAATGGAGATGAGTGTGAGTAGACTCCGGGAGTTAGTGATGGACAGGGAGGCCTGGCGTGCTGCAGTCCATGGGATTGCAATGAGTCGGACACGACTGAGTGACTGAACTGAACTGAACTGAACTGATGAGTTGCAGGCAAGAAACTTTGAAAGCTTTTTAACAATACAGGATAGTACTGTTTGTGCCTTTAATTGCCCAGAAGTCAAAAGATTGTGTTTGTTATGAAGCTAGTTTGAAGAAATATCTTTACCAGCATGTGGCAGAAATTGCACACATAGAATTCTTAAATCAGTCAATACTAAGGTTTTTTCGTTTGGTGGAAAGGATTAAAACCATTATCTAAAAATGAAAAATCAAGATTATTGATAAACTGTATTTTTATGCCCTGCTTGTGCTCACTGTCTTTCTATAAAATAAAAAAGTCATTTCTCGTGGAGATAAGTCATATGGATGTATGGTATCTTTGAAACATTCTGCATTAAACCTGCCTCCTCAGAGGCGAGGGGAAATCCAGCAGTCCTCTGTCATTGCTTGTGTGTTTAACCAGAGACTACAGGGAAGAGAGCTGTCACCCATCGCCTGAAAAACTAGGTGAATAATTGCCGTCTTCTTAGGAGAGTCCTTTGCCTTAAAAGCCTTCAATTCAAGATCATCCGTCTTTAGAGTTTCTTGGGCACAGAGGCCTCCTGTCTCTTTTTCCAAATTAAGGGCACTCAGCAGAGCTGCCACACTGGGCACTAATGAATTCCCTGAGACTAATCTACACAGTAATGAGAACTGGAATCTGTCACTCACTCTCCCAGGAGGTAACAGTTCACACGTAGTTACATCACCCTATTAAAATAACTTATTAGCTGCGTTGCTTGTCCCCTACTATTCATTAAGAAGGTGCGACCAGAGACATGTATTTGAACAAATGATGAGATTTACTCTGAATTATTCTCCATTTGTTATTATGCCTGAGTGCACACATGCTGTAAGTAAATGTAAGTGTTTTATGCAGATCATCGGTACCTTAGGGAAGCGTCAACAGAATTATGACTTTTCACCAATGAGATGAGAATCTGCATCCTACTCAAAATGTATACTTCATTCTCTGTATTTTTGTCTCCCACGAAACATTTATGTTTTTGCAAGAGGCTTTTGTTATAGGCATAATATATTACACCATCAAACCATTGATAAATCATTCTGAGAGCTAAGTTGTGGCATAATAGTGAGTTGGTACAATTTTTATGACAAATGCACCAAATTATGTAAACATTTCTTTGCTGTTTATTTTTGTCAGTGTAATATCTCAGTAAGAGCATAGGCTATTGTCCTTTTATGGAAATTGCTTAAGTTCTGGCTTTTTCTTTTAGTGGTCATGTGACCTTAGAGGAAATTATTTAGCTTTTTAATCCTCATTTACTTCATCTGTAGAATGAGAGTAAAATAATATCTGTCTCATACCTGAGGTCATTAAGAGGATTAAATGTGTTTAAACAGTGCTTGGCTTGAATAATATGTTATTATCATTATCCAGTCTTCTTCCTCTGAAGAAAAAATCAGAGAGTTTTTGTATTTTTAAGTCATGTTTTTTATTTCTCTTTTGATGTAGTTGTCTGTAAACTGTAAACTGTAAACTGTCTAGAGTGCAGCTCAAAAAGTACTGAAAAGCAACATCAATGCTTTAGTAAGCTTTGTGGCCCCATCGCCCTGCTGGTCCATCCTCAACATCTTTCTCTGAAGAGGAGCATTTCTTCCATGCAGTACTATGTCTCTGCCAGTTGTTAGCTGTGTGGTTCTGAGCATACTTCTTTAACTCTCCAAGTTTCATGTTTTTTTCCTTTGGAAAGGGGTTAATAACACCTTCATTGTGCTGTTATGAAGATTAACTCAAATTAAATAAACTTTGTAAAACATCCATCACTGTATCTAGCAGGCGTAAATTTTCAATAACCTGTAATTGTCATGATTATTGTAACTCATAATGCCACTGACTCATCATCTATAAGAACAGTCCTCAGTAACTTTCTAATATTTACATAGATGCAGGCTCTACCCTGTCCACCCTTCCTAGTCTCTCTCACATCATCAAAAGCCAGCACTCCCGGGACTTTTCCTGGAGGGTCACTGGTTATAGAACACAGCTTTTCAAATTGAACCACATCATACTTAAGTAGAATCTGTAATTTTGACCTCATTCACCTCAAACTTACAGCAAACTATACAAAGCAGCCTATGTTAATATCCTAGTTATTTTATTATTAGATCATTAATTGGACTAAGCACTATTTTAAGAACTTTTAAATTAAATTAATATTTGGATTCATTTTATATGTGGACAACATAAACCACTCACAGACTTTCAAAACTATTTGAATTAAGAGGATATTCCAAAAATAACAATCACGTAAGCACAATTATTCTGTAACATAATAGGTTGAAGAAGAGATTTGAATAATTTTGTATTTTTCAGAGTCAAGCTAAATTTATGAACAATTGGCCATTACAATTGCACTCAAATGGTGTTTAAAACAAACCAGATTCTTTCTTGCATGTTGGGACTTGGCATGACTATGTCTTGGGAGTTTTATGGCTTCATGATGCATACAAAATGAGGTGTTGAGTTTCCATCATTTTGCATGAAATATGTCTTTCCAGATTCACGTTTCCCACAAATCTTATCATAGTTTTCTAAAATGCAATATGGTTTGGTAAAAAATAAGTTCTTAACAGTCTTGAAAATAGATATAAAAAGTTATCTCCACTCTTATTTTTCTTGTCTAGACTGAAACATCCACAGTAGATGGCTCACTACCTTAAAGTAGAAGAAAAGTAATAATAATAATAATATGATCAGTTCAGTTGAGTTCAATCACAGTCATGTCCAACTCTTTGGGACCCCATAGACTGCAGTAGGCCAGGCTTTCCTGTCCATCACCAACTCCCAGAGCTTGCTCAGACTCATGTCCATCAAGTTGGTGATGCCATTGAATAATATGATAATAATACCAAATACTTCTTTTTCCACATTCTGCCATATTCTAAGTCCTTTACACATATCAAGCCATTTAATCCTCTTATCAACCCTATGAGGTAGGTACTATTTCTGACTCCTTTTTACATTGCAGGAAAATGAGCAACAGAAAAGTAAAGTAACTTGCTAAAGCTCACATAGAAAGAAATTGGAAGAACCAGGACTCAAATATGTAAGGTTTTACCCTAAAATATCATCTGGCTAAAATTGTTACATGGTCAAAACTTACTTATCAATATGAAATTTAGGGCATTCAGTTGGTGATAGAGACGTCTGTCCTGGGATACAGTTCAGTTCCGTTCAGTCACTCAGTCGTGTCTGACTCCTTGCGACCCCATCTACTGCAGCACGCCAGGCCTCCCTGTCACGGAGGGAGTAAATTCACGGAGTTTACTCAAACTCACATCCATTGAGTCAGTGATGCCATCCAACCATCTCATCCTCCGTCCACCCCTTCTTCTCTAGCCTTCAATCTTTCCCAGCACCAGTGTCTTTTCAAATGAGTCAGTTCTTCACATCGGGTGGTCAAAGTATTAGTTTCATCTTCAACATCAGTCCTTCTAATGAACTTTCAGGACTGATTTCCTTTAGGATGGACTGGTTGGATCTCCTTGCAGTCCAAGGGACTCTCAAGAGTCTTCTCCAACACCGCAGTTCAAAAGCATCAATTCTTCGGCACTCAACTTTCTTTATAGTCCAATTCTCACATCCATACATGACTACTGGAAAAACCATAGCCTTGACTAGACAGACCTTTGTTGGCAAAGTAATGTCCCTGCTTTTTATTTATTTATTTATTTTTTTTGCCACGAGTATAAGCCTTTATTTATTTATTTTTTTTTTGTCAATGGAGTTTGGTGTATTTGATTTTTGAACATATTGAACCTAAAAACTGAAGAGGTATACATCAACTTCATTGTTCATCACAACATATCGCAAAGTTTTATAACTAAGTCCAACAATAGATCCAATGAACTGAATCTACTCAAAAAGAATCTTTTAATAATCTTTTCATGTTCTTCACTTAATAAAACCTTCAAGGTAAAGTTTCTTGCTAATAATTTCAAGGAAAAGCACGCTGAGCTTATCCAGTTGACCAATAGGATTTCAGGTGATACTCTTACAACATTGTAGCTAAAAATTCCATTTGAAGATTATGAGGAATTGTGTTCTTTTTTTTTTTCCTCCCTTTTATTGTTTTTGTCATACAATGCCATGATATCACCATGGGTTTACATATGCTCCCCCTCCAGAAACCCCTCCCTCCCCCCTCCCTCTTCCCTCCCCCCCGGGAAATCTCGATGCACCAGCCCTGAGAATCAATCCTGGGCTGGCGATTGATTAGACATATGATAATTAACATGTTTCAATGCCATTCTCCCATATCATCCCACCCTTTCCCTCATTCACAGAGTCCACGAGTCTATTCTATACATCTGTGTTCCTTTTGCTGTCTCACATGTTGGGTTCTCGTTACTGTCTTTCTAAATTCCATACATATGTGTTAATATACTGTATTGTTGTTTTTGCTTCTGGCTTACTTCACTCTGGATAATGGGCTCCAGTTCGGTCCATCTGAGTAGAATTGCTTCAAATGAATTTTTTTTTAATGCTGAGTAATATTCCATTGTGTCTCTGCTTTTTAATATGCTATCTAGGTTGGTCATAATTTTCTTCCAAGGAGTAAGCGTCTTTTAATTTCATGGCTGCAGTCACCATCTGCAGTGATTTTAGTGCCCCCCCAAATTAAGTCAGCCACTGTTTCCACTGTTTCCCCATCTATTTGCCATGAAATGATGGGACTGGATGCCATGATCTTTGTTTTCTGAATGTTGAGTTTTAAGCCAACTTTTTCACTCTCCTCTTTCACTTTCATCAAGAGGCTCTTTAGTTCTTCTTCATTTTCTGCCATAAGGGTGGTGTCATCTGCATATCTGAGGTTATTTCTCCCAGCAATCTTCATACTAGCTTGTGCTTCATCCAGCTCAGCATATTGAATGATGTACTCTGCATATAAGTTAAATAAGCAGGGTCACAATATACAGCTTTGATGTACTCCTTTCCCTATTTGGAACCTATTGTTCCATGTCCATGTCTATTGTTCCCTATTGTTCCATGTCCAGTTCTAATTGTTGCTTCCTGACCTGCATACAGATTTCTCAAGAGTCAGGTCAGGTGGTCGGGTATTCCCAGATCTGTAAGAATTTTCCACAGTTTATTGTGATCCACACAGTCAAAGGCTTTGGTATACTCAATAAAGCAGAAATAGATGTTTTTCTGGAACTCTCTTGCTTTTTCAATGATCCAGCGGATGTTGGCAATTTGATCTCTCGTTCCTCTACCTTTTCTAAATCCATCTTGAACATCTGAAAGTTCATGTATTGTTGAAGCCTGACTTGGAGAACTTTGAGCATTACTTTACTAGCGTGTGAGATGAGTGCAATTGTGTGGTAGTTTGAGCATTCTTTGGCATTGCCTTTCTTTGGGATTGGAATGAAACCTGACCTTTTCCAGTCCTTGTGGCCACTGCTGAGTTTTCCAAATTTGCTGGCATATTTAGTGCAGCACTTTCACAGCATCATCTTTCAGGATTTGAAACAGCTCTACTGGAATTCTGTCACCTCCACTAGCTTTGTTCATAGTGATGCTTCCTAAGGCCCACTTGACTTCACTTTCCAGGATATCTGGCTGTAGGTGAGTAATCACACCATCATTATTATCTGGGTTGTGAAGATCTTTTTTGTACAGTTCTTCTGAGTATTCTTGCCACCTCTTCTTAACATCTACTGCTTCTGTTAGGTCCATCCTATTTCTGTCCTTTTTTGAGCCCATCTTTGCATGACATGTTCCCTTGGTATCTCTAATTTTCTTCAAAAAATCTCTAGTCTTTCCCATTCTATTTTTTCCCCTCTATTTCTTTGCACTGATCACTGAGGAAGGCTTTCTTATCTCTCCTTGCTATTCTTTGGAACTCTGCATTCAAATGGGAATATCTTTCCTTTTCTCCTTTGCTTTCTGCTTCTCTTCTTTTCACAGCTATTTGTAAGGCCTCCTCAGACAGCCATTTTGCTTTTTTGCATTTTTTTTTCTTGAGGATGATCTTGTTCCCTGTCTCCTGTACAATGTCATGAACCTCTATCCATAGTTCATCAGGCACTCTGTCTATCAGATCTAGTCCCTTAAATCTATTCCTCATTTCCATTGTATAATCGTTAGGGATTTTATTAGGTCATACCAAATGGTCTAGTGGTTTTCCCTGCTTTCTTCAGTGTAAGTCTGAATTTGGCAATAAGGAGTTCATGATCTGAGCCACAGTCAGCTCCCGGTCTGGGATACAGTGCTCATATATAATTCCTAAGTAGGAGGAAATATCCCTCTTTCCTATGGCTTGGTTTCTCTCAAACTAAGCTAAAATTTCTTTCCTGTTTTCCTGATCTGGGCTAATTTGCATAGCTAGTTTAGGTAAAACAACTAAGAGAAGATAATTTTAAAAATAACATTGTAAATCCCTAACTCAAAATTTAATGAGTTATTGGCATTTGAAAGCAACATGCTGACAAGTATCTACAACAATTAGCTGTATCAAGCTAATTAAAAACCAATATAGTTCACTTAGAAAATGCTGGTTATAGGGATAATGTGGTTGACCCTCTAACACGCAGCATCCATGTGGTTTGGGAGCTGAGCCTAATTCTGGAGGCAGGTGATGATTTGACTAAGCCAGTTATAATAATCCTGTCTTCCTTGCCAGTATTTCTTGAGGAACCAGTGCTTAAGCCTATTAGAATATAGCATTCCCCTGGCTGTTGTTTGACTCTAGAATCTGTGGCCTAAGTTAGTCCAGTCACATTCCATGGAGGGACTTATGGTTAAGAGGAGCAACCTTTACTCTCACTGAAGAAAGATGTGGAATGAAGTTAACACTGTGGACGACACAGGAGAGGGAGAAAGAACTTGTATGTTTGATGACATTGTTACAGTTGCCAAATCAACCAACCCTAAAGGCCACGCTATCTTGAAGGAAGAAATACATTTCTATCAGTTTAAGCTGTCTTAAGTCTGGCTTTCTGTTCAGTTTTGCAGCTCAAGCACAGTCAGGACAAAGATATTCATCCCTTACCGCTTGCCCTATTGTCTTGGTTTTAAAGGGGCAGTTAGGATCTGCGCATTGGGAATCATTGATTTGTTTCAAACATATACACTGACCCAGATTCATGTCTATATTTATTAAGTACATAATGTAACACATGCTGATGTAACAATGTAGTTATCTCTAAGTACATTCACAACAGGTTAAGGAACAAGGAGATCTTACCTGCATTTTTTTTAGGTGAGTAAGTAGAAATTCAGGATGGTTACATAACTTTATTCACACTACACTGTTACTTGCTGGAAATGTCTTACTGGAGCTCAGGTCTTTCAAATCCAGTTTCCATTACCCTGGCACTTTGATTCCGGGCGGGAAGATGGGGTTGCATGAAGAACTTCACCTTGTATCATTTGGAGGCAATTTCTATTCATAGGATAGACCTTAACTACCACTTTGAACATTATATGACCCCCCACCGCTATTGTATCTTGTGGAAAATTACCAGAATCAACATATGTGTAACATTCTGTAACACTATGTAAATTGAAATAGGAATATCTATTTTAGCACAGATAACACATTTCTTAAGTCTCTTCATAATCACATAAAAATTATGTGTGTATGCATGAAAACATATATAAATATATGCAGATATAGTATATCTGAAGCATATTTAATTTAGCTTTTAATTTCTTTGTCTCACAGTTCTCCCTGTCTTGCGTCCACTAACTTAAAACATTCTAATGCCACTCTAAATGGAAACTATTTATGATTCATTCTAGGACTACATACTGAATTAGGTTTGAATAACACTGAAAATAAAGATCATTATCACACATGTGAGTGAAACAACCACTGTCAATCACAGATGACACGCTGTCTACAGAGCTCTGCTTATTGCTTCTAAAAGCCTGAAGTTCTTCAGAAAGTGCTACAACGGATTCTCTTGTTTCTTATAAAATAATTGGTCTGGAAAAGCAAAACCTCAAATAACCAAACATCTTTCCTTTGCCTCTCCCATCCAGCACTTTCTCCTGAGTGTTTCTTTTAAAAACCAAGATAATTTGTATTTGTTGAAGTCTGGAGCTTTAGCATGAAATTAATTTTTTACCATAGCCAACAACTGGCATTCAAGGCCAAGGGTGGCATGCAAATTCTCCAGAGATGCTGTAAACCTAAAGCTCAACCATAAGGCTGGGGAAATGCAGGACTTGGGGAAGCAGGGTAAATTCAGACTTTGACGAGTTATACTAACAAGGACTTCACTTCAAGGAGTTCATGAGAGACATGGTAAGGCTGCCCAGACCATGTTAGGCTGAATAGAAATTCCACTGGCTATTGACAGGTAATACCTATTCCACGGATAGTAAGTACTCCATGGATAATAAGCATTCCGTGGCTACAGTATGTAGGCTTGCCTAAATTCCTTTATCCACAGAACCTATCATGTGTGTGGGAGGGCGGACTATAGCATCTTAGCCGACTAGGGCTCTATAAAACACACCTGGAGAAGTGTAAAACACCATATCGAAGGACTCCATTCAAAATATGTTAATTACATGAAAATGAAGAGAATGGAGAAAACATTTCTTTTTATCTATTTTTGTCTGGAAGTTTTACTTTGAATCTTTTCATTGAAATAATAACATTTTGTATCACATGAACACTACTTTTTTCTAAATAAATTTATCTCCATTTCTTCTTTTTCCTCTCAGGGAACCTCTGAGAGGATAGTTGGGACAACTGTATTTTTTAACCCCTGGAGGAGGAAATGGCAACCCACTCCAGTACTCTTGCCTGAAAAATCCCACGGACAGAGGAACCTGTCCAGCTACAGTCCAAAATCACAAAGTGTCGGACACAGCAGAGCATGCGCACACAGATTCTCTTTCACGGTTGAAAAAAATGCAGAGAGAGGTAAATGCCTTTTACACCAGTATGGGCTAGGTGAGGGCCTTGGAAGACTAAGACTAAATTTAGCTTGGAGCTTATTTCTGTGCAGCCTGGAACTAAGCATTTTTTTAAACGTTTGTTAAGAAAAGTAAAATGTGGCGTATTCGCTCTCTGGCCTTTTACCCCCCAAAATGTATGCCAACCTCTGGACTAGGTTATCCTGTGGTAACAATACTTATAAAATCTCAGTGATTTTCCCAGACAAAAATATATTTCTTGCTGACACTGCACGTCCAACACTGGCTGTTGGGGAAGCGAGACTGACAGAGACCGTGCGTCGTTATGTGCTTTAATGGTTGCCGCAGCCGTCGGAAGGGAATATGAGCTGAACACTGGCTCTCAGAATTTCCACCTGGGCACGAAGCATCCCACTTCTGCTCACATTTCACCGGCCAAGCAAGACACATGGCCTTATCTCACTGTAAAGGGGCAGAGAAATCCTACCTTGTGCGTATAAGAAGGAAATCCCAAAATATTCAGTGAAAAATAGCACTAGTATAGGGCACACATACTTGCACACACACACACATATGTGTTTAGAAAACTAATTCAAGAATCTATATTCTATGAAGCTTGACTCATTGATTTCATATATACACATACATATATATGTATATATAGATAGATGTGTACCTATCTCTATAATAGGGAAATATATAAAGAAATATCTATTGTATGTAATTCTTATCCCATGTATAATTCCATACATATCAGCATGTAATAGTTCTTTCTTTATGTAGGTAGATCTATGTATCTATCTGTTGACAAATATTAGCGTTAGAAGGAAACCTGTAGTTGGTTGGTAGCTCAGCTGGTAAAGAATCCGCCTGCAATGTGGGAGACCTGAGTTCAATCCTTGGGTTGGGAAGATCCCCTGGAGAAAGGGATGGCTACCCACTCCAGTATTCTGGCCTGGAGAATTCCACAGACTGCATAGTCCATGAGGTTGCGAAGAGTCGGACACAACTGAGCGACTTTCACTTTCATTTTATAGTTGGTTCTAAGGTAACTCTTTTACTGTATAGACAAAGACAGGTGAGGTTAACAATGACAGATTCAAAGTGCAAGATTCTTAATAAATTTTAGGTTCTGGATAATCTCTTGATGTTATACTTCTGCTGCTGCTGCTGCCAAGTCACTTCAGTCGTGTCCAACTCTGTGTGACCCCAGAGATGGCAGCCCACCAGGCTCCCCCGTCCCTGGGATTTTCCAGGCAAGAGTACTGGAGTGGGTTCCCATTGCCTTCTCCAGTTATACTTCTTATTGTGTAGTAAAACTTCTTATTTTCTAAATAAAAGCTGTATATCATTTTGAAATCATGCTGGATAGATATATGGTCTCATGTTGGAGTTAGTTGCTCTACGTGACAGAGAAGTCTGCATGCCCCGCCCCAATACACACAGTAAAGAGCAGTCTTCTTGGGGCCTAAGTCATTGTGGATTGACGGTGTCCTTACTACTTGCCTGCCTGCACTAGGTTGAGCTGTGCTCTGAAACAGTTCTGCACCTGAGTGCACAATCCCCACACCCTTCCTGGCCTAGTGGCAAAGCAAGAACATTTCAGATGATAAAGAAGTGAAGGAATCATTTTCCTTTTTACATAGACATCCTTCTTTCAATCAGAGATCATTGGTGGGTGTGTCTCCTTCCATCCTCAACCCTTTAGGAGATGCCAAATGAGAGAAACCTCAATTGTGAGGTTTGTTAACCATACACTTGGCCATTCCATTCATGTATGCTTTGTCCCCAGAGAGCTATTTACTGCCAAAATGGCAGGTTTACAATAACCAATTCCTGCTGAGGGAGAAAACCCCTGAAAGGTACAATTTCTGTTCAGGAGAATAAGTCACAATATTTAAAGGAAAAAGATCTTGGGGAAAAGCCACCAGTGGAAGAGTCCAAGCAGGTCTTCCATCTGTGTTTGGGGAATGGTTAACAGCAATGTGTGGGAAATCAAACAAAAATGGACAGCAGAGATTTTCTTTGCTTTTTTTTTTTTCAAAGGATGTTTGTTTAAGAAGGGTATGTGTGGGGGCAGGAAGGGGGAGGGCGATGGCTCCAGTGAAAGAAAAAAGACTTGGTGAAACAAATACCAACAGTAGTTCAAGGGTCTTCTGATGATGATGATAGTACATAAACTAAAGAGGCAGTTTTCGTAAAAAATATTTGCCCAGCCATAGAAAGACAGTGAAATTGTAAGGTTGCTGCTGAATAATTAAATCCATCAGTGAGGGCTCAACTCATGTACATCACTGATATCCATTCTCAGTTGGCTTCTCTGGGTTTTTCCATTTTTTTTCTCTGAAAGTCTCCATATTTCCATCGAATTTCTTCTGGAATTAACCTATACCTCTGAGAAATATGATTAAACTGCTTTAAAAAGCCCCTGATTTCCATCTTGAAAGAGAAAATGTAAATGCAAAGAGAGTGCCATAGCTCCTAGCTCTTATTTCTAAGGCATCTGGATGTCAGCAGTTTGGAGAATAATGTGAGGAGGTATTTTATCAGACATTAGAAAAGTGATGCAGGAGACAGCAAAAGAGACGCAGATCTATAGAACAGTCTTTTGGACTCTATGGGAGAGGGCAAGGGTGGGATTATATGGGAGAACAGCATTGAAACATGTAAATTATCATATGTGAAATCAATTGCCAGCCCAGGTTTGATGCTTGATACAGGGTGCTCAGGGCTGGTGCACTGGGATGACCCAAAGAGATGGAATCGGGAGGGAGGTGGGAGGGGGGTTCTGGAAGGGCAACACATGTATACCCATGGCAGATTCATGTCAATGTATGGCAAAACCAACACGATAATGTAAAGAAAATAAATAAAAAAACAAATAAATAAATAAAAATTAAAACAAAAAAAGAAAAGTGATGCAGAAATCCCAGAGAAAATGGCAACTTTTTCTGAGTACAAACATCCAGCCATAAAGGCTATATTTTGGTTAAAGATTATGTCCACTGTAATGATGAGTTGGATGAATCATTTTATAATCATTTTATTGGCTCCTGAATACAAACAACTTAAAAATATTGTAAACTCTTACTTTGAAAGGAGCCAGTAATAATTTTATTATTTGTCTTCAAAGAGAACCAAGCTTAAGATTCTCAGCTTTTCTCTGTGAAATTACAGGGTATCTGATTCTCTGTGAAGTTGTGATAATGATAAAGAAATTTATATAAAAATCTTATCCCTACATATTTACACCTCTCTTATTGACGTACATTCAAGTTGATATATGAAAGAAAAGGCATATCTCATATTTGGACTGAAATCAAACTTATTTCAAAGAAAATATTCAAATATACAATGTATCATTCAATTTCAGAAAATAGAAAGTCTTCAAGTGTATGTCTTGTAGGCTTTATGTGTTAGCAGATCATACATAATCACTGGAGAGTTAATATTCTGTGCATACTGTAATTAAAAATAAATAGATCTCCTAAGTCACCTCACTCTCAAATGTGCCACATGAGGCAAACAGTTCATTTCTAAAAAAATAAATTTCTAATTTTGAAGCATTAATTGAGCCTCCCATCAAGAATTCTGTGGTGTTTGTTCATTTATCTAAGATACTTTTTTTTAAAACTCATGAATATTTATGAACCACTGGGTTCAATTGAGTATTATAAGAAGTGAGAGGTAGTGTCTTCCAGACGTAAAGGGTGCTTTTAATTCTATTGCTCCTCCAGATACTCACTGGCATCTTGTCATGCTCGAATGAGCCATTCAAAATAGAGCTGCCATCTAATCGAAGTACCTGAAGTGCAAAGACGAGAGGAGAATTTAATGAAGCATAAATTGTCTGTTCAGTTGGAGATACAGACTCCTTTACCATAGCACAATTAAATAAAACATAATGGAGGCTTCTATTAATCAACCCCAGCCACCTTCTGTTTTGCAGACACGAAACCTACAGGATTAATTAATGTCTTAATTGTGAAGTGTGATGCAGGGACAGTAAATGTATTCTCTGTGTGCATATGTGTGTGTGTGTGTGTGTGTGTTTATAATCAAGAGTCTACCATAACAAATGCACCATTCTGGCGAGGGATATTGGGGAGGATGGTGGAAGGAGGCTGTGCATGTAGGTTAAGGGAATATAAAGGGGTTCTTTGTACATTTCACTCAACTTTGTTGTGAACCTAAAACTGCTCTAAAAAATAAAGTCAATTTTAAAATGTGAAAAAGAAAGAATCGACCATGTATAAGACACTGTGTTCAGTGCTGGTGGAGGATACTAAGACTGATCACAGTGGTTCCACTAGGTATAGAAAACAGTACCCGTTATCAGGTATCAATGAATTGGCTTATTTTTTTAAACAAAAAAGCCATTATTTAGCTCTTCCGGCTCAGGCTGTGAAAAGTGCAGGCATTGGAATCTGGAGGAACGAAAACTAGAGGGACTCAATGGAAGAAAATCCTAACTATTTGGGGGGTAGTGAACTTTCTTTTGATTGTGAACTGTATTGAATTTCTTAATCTTCTTGGTGTGTCCAAAAGGGGTGACTATGCATGAAAGTCCGAAGCTTAGTCATTAAGAGAAGGGGAAACTGGGGGCTGCGGGAGGAGGGACAATGCTTAAGGTCACCCCCGCCCCACTCTTACTTCTACAGCAGTCGAGCAGCTCAAGATGTGGAAATGACAACTAACAGAGAGACCAACCAAGAGATCTAAAAACACCAAATAACACACTATCCACTCAAGTATTCCTTTTGTTAGGCGCTATTTCTTTAGCGCCCATCTTTGTCATTGCTTAGTCACTAAGTGGTGTCCGACTCTTTTGCGACCCCATGGACTGTAGCCCAGTCAGGCTCCTCTGTCCTTGGGTTTTCCCAGGCAAGGATACTGGAGTGGGTTGCCATTTCTTTCTCCAGAGGATCTTTCCGATTGAACCCATGTCTCCTGCATCAGCAGGTGGATTTTTTACCACTGAGCCACCAGGGAAGCCCTTTTAGTGTCTATACATATATGTAAACATTTGGAGATGCCAGTCAGTAGGTAGGTATCAATGCACATGACTGGCATGTTTCCTGTCTTTGCCATTGATAATATAGTGGTGAATCAGTGCCAGGAGGCTGTATCACCTGCCACTTTTCCTTGTACCCTCACAGAGCTCCGGGATCCAATTCAGGATCATTGGATTTAGTCATTATATCTCTTGAGACATCTTTCATCTAGAATAGTATTTCAGTCTTCCTTTTTATTTTCTTGACCTTGAATCTTTGAAAAAATATAGGTGTGTTATGTTGTAGAATGTCTCATTATTGTGGTTGTTTCATGTTTCCTTACAATTACAATCTTGTTTTCCTTCCATGGCTATGTAGAGCGGTCCTCAGCCTAAGACTCAAGGCAAACCTGCAGAGCCAGAGCTTTTTCTCAGGGCACTTCCTTCCTCTGATAACTCTGTCGCATGAATTCTAGTTTCCTTGACTTTCCTAAACTCTGATTTCTGTCTCCTCAACTCAGTGAAATCAACGTGCTTTGTATATTTCACATTGTACTGTGCTATAACCTGTAAACTACCTCCCTTTTCTTACCCTTCTCTGGGATAATGGTCTTGTGAGTCCTATTGTCCAATGTCTTAAAATTATTGTTTCACATGTTTTGTCACATTTTCTGATTATTTGAGGTGAAAGGATTTATTTGGTCCTTGCATCCTATCATGACCAGAAGCAGAGGTCAATTATTGTCTTCTGACAATTGAATGTGTGTGTGTATGTGTGTGTACACTCAGCCATATCCAACTCTTTGCCATCCCCTGGACTGTAGCCAAGTAGGCTCCTCTGTCCATGGGATTCTCCAGGCAAGCATACTGGAGTGAGTTGCCATTTCCCACTACAGGGGATCTTTCTAACCCACGGATTGAATCCCCCTCGCTTGCGCTTCCTGCACTGGCAGGTGGATTCTTTACCGCTGCACTATCTAGGAACTAGAGCAAAAAATTAAGTGCATTAACAGATGCTAAAAGTGAAGAATGACTAGTTTCCTTCTTCAGGTATACTTGGCCGAAACCTAGCTCTTGTTTCTGATCAGCCCCTCAGAGCCTTGCCTCCACGTCACCGCTACATTGTCTGGCCAAATTTCTCCAAGGGCCCACCCCTCCCAGAGTAGACAGCAGTCACCTCTTCTCAGTTACCTGCTATTGTGACCACATCCTCCTTGCAGGTGCCCCCAAACCACCATCAGGGCTGCAGATCAGGAAAGGTGGACACATTTGCCTCAGGGTATCAATGAAGCCAGCCCTGGTGATGGGAGAGCAGGCTGCTCACAATGGACTATGCATAACACCTAGACAGTGTGTGAACCTCTTATTCCTGGAGCTACAAAACTCCCATTTGTTTGACTTCCTTGAGATTCATTTTGAATTGATGAAATCCATTTTTTAAAAAATGAATGATTATGTAAGCAAACTTGTGTGAGACGGGGGTTTGGAAATCTTGGCACCACAGTATGTACCTTTGACAAGCACACCCTGGGAGACAGTGGCAGTAACAGTGAAGCCTCAGGCCGGCTTCCTGTGGGCGATGGAGGTGACTCTCCGTGGTGGAGAATGTAGCACATTTACACCTGTGTCAGCTTCACATTTTCTGTAAGCTTTACAGAAGGTCCACTTCTGTTTTCTTCCCACGTTGGAAGAAATTGGAAAAATTGGACTAGTTCTTTCAGTGAAGTGTTTTGGTACCAAAAAGGTACTAACTTGCGGTCCAAAGATGTTAAATTAGTAGCAGAGTTGAACAACTTTTACATAGTAGTTGATTATTGGCAGAAGAAAATTTGATCAATGTATCCTGATTTCCAGCCTGAGCTTTTCTTATGTAAATTAACTAAAAGTTACTTCTTAGAATTTCATGACATTAAAACACTTTAGAGATAAATCTTAGGGAATAGGGTTTTCTCTTTAGTAATTTAACTATATATAATTATAAACTATTTTTTTTAATGTTTTAGACTGTTGTTAAAAACAAGTGATTTTTGTCAAGTACAACTTCTTTGTGTTTCCTTTTTGATTCTTCCTGGCTTTATTTCATTAAAATGTATAGAATTCATTCAGATTTACTAGGTTCACTCATAGAAGTGACAATTGGCTTTCTAAGAACTATTAGATGGGCAAGAAGCCTTTGAGCTTAATAATAGTTCATTCTTAGAAACAGGAAACAAAACTTGGCCAAGATTAAACAAGCCCAAACACCAAAGGTTCCAGGTCAGTTTGAAACAAGAAACCACAAATTTTGATTGGATCTAAACTTGGCAGTGTAAGACTCACAAGGATTGTTTCTAGTATTATATAGAGGAGATATATACAAAGGGAGACAGGAAGGCCAGTTTAAACTAGCAGAACATTCCGGAAAGGATTTAAAATTTGAGTCTGTTGTAGTGAACGTACGTCTGGAGCCCCAAGCCTCACGTTCTGTCACTAACACACCTGGACTGAGTTAACAGAGGGACAGATGCCTTTGCAGACATCAACCAACTTTTCTGAGGTGAATGAATGACATGCCAAGTACACAATCTTCCACAGAAATGAGAGTTCAAAAGATGAAGTTTAAACATGAAAAATTCATTTCAGAATTCTCATTTTCTTAACTTATATGATGAAGTTCACTGAGACAACAGCTCTTTATTTGGGTACCAGGGGGCTCAGAAAAGCAGAGAGATCTTTGTGAATTATTTTTGAGTCACTAAAAAGAAATTAGAAATATACATTAAAATACTTTACTTTTAAAGTGTAACTGTAGAAGAAATTATTATTTAGCTGGAAACTAGTTTTTCATTGTCAGTGGATCTCAGGAAATACCTTTGAGTTTGTTAGCACTTCCCTGTGTTTCTCAAAAGGCCTCACCAATTCCAAAGCACAGAATATAACATTTTTAAAAGCATTTTCTTAAAACTGTGAAATGTAATGCACATAAAGAAGAGTATAAAATAAAATAACAAATTATTATAAAACAAAATAACATGGTAACATCACATATGTCAAGAAATAAAACAATGTTAGCAACCCACAAACCATTTCCAAGGTTTGGACATATTGAGTCCCAATTTGAATGAATATTGCTCATTCAAATAATCCCATAATGTTTTCAGAGGACAAAAATATTGTAATTCATATCTTCCAAAATTCATATCCCAGATAAACATATTCTGACTTGAACACTTCTGGTAAGTGTGAACCAAGAGTAAGCCAAGATTTGTATTTGAGTGAAATATGTCAAGTGAGGACTTAGAGATAATGAACACAGTCAGCATCCAACAGAAAATTCATATCTGCCCTCCTGGTACTTTGTTTCACGATGAAATTATGCTATGAGGATCTGAGATCCACCTACAGCTTTTCTTTGTGGCCTGAAAGCCAGTTTCCTATCAAAGAAACAGGGAAATATCATAAGGTCTAGAGGCAAAGTTTGTGTAGGAGTAGGTTAATATTAGCCTGATCCAGCATTCACTTTCTAATATAAAGGAAGAACTTGTCTTTCCCACAGACAATTTACTTGTTGTTTCTACTCCCATCTTTCCCAGACCCAGTGCTTCCTCTCAATGGGAAATTGTTTCTGGCAGCATGTATGTGGCAGACCAGACACACAGCTAGAGAGTCCTCACAAATGGATTCCAAGATAGCTTCTTTTCAAAAAGGACCTTGTGCCTACTATACTACTTTTTCCTCACCTCCCTTTTCCCAAATCTTGTTTAGTATATTTTGAGATGAGTATGCTGCTGCTGCTAAGTCACTTCAGTTGTATCCAACTCTGTGCGACCCCATAGACGGCAGCCCACCAGGCTCTGCCACCCGTGGGGTTCTCCAGCCAAGAACACTGGAGTGGGTTGCCATTTCCTTCTCCAACGCATGAAAGTGAAAAGTGAAAGTGAAGTCGCTCCGTCATGTCCAACCCCTAGTGTCCTCATGGACTGCAGCCTACGAGGCTCCTCCGTCCATGGGATTTTCCAGGCAAGAGTACTGGAGCGAGTTGCCATTGCCTTCTCCATGAGATGAGTATAGACTTTTAAAAAAATTTTGCATACTGATTTTGTTAAATTTTTAAGAAGGATAATACCATGGCTGGGTACAATTATTAGGTGAGTGAACTCAATCTCTTTATATATAGGTAGCTTTATGAAGAAAAAGAGAAAGAAAGAAGGAAGGATGGAAATCAAGAAAGAAAGAAAGGAAAGAAGGAAGTGAGAATTGTCTTCCCGTGTGTTCTTTTCAGCAGATTCTGGGCTGCTTATGTCTTGAAACTATTTCTTGTCCCAGCAGATAGCATACTAGAAGCTTCCTGACTAGCACAAAATTGACTGGCACGCCAGATTCTTGACTCCTTACTGGTTACCTGATCAACTGTTCCCCATCTTCCCTGTCAGGGTGTCTACCTCATGCCCTTTCCTGACCTCTGGCTTCCCTCGCGGTTGCCTCATGCCGTCTTGTCTCTCCTCACTTGCCTGGGCTTTGCTTGTGTGGCATTTGACTCCAACATGGATCCTGCAGTTGGTCAGATTACAGCACAGCCCTGCTGTCAACTTCTGCACTGACGTGTTCCATTTCTAACCAAACCACTCGCTCACACCTCGCCTTTGCCTTGTTTGAGTCAGAGACCAACTTCTGAACTCCTCTCCTCTCCCACATACTCAACCTCACTTTCCTCAAGTCCTGCCCTTGCCTTGTCACTTGACACATTTTTTTCAGGCAGCAGCATCACTGGTCGTTGATTAATGTATTCTATATTGTTATTGCCATGAGATTGTTTCTTCAGCTTTTATATAAGGGGCTGACTTAAGCGCCATGTCTGTACCTGCAGCATCCAGCTTTATGCCTAGAACGTAACATGCCTATGTGTACATTTATTGACGAAAGCTTTTTAACCTGGACTGGGATAACTCAAGTAACAGGAGTCTAATTCCAGATTTACCCCATCTAATGTTATAATCTTAAGCAAGAAATTTGATATACTTGGTTCTCGGTGTCTTCTCTTGTAAAACAAGGATGATCCCTGGGGTGGTCAGCTTCAAAATTCAATTCTACTTGATACTCAGAACCTTAATTAAGAAATCTTTCATAATGATACTACTCAATTTTCATCCTAAAAGGGGAATCTGCATTGTTCTCATCATTATTCAAAACTGATTTTCATAGAAAAGTGGTTTGTAAAGGCAAATGATCTGTATTTACCTTTCTCATGCCCCTCACAATGCTGAAGAGATAGGTTCTTCAAATCCTAGGACTAATGTAAGAGATGAATCGCCACCTAGTGGACACGTCCCTAGCCTGAGCCCTCCCCACCGGAACAAGAGGAAGCTTTGTTCTCTGGATGATAGATCCCACCCATAGTTTCTCCTTGCTCCACCTGACACACATCTCAACCCTATAACGGCTTTTGCTTTCTGAAAAAATTAAAAAAAAAAAACAACAGAACCATTCATCTTGATAAGAAAAGATGTATTTGTTTTGATGATACCTGATTTAATTTTTTACCCATTTGTGTTTCACATTTACCATGGTAGGCATTTTCGGGGAAACGATAAGGTCCGGCACACTCAGACGGGATCTTTTTAGTCTCTTATCAATTTGGTTTGAAAACAGTCCTTGAACATTCAAAGACGCCTTGGCTAGACGCACAGAAAGTGGATGGTAGAGTTCACACGTCTCCCAAGCAGAACAGACTATAGACAGCCCAGCCTTTCATCCGTTCCTCACCCAAGGCTCAGAGTTTTACAATTTTGTTTGCTTGTTTGTTTAAAGGAAAAGCATTTAGAAGCTAATTTAGGACTCTGGTTTAGTAGTTATTTCCATGAAAAGTGGAATCTTCGCCTGGATAACATTTTCCCTGAGCTTGAGGAAATCTAAGTGACCTCTACTTAGAATGAACAAAAGGATACGATCGCACTAGACTTTCTTTCTCCGCCTAGGAAAAAAATAGCCATGAGTTCTGTCAGCGGAGGTTCAAAGAAGCTTCAGAGAAGTTGGTCTTGGTTAATTCTTGAAATATCAAGAGAATTGCTGCAAATCTTTAACACAGCTTCTGATGCCTCTAAGATACTTATTATTTTAGCAACAGAAATGTATTCATTTAACCAGCACTAATGATTCCTTCCCACAGCTTCAGATTGGCCAGCTATTCATACTGTAATTGTAGCATGAGACTACATTTCTCCAGCCTTCTCCACAAACACATTTTCCCCCATTTCATTAGTTTTTCTCTTGCCTCTAAGTGCCTCCAGCCAGCTCATGATGTTCTGATAATTTAATTCCTCTTTCCTACAACCGACAACCCAGTGCAAAATTTCTTTTGCTTCTCTACAGACTTTTGTTTAATTTCTCTCTCTGACATTTCTTAACTCTGTCTCAAAAAGACTTTGGAAGTTCTTTGAACCTGAAAATAACTTTTCTGTTGATCCTAATAGCTATTCCAACTAAAGTTCTCTCCCACCCTTTTTCCTTACTCCCTTCCTTCCTTTCAAGATAATCATTTGAAACAGTTCTAACCAAGGTATTAATACAATCTCCCTGAGTTCTACAGACATATTCCCAGCGGCAATCCTGTAGAGCCTCAGTTCTAACTAAATCATTCATAGGATTTTGTCAAGATTTCTAAGTCATATTCTTGTACCTCACTCTTGAACAGACTTTTCAGACTTGCTCTTTTCACCTGCACTTTCTAGAAGCAAGTGTATAGGTCAATCCAAACAGCCAAGTAGAAAGGACTGTTTGGGAGTGGAGTGAGGAATGAAGAAATTATAAACTTGGAGCCAGCCTTGCTCATGCTTTTACCCCCTGCCTCCCAAAGGGAAATATACCATCATACAAAAACTACTCTTGTTCTTTTGTTCCATTCATACCCTAAGCAAAATCTCTACAGAGATCAGGGACAAAGACTAATTTCAAAATGGATGTACTTACTAATCAATAAGCATTCAATAAATATCTATCAGTATACATAGACTATCTTAGGTGAGTAGAAAAGAGAAATAAATATAAGTCACAGTTCTTGGATTCTCTGAGTTTACAATATTATTTGAATGGCAAAACTAATATTTAAAGACTCATGGGAAACAGATAAGCAAGCATCTGTGTGATAAATCACATCTAGTTTCTTCCTATAGAAATCATGGCAGAATTAAGGCTTGTGTTGTTGACAAAACACTTGATACTAAGCCCTTCATGGAATTCACCATGAGTGCCATGTTAAATATAAATAGTATACCTGTACGGTACAAATGTTTCTAAGAAGTGTATCAGGAGCTCAAGCAGTGACACATGGTATATTCTGTCAGGTGGTGAACCGGCAAAAAAAAAGAAAAGAAAAATATATGTTCACATCTTAAGCCCTAGAATCTGGGAATGTGACTTTATTTAGAAAAAACGGATCTTTGCACATGTAATTAACTTATGGATCTTAAAGTGAGATTACCCTGAATTGCCATGATAGGCCTTAAATACTATGACAGGTATCCTTGTTAGATACAGAAGAGAAGACACAGACCCAGAAGAAAAGATTATGTGAACACAGAAGCAGATATTCAGATCTTACAGTCACAAATCAAGAGACCCCTGATACCACCAGAAACTAGAAAAGGCAAGGAAGGTCCATTCCTTGAGCCTACAGAGATAATGCTTCCCTACTCAATTGCAGACTTGTAGTTTATAATTCTGAGAAAATAAACTCCTGTTGTTTTAAGCCACTAAGTTTGTAGTAATTTGTCTTGACAGCCCCAAGATATTAATACACATGGTAACCAATTACATAAAATCGTCTGATGATCTTACTTTACTCACCAGAATTTCTGCTTGACCTTTACAGTAATAAATCAGAAATTAAAGGTATAGTCATATAGGATTAATGGTTAGATTTTCTCTGGGGAGTGTGACAGAATCTTTGAAGAGATGTCTGGGGATGATAAAAAGAGTTACAGAAACTTATCCATGTGTATCTGCTTTGCTCTCACCTTTTTTTTTTTTTAAGTTCTGGGTAACACCCAAAGGAATTAGAGGGTAAGCTTTGGCTGATCTGTTACCCTCAAACCCAAGCATGTCTGGCTTCTTGAGGCAAATCTAATTTATAGAAAAAGTGGATTGTTTTCCTTATATGTAACACAGTTGAGAAAACCACATCACAAATCTTTAAGATATGCAAACCAATCCTTTGATCTACCACAGTATTACTTCATCATTTTGGAATCCTTAAAGCTATGCTTGGA
This sequence comes from Antilocapra americana, assembly GCA_007570785.1. Classification (NCBI taxonomy): domain Eukaryota; kingdom Metazoa; phylum Chordata; class Mammalia; order Artiodactyla; family Antilocapridae; genus Antilocapra; species Antilocapra americana. Next base: position 24,968,533 of record ML660765.1, on the reverse strand, counting down.
TTTGATGACCAAATCATTGTTGAAATTTGACTCTGAATGTGTATAATTAAAAGCGTTTGTATCCTAATCAATAAGGCTGAGTTTTATCAGATATTGTTTATAATCATAATCATTGGTCATCTTAAGGGACATCTATGATCTAATTCTGAAGTAATGGGATTGATTCCTAAACAAATGCCAGGCCTATAGTAGGCACTCAATAAATAAATATTTGTTCAATGAATGAATTTATTCAGCTAAAAATAAAGAGTCTGACATCAGTTTGCCCTCTGATCAGGATGTGCATAATTAAAATAAACCCATTAAATCTGAGGATACCTGTGGAAAATCAGAGACAAACCCCATTTTATTTCTTTATGTAGAAGAAACAGCCGCAAATCCCTGAAGAGGCTGGAAGAGTGATGCTGCCTGGAGTGAGATAAGAAAGCAGGCTAGGACTGGGATAGCTGGAGGGCTCACACTCTGTCTTGAGGGAGCCGCCACTACTCGGCTACAGCCAGCTGTCGCCCTGTAGAAATTTAAACCTATTTGGCCATCCGTCTTGTATTTTCAAGAGAAGCCAGAAATATAGATGAGAACACTTGCCATTTTAAAAGTTGGCAATGAATTCACTTTTTTAAAAAATGCTCTCTGGTGGCCAAACAAAACACATCTGCTGGCCAGATAGAGCTAGAGTCCTCCGGTCTTGGTCTCTCTGCTTCTCAGCATCTTTCCTGTTCTCTACCTCCCTCAGATTTCTCTGTTTCCTTTTTCTTCCACTCTTTCTGCAACCTTTTAAACCACAGATTGTCTAGAAATTTGTACCTGGGATAAAAGTCGTACAGGGCAAAAGGACCAGGGAACTGGATGGGTTCTCTGCGTCACAATAAGGCTTAACTTGTGTTAAGTCAGAAAACAGATCAGGAAGCAAGCAAATGGGCTTTGGATGTCATAAATGCTGGGGTTTAGTCCACAGTCTAATGAATATTTAATCACTGGAAAATGCTTGCTTTGGTTCTTAGTTTCTCCATCAGAAAAATGGGGATTGTTGTTGTTTAGTCACTAAGTTGTGTCTAACTCTTTGCAGCCCCATGGACATCTCTGTTCATGGGATTTCCCAGGCGAGAATGCTGGAATGGGTTGCCATTTCCTTCTCCAAAAATGAGGATAATTGCATTCATATCTACTGCGCCATTATTGTGAAACCACATGAGACGATATGATTGTTTGTTTGTTTTAATGCTGCTAGGGCTTCCCAGGTGGTGCTAGTGGTAAAGAACCCGCCTGCCCATACAGGAGACATAAGAGACACAGCTTCAATCCTTGGGTTGAGAAGATCCCCTGGAGAAGGGCACAGCAACCCCCTCCACTGTTCTTGACTGGTGAATCTCACTGACAGAGGAGCCTGGGGGGCTACAGTCCATAGGGTCGGGAAGAGTTGGACACGACTGAAGCGACTTAGTAGACATGCAGAGAGGAGCTTGCTTGTATTCATTTATTTATGACTGTGTTGAGTCTTCCTTAAGACCAGGCTTTCTCTAGTTGCATCAAGAACCAGGCTTTCTCTAGTTGCATCAAGTGGGGGCTGCTCTTCCTTGCAGTGCGTGGGCTTCCCATTGCGGCGGCTTCTCTTGTTGTGGAGCACAGGCTCTAGGGCACAGCATCGGTAGTTGTGGGACATGGGCTTAGTTGATCCTCCTGGGGCAGGGATCAAACCCACGTCCCCTGAATTGGCAGACAGACTCTCAACCGTTGGGCCACCAGGGAAGTCCAAGATAATAGCTTTAAATGAACCTCATCAATGTAAAGAGCCACACAGTTATTACCTATGTAATAGTTACTAATAATGAGAGGCATATTTGTGTGCTGCATACTTGTTACCATATGATAGTTATATTCAAAGAGCACCAGAAATGAGAGTGGCCAGAAGTCAGACAGTCATAAATCAAACCTATAAGAATTCTTGTAGTGAATGCTACAAGACTATATATAATTCAGTGCTAAATTATGTGGTAGAAACTAAAAGTGCTGTAAAATTTCAAAGAAGATTGATGACAACTATAGTAATAAGAGAAAGGGTCTTGGGGTGAGACTTACACTAGACTTCAAAGGCTGCAAAAGGTACTCATAATATAACTGGGTTGTTTTAGTTGTCAAAACAAATTTCGCTTTAGAATTACATTTTTATGAATATATCTTGTGTAGAACACCAAACAGATTTAGTTGTTGGTTTCCCAGACCCATACATTTGTTCCTCCATCCATTCATTCATTTATTCAGCTGATACTTACTGACATTTATATGTGCCAGATACCTTAATAGGTGCTAGGAAGACAGGAAATGGCAACCTACTCCAGTCCTCTTGCCTGGAAAACTACATGGACAGAGGAGCCTGGTGAGTGAAGTCCATGGGGCCACACTGAGTAGGACATGACTGAACGACTGAGCGCACACACACGCAGGCACACATGGTCTGTGCCCTCAGAGAGCTTACCATCAACAAATTAAGTTTGGGGGCTTTCCCTGTTGATCCAGTGGTTGAGAAACCACTTGCCAATGCAGGCAACACAGATTTGATCATTGCTGCAGGAAGATCCCACATGCCGTGGGGCACCTGAGCCCTTGTGCCTCAACTACTGCACGCCTCCCCCCAGGCCGTGGAGCCCATGCTCTGAAACAAAAGAAGCCCCACAACGAGAAGCCCGCGCACGATGAGAAAGAGTAGCCCCCACTCACTGCAACCGGAGACAGCCCTCTTGCAGCAACGAAGACCTAGTGCAGCCAAAAATAAATGAAGACATGTTTTAAAAGAGAAAATTTAAGTTTGGAAAATACTAGGTTAATCAAGATAAAACCTTTTTGGGTGAGGTTACTGTTTGTATGTGGAGAAGGAAGTGGCACCCCACCCCAGTACTCTTGCCTGGAAAATCCCATGGACGGAGGAGCCTGGTAGGCTACAGTGTGTGGGGTCGCAAAGAGTCGGACACGACTGAGCGACTTCACTTTCACTTTTCACTTTGATTGTTTGTATATGTATGTGTATATATGTATGTTTATAACTGAAGGATTTCAGATTTTTAGTATCCTTAAGTCTGAAAATATATAGAAAACGGTATAAGAGAGTTATTTTACAGATCAGCTATTGGACCCAGTGTTTAGACACCTGAAAAATATTCTAAAGATTGAAGGAAAATATGGTGCCTATTATTTGAAAACATAATATTACTCTTCGAACTTAAATTGATCTTCTGTTTCCTATGTATATAATAATAGCCAGTTTGTAGATTACAGAGATATTTGAAGGTATCTGGGTACTCACCTAGTTTCTCTGGTTAATAGGGCTTGTTCAGATGTATGAGCACTGTGATCAACAAAATATGAAATCATCTAATATTGTTCAGCCACGTTGTTATTACATACTTTACCAATTTTTAGGATGTCTATCATAGAGTTGTGCTCAGTTTTTTACCTGTATTTTAGAAAAGGATTCTCTAACATAAATTACCAGCAGTCTTATGGACACATTATAATACTTGTAAAATGTGAACACCTTTGCTACCTGATACTGCATTGTTCATCCCATCTTTGGTTTCAACAGGCCCCAGCCTGAGCTAGGTAAAGAACGAATAGCAGAGGACTTGATTACTAAATCACTGTATATCCAGACAGAAACTTAAAGTGTTTCTCAAAATGTTGTGTGAAATTGGTTTTTCAGAAAAATAAGTTCTTTTCAAATTATTTTATTTAATATTGCTATATTATTATTTATTACATTGATGATATAGTATCTAAATAATTTTACTCAATGTAAGCTGAGTAAAACATACTTCAGGAATGTTTTGAGTCTTTAAGATGCCAAAGCACATTATGGATTTTCAAAACAAAGCTTAATATTTAGTATTTATGGGATCAGAGAATCCTTTTTCCAAGACATAGGTAATTAGTACTCTAGGAAAATAGTCTGGATTCTCTGCTTTCTAGCACATAAATTTTCCTTTTAAGTCTAAATCCCTCAGTTATTTCAACATTTTATTTTTTTTTAAATTTTAAATCATTTTATTTTTATTTTTACTTTTTTTAATTTTCTTTACTTTATTGTGTTGGTTTACCATACATTGACATGAAACGCCATGGGTATACATATGCTCCCCCTCCAGAACACCCCTCCCTCCTCCCTCCCAATTCCCTCTCCCTGGGTCATCCCGGTGTACCAGCCCCGAGCATCAAACCTGGGCTGGCGATTGATTTCACATATGATAATTAACCTGTTTCAATGCCATTCTCCCATATCATCCCACCCCTGCCCTCTTCCACAGAGTCCAGGAGACTGTTCTATGCATCTGCATTCCTTTTGCTGTCTCGCATGTTGGGTTCTCGTTACCGTCTTTCTAAATTCCATATATATGTGTTAATATACTGTATTGTTGTTTTTGCTTCTGGCTTACTTCACTCTGGATAATGGGCTCCAGTTTCGTCCATCTGAGTAGAATTGCTTCAAATGAATTTTTTTTTAATGCTGAGTAATATTCCATTATGTATATGTACCACAGCTTTCTTATCCATTCGTCAGTTGATGGGCATCTAGATTGCTTCCAAGTCCTGGCTATTGTAAACAATGCGGCGATGAACATTGGGGTACACGTGTCTCTTTCAATTCTGATTTCCTCGGTGTGTATGCCCATCAGTGGGATTGCTGGGTCATATGGCAGTTCTATTTTCAGTTTTTTAAGGAACCTCCACACTGTTTTCCATAGTGGCTATACTAGTTTGCATTCCTACCAACAGTGTAAGAGGGTTCCCTTTTCTCCACATCCTCTCCAGCATTTATTGCTTGTAGACTTTTGGAGGGCAGCCATTCTGACTGATGTAAAGTGGTACCTCATTGTGGTTTTGATTTGCATTTCTCTGATAATGAGTGATGTTGAGCATCTTTTCATGTGTTTGTCAACATTTTAAAAATTATAATTCTTTTGAAGATAAAAACAAACCATAAAATATTATATAGGGTGTAGTATTTTTATTAATGCACTTAAAATATATGAAATATATTTAAAAAACATGTATATATACATATACATGAAAATATATAAATAAATGTCTAGAAAGCTATACATCAAAGAATTTTCAGGGCTTATCTCTGCAGGCTGGCATGACTAGTAATACTTTTCTTTATTATATTAATATTTTCTTGAAAGATATTTGTATTGAGTTAATAATTTATTATTTATGTTTTTTAAATGGTTGTTTCAAGAACATAGCATATAAAGATTAGAAAGGTGAGATGTATGGGCTTAAACTTGGGGTTTAGAGCAGAACATTGGGAGATCCATAAGAACAAGATAGGGGGCATTAGGAAAGGAGATATCTTAAGAGGAAGATGTCAGAGGGGAAAGCTGTATCTCTTGTAAAAAAAATGAATAACCGATTCACATTGGAACAGTGCTTCAGTTGTATCCATTTGTGAGCTGGGTCTGGCTTGTACCCTCAGCACAAGGCCAACTGTATACACCTCTTTCAAGGAACTCATTCAGTGATACCACACTGACAACTCAAAATTGACCATGATGAAAGTCCTTAAGCCATGAAAATTGGGTAACACTATAAATCAGAGATCCTGCACCTCCAACCCAGAAAGCCAAATGTTAAACACTTACCATCACAGTACTGGTTATATCCATGCTGTTCATGCACCTAAAATATGCTTTTCTTACTGCTACTCAGCACACATGTATCTCTAAGAGAAAATCACCTCTGCTTATACGACTTAAAATCTTGAAAGGAAATGATTAGGTTAATTTGGTCAATTTCAAGTTGATAAAGTAGTCTTAGGGAAAAAACTTTGAGGAGTTCTATCTACTAAATGAAGAGATATTTTTCTTCCTCCACCTGGACTCCATCCAGCCCTTCATCCAGCCAGCCAGCATTATAACCCTCAGAAGTGATAAAGGAAGGAGGCACTCAACATAAGAACTAATCACCTTAGGAGCTGATAGGGTGTTTTATCTTACTTGGCTCTGTGAATTGACTTTTCAATTCCAGTTATTTCTATGGCCAGAGATACTTATTTTATTTCTATATTTGGTATTAATATTGCTATTCAAGCTAACAATAATCCTAAAAAATTAAGAAAGCAATTATATTTACAATAGCATCAAAAAGAATCAAACATTGAAGAATTAACTTAACCAAGGTGAAGAGCTCATACAATGAAATCCACCAAACATCACTAAAGTAAAGAAAATATAGATAAAAGGAAAGACAGTCCATAGATTGGAAAACTATATTGTTAAGATGTCAGGGCTACTCCATGAAATCTATGGATTTAATGCAATCTCTATCAAAATCCCAATGCCTTTTTTTTTTTTGGCAAAAATAGAAAAACCCATCCCAAAATTCAAATGGAATCTCAAGGGACTCCAAGTAGCCAAAAAATCTTGAAAAGGAAGAACAAAGTTGGAGGAATCATACTTCCTACTTTCAAAACTTACTACAAAGCTACAGTAATCAAAATAGTATGATATTGGCATAAAGACAGACATTCACTTACATGAGATACACGTATGTCAAATTCATAGAGACAGAAAATAAAATGGTGATTGCCAGGGGCTGAAGGCAGGTGGGAGGGGGACGGTGAACAGAAGAATCAGAAGTTATTGTTTAATGGGCATAGAATTTCAGTTTTGCAAGATTAAAAGAGCTTTAGAGAGGGACAATGGTGACGGTTGTAAAGTCATGTGAATGTACTTAATATCACTGAATGATACACGGGAATGGTTATTTAAAACAGTCAATTTTATGTTATGTGTATTTTGCCATGATACAAATATTGGGGGAAAATAGTAAATTGATTTTTCAATAATTTTGGTAAAACATGAACTATAGTTTCTAAATATTTCTGCCTATACCATTTAAACTTTCTCTTCTGTCTCACTCATCATTCTTTACTATTGTTTTTGTTTGGCCTCACTTCAGGGCCTGTGGATGCAAAATGTTCATATTCAAAGCTCTTGAAATGTGGACACATTTATTTACAGGCCTTTACATACACTGAGGGCATTTCACTTGCCCAGTTCCATCCCCAGTCTGAACCTGCACTGAGGGATTTATTACCAATGAGTGCCTTAGAGTCCCGGCCTCTTTGCCTTGGGACACTCACCACCTGTGAGAGGCTCCCCCAGAGACTGCTCAACGTTCTGGAAACCCTGTCACTTTCCCCACAGGGGCTGCCGCTTTCCACCCCCGCTACTTAAGATGAGTGCATGTCAGGGGTTTCACCCAAAGGCTAGAATCATTTTCTCCCCTGAACTGGCTTTCATTTGAAACAATACAAGAGATGGAAGCATAACATGAGGAGAATGGATATTTAAAATGTGTACTAATTAGAGCCCTCCGATCCACAAGTCCCTGAACTCTCACTCTGTGACTTCCCAGAAAATGATAGCCGGTGGCTCAGATCAGAGCATCTCAGGGCTGACCTTCCTTTAGAGTTCTTGGAGAGTGGCATTTAACTTGCAGTAAATCCCCAAAGCTACGAAATATTCTCTTCACAGACGAATCATCCTGCTGACACCAGAAAAGATACAAAGCATGATGTGATATCTGTTAATCAGCCACCAGAGTGCCTAGGGCAAGCAGGTTCTTTACAAACCCTTTTTAATGAGAGTTGCTTGATAAACTGCCTCAGAAGTAAAGTAAAATAAATGATGACAAGTCCTTAGAGGTCTCTCTTGCAGTTCAGCTGATGTATAACTGAGTTTCTAAGCTACCCATCGTCATTTATTAAGTCCTTACAATTGACTGGGTGCAGCGCGTTTTCGTGTTGCAACTCTGGACCCATTAATATGACTGTCATTCGCATTTCAATAAAGCTGTTGGAGGAGCCCGAGGAGAAGGGGGTGGGGGAGGTTGCCACAAAGTAGGGACTCTTTTTTTCTTCCTCAGCTTTTAAAAATAAAAATAGATTGTTAGACACTAGCCTGATAACTGGTTATTGGTTCCATGTCTGGGCGTTGGGTAAAGTCCTCTGTGTACGTTGTAACCTTCAATATCCACTAGAACCCTGTAAGGTAAATAGAATTATAATCCCTATTTTACAGATGAGTACACTGAAGACTTCTCTTTCGTAGAATTAAGTTACTTTCCCAAGTTTAATTAGCTAGTGAAGTGGTGAAGTCACATTTCAAACTCAGACAGTCTATTGCTATTTCAACCTTTATAAAGTCCATGGGTGATTTTTCAATAACAACAAAATAGGTACACTTAAGAATTTTCTTCATTTTGAAAACTGAGAAGGAAACCAAAGAATCTCTAAAAAGAAATCAGATGTGTTCTTTCTCATCATTTATTTTTTCACTAACTAATTTTTCACGATATGGAACTGTCAATCACTGTTCCAGAAATCTGGAATATAAGTATAAAACAAAATAAAAGCAACCGAACAAAAAACCCCACAATCCTTGGCTTATAGTATATATAACTCATGAGTTGTAGCCTTCTGGAATAAATGTAATAACAGAAGTGCATATAATTTATAGTAGCTTCCTCTTCTGAGAAGAAGGTGAGGGTGTGCATTGGGACCACTTCAGAAAACTTCATGGAACTCTAAAGGTTTAATCCAGTCCGGAAATTTTGGTCAATTTCTTATAAGAAAATCATGTGGATTAGAGTTGAAAATTTCTGGCACATATAGAGTGTTCATTAAACTATAGTAATTTACAGAAATAAAGATGAAAGCCCATTGTGCTTTGCGGCCAAAAGGTTAAAAAACAAGTAAAACTTGAGGTTTGCTGTGATAGACACTGAAGGTCATAATGTGTGACCTGGGATTGCTCAGTGCATGGTATCTCGAAGTGATATATCAGTAAAATGAAAATAATTTGGGTCTGGGCTAAACTTTTCTTAGTAAACTGAATTTTACATGGCAACAGAACCACCTCAAAGTTATTTTAATAAATGAACTAATGTTTATTAAACCTGCTTTACAAGCTTGATACTTTTATGAAAGTGTCATCAGCTACTTTTCTAAATCCCACTTTCTTTTTAGGTAAATGGAGCACTTGCAATGCCAAAACTTTTAATGTTCATTTTTTGCCTTACAGAGTCTTACTTTTATGAAATTGCTGGCCTACTTTTGTTGGAAAATTTGAAGTCTAACATTTTTAGTACCATAGAAACAGACATTTCTTAGTTGTCTTCTTAAATAATTTCTGGTTTTATTTTTATAGATTACTAATATTAACTTAATTTGTAAGCGATGCATTAACTTTAAAGAAACCTTCAAAGACAGTTTTTTTGTTTGTTTTTTTTAAGGCCAGAATTTCCTGGAGATTTTGAAGCTTCAGTTCATGTTTATTATGACTACCTCGGGGACTGATAGGAGTCTGAGAACATGAGTAAGTTATTACAAGAAGTCCTATTGAGCTTATTTCAATAACATTTCTATCTGTGAGGGCTTATACCCAAGGCTGATGTTATCATATCGTGTTACTTTGAAGCATGGTAGAGAGAAAAAAAAAAGAAGTAAAACGCAGCATTTAATTGACTAAAAGCAAAGGAACAAAACACCGATTGATTTTTCTATGTTCTTGCGTAAAACTGAATGAGATAGAAGGCAAATTATCAAAATCAAAATACTAAATCCCCAGAACAGAGTCTATCATTATGTCCGGGATGGTAAGGATTTGCAGAGCACTTAACTACCTCTGGGGCCTTAAATGTGATAAGTAGTTTGCTACACACTTCCCTCTCTTTTTTCTTTTCTTTTCTCTTCGGAGGGAGGGAATATGACAGTCACTATTCTCATTCAGCTTCATTTTAGAAAAGAAGGGGAAAAAAGTGGCCGCCTATCTATACAGTAAAAACGTCCTAGGAAAGTTAAAGAATACTTATTCTTTGGCAATTCAATAGCAGCCTTTTCCTAGATTGTCTTACTTTGAACCAGACGATATCTCAGGTCTGAGAATAAAAACAAAATGTGTCGCAATAAATTCACACTGTGGTGCTCTCATAAGACTTACTTGAGCTTGCTTGCCTTCTGTGAGTTCCCTCAGAACCCCTCTGCTCTCAGTTTCTTTCTCTATTTCCTCCAAAAACTGTATAGAGACATATATGGTATGTTGTACATGAAAGTAGCAGGGGGACCAGCCATATCTTGACTGCTTGGGGCAGTATCTTTTCTCTCTGGACGTCAGTTTTCCCTTCTATGAAGTTAGAAAAATCACTCACTTTTTAAGATTATTTTGAAGATACACTTGGCTTGTATTAAATGCTCAACAGTTGGTGGCCACTGATACTATTACTTTTATTGTTATGATTATTTTTATTACTGTCATAATCATGTTTGGAGAATAAGAGAGAGAAATTTGGAGCTCATCTGAGATTGTAGCATCTTTTGTATCTTTTAGACAAACACTATCCTGGAAACAAAATATTTTGGTTTCCATAACAGCAAGAGAGTTCACTGATTAGCAAAATAGAAGAAATCAATGCCAGCCTTGTGTATTTACTTTAGAAGAAGACAGTAAAAGAAGTAAAAGAAAGTAAAAGAAGAACATTCTTTTTCAAATCTCATGGTCATTGTCCCATTCAGCTTAAAAACTACTGCTGGCTTCAAACTTTTTGAATATTACTTTACCCAGCATTTTAGGTTAAAATTGTTTGAAGATCATTATTTCAGGATGGCTCACAGTACTGCCCCATGAAAGCCACGAGCAGCCACGTGAAACCAGAACTCCCAGGGACCTTCACCTCAGCCATACAAACACAAAGCTAATTTTCAAGCAATATGAGAGTATTTGAAAACACTTTATCACTAATTACAACAAAGATCCAACCCACTGTAAAAGACCCTGATGCTGGGGAAAATTGAGGGCAGGAGAAAAAGGGAACAATAGGGGATGAGATGGTTGGATGGCATCATCAGCTCAGTGGATATGAAAGTGAAAGTTGCTCAGTCATGTCCAACTCTTTGTGACCCCATGGACTGTAGCCTCCCAGGCTCCTCTGTCCATGGAATTCTCCAGGCCAGAATACTGGAGTGGGTAGCTGATCCCCTCCAGGGAATCTTCCCAACCCAGGGATTGAACCCAGGTCTCCAGAATGCAGGCAGATTATTTACCATCTGAGCCACCAGAAAAGCCAAGAATACTGGAGTGGATAGCCTGTCCCTTCTCCAGCAGATCTTCCCAGTTTAGGAATCGAACCAATGTCTTCTGCACATGAGTTTGAGCAAACTCCAGGAGATAGTAAAGGACAGGGAATCTTGGCATGCTGTAGTCTATGAGGTCGCAAAGACTTGGACACAGCTTAGTGGCTGAACAACAGCCACTTATGATATGGTGGATATAGTAGCATTTTGTTTATAGTCATACAGTACTAGTTAAGGTAGGAAAAATTCTGAATTAATAAAGAATGCTTCCTTTTAGGACTATTTCCTATGGAATATATTTGCACAAGAGGGAAAAAATGTGACTTTTCAAGGAAAGGGAAAACTTGTGAATTAAACTATTAATTTTAGGGTGTTTTTGGAGAAGTATCTCAGGTCTGTGGAGACAAAATTCAATTTTGTAGTTACTACTATTATGCACATGTATTTTGGAACAACAGGCAGATAATTGCAGAGCATTATTACAATTCACACGAAAAAATTGACATTTTGTCTTACACCTGCAGAGTTGATCTGATATATCCCACAGATAAAACTGATATTTTATACTTGTTTCCTTATTACAGATTATTTCAATCATCACCTAACTACATCTCCCAATTAACGCACAATTTTAAGTACCAAAAATCAAACTGGGCCCTTCCAATAAATGAAACCCCAAGTATCACATGTTTAAATAAACTGAATTTGAATCCAATATCTAATCTTTCTTTATAAAAAGCCTCTAGTCATTTATGTCAAAATTGGACCTCCCAAATGGAGTTCCTATGTACCCATTTCCATCCTCAAACCACTCATTTGGTTCACAAATCACATAATTATGAGTACAAAGGGATCTTGGGAAGTGCAATCACTTCAGTGGCACATGTAAGTAAAATATGGATGCTCAATTTCCATCTTAATGCATGCAAATGATAGACCCACATGTCCAGGCATCCTAACTGCCTCTGTGCACAGCCTGTCACGTGGGCTATCGAATTTAAGAAAATCCTGTTCCTCGGAACATGTTGAACAACATTCAGCAGAATTGTCTCCAACTCTAATTTTGTTCAAATGTCTTACTTTCATTTATGAGTACATAAATATTGAATTCTAGCCCTTAACATATTTTTATCTTTTGCCTAAGAAAGTTGATGTGTTACTGTATTTTATTTTATAAAGACACTGGCATATTGTTCTCTGTATATTCTATAATGCTTGTAGGGCTTTAGATCTAGGCTTCGCTAAAAGTGTGACCTAACCTCCTTGAGCTTTGCCATCCCGATTGGAGAAATGGGACTGTATTCAGGGCTGCCTTGTACAACACAGAGGCTGTACACTGTGCAGTGTGAAAGATCCTTGCACACCTGGACACCACAACTCAACTCTCTGTGTTAAGATACATGTTTAATCTTTGTAACAGAGGCTCAGAATCAGTGAGTTAACGAGCTGTGAGTTGATGTCTGTCTCATGAGTCAATCTGATTAAATGAATGTAAGCAGCTCGCCACTGGCATGGCAGAGTCGCAGGCCCCAAGCTCCCTCTCCCTTGCTTCTCTGCCATCCCTAGGCTGTTGTCCTTATGCACGTGATCCAAGAAGGCTAACAACCACATCTACACTTCAGGCAGCAGGATAAAGCAAGGAGGGAAGAGGGCCCATGTTGCCATCCTTAAAAGACATATCCTAGAGTTTGCTCACATAATTTTCCCTCCTGTCACATTGGCCAGAATTTGGTCATGTGGTCCTGTGATTGCAAAGGAATCTGGGAACTGTTGTCATTTTCCCAGGGTGATGATCCAAGAGAGCAATGAAGGAAAGAGTGACCTATTGGACAGACAGTTGGGGGAAGTGTGCTGACTATATTTCCTTATTTTCTGTATTCTTAATGCTCTGGCATTTGACACCTTGATCCTGGAGAGAGTTCTCCTCCTGCAGCTAGCTAATTCCTAGAAATGAGCATGCTTCCTATTCAGAAACCAACCTATCCAGAGCCCATGCTCCCATTTCCTTTATCAAACACCCACACGCCAAGCTAACACCTCCCTAAATCTTCCCGGAGCCAGTAGTAGTGGAGTCACTCAGTCATGGCCGACTCTTTGCGACGCCATGGACTGTAGCCTACCAGGCTCCTCCGTCCATGGGATTTTCCAAGCAATAGTACTGGAGTGAGCTGCCATTTCCTTCTCCAGGGAAGACCCAGGGATCGAACCCCGATCTCCCGCATTGTAGGCAGATGCTTTACCGTCTGAGCCACCAGGGAAATCCTGGAGCCAGGGACCTGACAACTAGGGAATACTATTCAACTATCCAACCCCACATTACTTAGTGACCCTACCCTGTCTCTCCCATACCTTCCCATAAAAGAGTAACAATAAAAACTCCTGGTCACATTCTGCTTTTGCTCCTCTTCTGACTTACACCATGTCTGGTCCTTCCCCAGGTGGCCCTGTGGGGCATGCCACATGTCTAGGGATCTGTGAGTACAAACTTCTCCCCTTATGACAACCATTCCCATATCTTCTGTCTTACCATACCTGACTAAAACAAATTCTGGGTACATTTTTAACATAACGAGCAACTAGGAATCTCTCTCAGGGAGCCTGTTAGTGTCTTCCACATATACTACACAGGGATAGTTTGAGAATTAAGTGGCTAGTGAATACTAACTTCATAAATACTAACATTCTATACAAACATAAAGACAGTTATATAATTCAGTTCAGTCGCTCAGTCATGTCTGACTCTTTGTGACCCCATGGACTGCAGCATGCCAGGCTTCCCTATCTATCACCAACTCCTGGAGCTTACTCAAACTCATGTGGGGAAGTGACAGTTAAATAGTCCATGAGTAAAAGATCTTTAATATGAAAATCTTTAATTTTAACATTATTTATTATGTCCTGAAGCTGAATCTAACATCCTTCACCACTAACTTTTATTTGATTTAGCAAACACTGTAAAAAGAATGGCCAGATTTGAGAGGTAGAAGATTAATTCTTATCCCAGTGCTTGATGATAAAGGGGCAAGTAGAAACTAGATCCCCCAAGTTTTAGACACGTTTCAGAGAGTCTCCTTGTCTTTATTTGGGTTAGTTGTGGGGATGATAATAGTGGAATTTTCTACCATGAATTACTGAAATTTTACTTGGTTTTTCTTTTACTACTTTAATTTTTATCATGAGCACACTATGAGAAATGTAGAAAGATAGAATCTTTCAGGTAGTTGCCTTTAATTGTTAACACCAAGAGTTAGGGTTTTTTGGTTCAAACTATTTCTCAACTGTTGGACCTCAGATGCACATGTATTACATGAAAAAATCTCCCAGCAAAAGGTACAGTGCAAATATAATGCAATTTATTTGGAGGACAAACTGGTTGTGTAGTTGACAAGTTTAATACAAATGAGAATGACACAGTATACTTGTTTATATTGCACATTCCTGAATTTCACTCACAGAACTTCCAATTTAGTGAGTTTTAAGAGGGCTCAGGCAACTGAATTTTATAAGCATCACAAGTAATTTTTTTTAATATACATTTACCATTTTTGGTAACATATTTTGTGATATAATTCATATATCATACAATTCACCCATTTAAAGTATACAATTAAATGCATTTTGTTATAGTCATAGTGTTATGTATCCATCAGCACTAACATAATCCAAAACATTTCCATTAACACAAAAAGAAACACCATCCCCATTAACAGTCAACTCTATTTCCCCAGCCCGAGGCAAAACACTAGTCTATTTTCTCTCAATACACATGTGCATATTCTGGATATTTCATGTAAGTGGAATCATATATTATGTGGTCTTTTGTGTCTGGTTTGTTTCCCTTAGAGCAATGTTTTCAAGGTTCATCCATGTTGCAACATGTGTTTATACATACATCAGTCCTTTTTATTGCTGAAAAATATTCTTTTATATGGATATACCATATTTTATCCATATAAAATAAAACTGATGGGTATGTAGATTGTTTCCACCTTGGGCTTTTGTGAATAATGCTTCTATGAACATTTGGATTTAGGGTTTTATGTGGATATATGTATTTCATTTCTCTCATATATACACCTAGAAGTGAAATCACTGGGGCAAATGAGTAACTTTCTGTTGAACCTTTTGAGAGATGGCCAGACTGTTTCTCCAAGTGGCTGCACAATCTCATATTCCCAACACCCGAGTCTGAGGTTCTGAATTCTGCACATCCCACCAGTGTGTGTTATCTGACATTTTGGTTCCAGCCACCTTAGTGCATGTGAAGTAATATCTCATTGTGGTTTTGAATAATATTTTCCTGATCAATATCTTTTCATGTGTTTACTGGTTATTTATGCATTCAGGCACTCTGCTCATTAAAAAAAATTAGGTTATTTATTTTTTTGTTATTGAATTGTAAATAACTTTATATTCTTTATATATACTTCATATACTCTAGATACAAGTTCCTTATCACACAGATGATTTGCAAAAATTGTCTCCTATCTTGTGGATTGTCTTTTCACTTTTTTTAAGCACAGAAGTTTTCAAGTATCGCGTAGCCCCGTGTTTTTATTTTTCTGCTATTGTGATTTTGGTGTCGGAGCTACAAATTCCAAATGACTTTTTGTAGTGACATAAGATATAACTTGAGAAACACTGACCTAGTTGCAGACAGTCCTTGACTAGCTCATTCTTTTGGAGCCTGCTCTTGCGGATGTATTGAGAGCTATCGTCAAGGATAGCAGGGAAGATTAGCCTAATCACCCTCGTTACAAGACAGTCTTCCACTTAGTCATCCATCTAGTAGCTATTACAGTATTACAGACACTGTGAAAATTAGAAAGAGGAGCCTGCTGGGGGAAAATGGAATCTTTTATACAAGTCTCGATGATAGGTTTGTAGCAGAGGCGGAGGATAGTTTGCCCCTTCCCCCGTCCTGTGTAGCCCTGTGCTGGGTCAGTGGCCTAACTAGCAGACCTTGGGAGCTATTTCAAGCCCTGCTCATTTGCTTGGCTGGACACTTGGATAATGCACAGATTACACAGCTGGACATGGTGGCCTGGCCACTTTACTGGGGGCTTTATTTTGTTATCTCATCAAATTTAGTGTCAATACCTCTATTGTGTAGATATCATTGTCCCCCTATGGCCAGTGAGGAAACTTGGGTAGGTCAATTGGCTTCTTCAAGTTTACAAAACTTGTACATAGTAGAATGGAAATTTGTGCCCTGATCTTGTCAATTCAGTTCTTACCATTTTTCCATTATGCCACTTGTATTCTATGTGTCAGTCAAGTTTGAAGACCTTAAAGCTTATTAAATATTTCTATCTGAAACCAGATCAGAAACCCCCTGACATGCAGGGAACCTATTTACCTTGCCTGCGTCTGCACTCAGGTCACTCCTTCCTTCCCATTGCTTCCCTGTGTCAAACACCTGCCCTTTCCCTTTGGGGGTTTGGCAGTGCTCCTCTTCCTGTACTGCTGAACCACAGGAAGATCTCTTCTACCTTCGTGAAGTTGCCCCAAGGCTGTGAATCCAAAGAAATGCTGGAATTTTGTATGGGAATACCTGATCACTCGACTGCCTGGAAGGTTTTATTCAAATGAGACATGAAGGTCTATGATATGAGGTTATGACCACACACAGGTGTGCAGGGCATAAGTAGGAAACCAATGGGCCATGGCAGGAGAGACTGGAGGAAAGATTTTTACAATTCCTTTCTTTGTAGGCAAATTTTTTTTTTTAACCCATGAGATACATAGGGTTGCATCTTTGGACAACCTGGCAACTTGTTTTTCACCTCACCAATATCTCTCACACTGCCTTCCATCTATATTATATTTCAATTGTGTGTGTGTGTGTGTGTGTGTGTAGATGGCTGTCCATTTTCTTTCTTCTCTTCAATGGAGAAATGAAAAGGAGGCTATAACAAAATAATTAACAGAAATCCAGGATGTCTATAAGAAGTGGAACTCAGCATAGAAAGTGAATTTGTTGCTTATCCTTGTACCTACCTGAACAGGAGCAAAGGTATTTGGAGAGGGGCAATCAGATGGACAGAGGGTATGGGTAGCCTCTGTTCCCACTATGTGGTCTGGCAAGAATCAGGGCTTAGGTATTTTGAGGAGATAAGTGAAATCGACCCTGAATATTCATTGGAAGGACTGATGCTGAAGCTGAAGCTCCAACACTTTGGCCACCTGATGCAAAGAACTGACTCATTGGAAAAGACCCTGATGCTGGGAAAGATTGAGGACAGAAGAAGAGAGTGACAGAGGATAGGATGGCTGGATGGCATCACTGACTCAGTGGACATCCTTTTGAGCAAACTCAGGGCGATAGTGAAGGGCAGGGAAGCCTGGCATGCTACAGTTTATGGGATCGCAAAGAGTTGGACACAACTCAGTGATGGAACAGCAACAACCCAGTGATAAAACAGGAAGTAACTGCACTAAGCTCCCAGGGGTGGTCTGTCAGTCTAGGGGACCACAGCACCAGGGGAAACGGGGCTTGTGAACTGAGATGGAGTGCAGGAGTGTGAAAGAATCACAGTTCCATCTTCTAGGGCAAGGAATTGCACAGCTAGATGTCCCTTAAAGACTCTTGAAAAGTACATCTGTGTCCTCAGAGGCCAGTGTTGGGACACCTGCCACACCAAGGACATCCGCTGTCACTCACTGTTTCGAGGGAAGCTTTCAGGATCCCAGAGAGGATTATAACAGCAGCCAGTTAAGTAAGAGAACCTTGTTGTCCCTCTCCTTCACCCTCACTTCTGCGTTTCATGACAGAGATGCTGAAGACAGGAAAAGACAAGAGCAGAGGCCCAGAGCAGTCTGCCCCTCCCTGCCCTGCGCCTGCATCACAGAGGAGCAGGACTAGTAAAAAAGCTGATGTTATCTCCCCCTTTACCCCCTCCCCCCAGCACCATGACCCTTGAGCCTCAGAAATAGAAGCTTTAGTAGAAAGAAAGCCTTAATTCATATATGAGATTCATGCATTAACCTCTGTAAAAACAGGTATATATTAATGAAAAGTATAGATTATTATGAAACCTGCCCAAGATTTAAGAAACTTTTTGTCAGTAGGAAGGGGACTTTTGAAATAGTCATTTGGGCAGTGACTGGAAAAATAAAATCCACTGACTTCCAGGCTTTTAATTCTCACCTCACTGAGTAGAGTCTACAAAATAAGCTGGTTTTAAGCAACCTCATTTTGAACTCACCTGTGCTCTTTACCACTCCCTCTCCCACTGTTTTCCAAACACCGTCTACTCATCTGTTCCCAGATTAACACTGTCCTCACTCTAATCCTTCTGTTTGTCATCCTTCTGTCTTTGTTAGACATCTCTGAGTCATCTTAGGAGATGATTCTCAATTACAGTTGTGTTTCTGGCTTGTTCCTCAGGTGGGTGCATTCATGATCTCTATTTTGCTTCTTCCCCTTCTGAGGATGTAATTACCATTCCCACAGGAGGTACCCTTGCCTATCTTGTTTATAGCCTGGTGTGCCAGTCTCTACTTATATATCACGTAAAATTGTTCTTTTAGATCTCAGAATATTTAAAATCATGTGGCACCTTCTGATTGAGAGTGTACACTGAGGACTGCAAATGCAGAAGCAATGGTAGTATTGTTTACAACTCCCTTACGAAAATGTAACCACTGTTCCCATTTGGTTTGCTGGGGATTTGGCTTCCTCAACGGCAAGAGGAAAGGGGATTCTCTTAGCCCCTGGAATTGGGGCCCAAGAGGATCAAGGCTGCTGATGGCACATGATGAGGACAGATGGCCCACAAAAGGGGAGCTGGGTCAGGATGGGGAATCTTCCCTGCCTGTTACATTTTGGTCCCAAGTGAGAACTGGACCATAAAGAAGGCTGAGTACTGAAGAATTGATGCCTTTGAGTTGTGGTGCTGGAGAAGACTCTTGAGAGTCCCTTGGACAGCAAGGAGTTCAAACCATTCCATCCTAAAGGAAGTCAACCCTGAATATTCATTGGAAGGACTGATGCTGAAGCTGAAGCTCCAATACTTTGGCCACTTGATACCAAGAGCCAACTCATTGGAAAAGACCCTGATGCTTGGAAAGACTGAAGGCAGGAGGAGAGGGGGCAACAGAGGATTAGATGATTGGATGACATCACTGACTCAATGGACATGAGTTTGATCAAACTCTGGGAGATGGTGAAGGACAGGGAAGCCTGGTGTGCTGCAGTCTATGGAGTTACAAAGAGTCATATATGACTGAACAACTGAACAATTTTTAATTTCTCAGAGCACAGAAAACACTCAGCAGAGTGTTCATTCCATATCTACTTAACACATATATGCTGACTACCTACCACTAGCCAGTCACTGGGTTAAGGAACTCTATGTATAGCATGAAGCTGACATAGAAAGGCCCTGTTCTTGCAGACCGTCCACCAGCAACTACATGCCTGAAGTAAGAGGACTCACAGAAGGTAAATTTACAGTCCTTCTAGACCTTAACTTCCATGAATTTAAGATTCATTTGATTTCCAGGAGACCACTTTTTAGTTCTCATCTTATCTGGTTATTTCTTCCTGGGAGTTGAGATGTGTGAAAGAGGAGAGTGACAAAGCTGGCCTAAAACTCGACATTCAAAAAACTAAGATCATGGCATCCAGTCCCATCACTTCATGGCAAATAGATGGGGAAACAATGGAAACTGACAGACTTTATTTTTAGGGGCTCGAAAATCACTGCAGATGGTGACTGCAGCCATGAAATTAAAAGATGCTTGCTCCTTGGAAGAAAAGCTATGACCAACCTAGACAGCATATTAAAAAGCAGAAATATTACTTTGCCTACAAAGGTCCGTCTAGTCAAAGCTATGGTTTTTCCAGTAGTCATGTATGGATGTGAGAGTTGGACTATAAAGAAAGCTGAACACCAAAGAATTGTTCCTTTTGAACTGTGGTGTTGGAGAAGACTCTTGAGAGTCCCTTGGACAACAAGGAGATCCAACCAGTCAGTCTTGAAGGAAATTAGTCCTAAATTGGAAGCTGAAACTCCCAATACATTGGCCACTTGATGAGAGAACTAACTCATTTGAAAAGACCCTGATACTGGAAAAGATTGAAGGCAGGAGAAGGGGATGACAGAGGGTGAGATGATTGAATGGCTTCACCGACTCGATTGACATGAGTCTGAGTAAGCTTGAGGAGTTGGTGATGGACAGGGAAGGCTGGAGTGCTGCAGACTGTGGGGTTGCATAGAGTCGGACATAACTAAGTGACTGAAATGAACTGAACCGATGCATACATACACCCTTAGAAAAGCCCTCAACTGACAATGGGTGTGTGAATATTCCAGCTCCCTCTCTCTCAGATTGGATACCTCTGAGGTTCATGTTCTCTGTGGTTTCTCAGCATCCCATAGTGAGAATATGCTCCAGTTGGCCACAGTGGCAATCTGCTTGAAATGCAGCCCTCCCTGCCCTGTCTCATTCACTACTTCCCTGGACCTTTCTTGATCTCTCCTCCCAAGTAAACTACTTGAATTTGAATCCTTGTGTTAGGACTTGTCTCCATAAGAGCTCAAACTAAGATAGCCATTGTGTTTATCCTATTTCTTTTTTTAAAAATGCCATTGGAATTTTGATAGGGATCCCATTGAATCTATTGACATCTTTCAGTAGCATAAACAATATTAATTTTTCTAGCCATGCACACCTTTCCATTTATTTGTTTATTAGAATTTATTTTCTTAATGTCATATAGTTTTCAGTGCATAGAGCTTTCACTTCATGGTTAACTTTATTCCTAAATATTTTATTGTTTTTGATGTTATTGTTTTCTTTATTTCTTTCTTTTCCAGGTAGTGGTTACTGATTTTTCTGCATCCTGAAATTTTACTGGTTTATTAACTCAACAGTTTTTTGATGAAGTCTTTAGAATTTTCTATAAACAAGATTGTGTCATCAACAAA
This sequence comes from Antilocapra americana, assembly GCA_007570785.1. Taxonomy (NCBI): domain Eukaryota; kingdom Metazoa; phylum Chordata; class Mammalia; order Artiodactyla; family Antilocapridae; genus Antilocapra; species Antilocapra americana. The sequence continues at coordinate 24,947,473 of ML660765.1, read as the reverse complement.
TAGAAACAGTTTTAGCTCTTGTTTTCTGATTTGGATGACCTTTTTTCCTTTTTCTTGTTGTCATGGCTAGAACTTCTAGTACTGTTTTAAATAAAAGGGTAGCAGTCGGTACCTTTTTCTTGTTTCTGATCTTAGTGGGAAGGCTTTCAGCTTTTCAATTTTGAGCATGATGTTAGCTCTGGGATTATCATATGTGGCCTTTTTATTATATTGAGAGTTGCCAGTGGATGAGAAGTGAGGGAAACAGGAAGAGATTAGCCAAAGGGTACAAACTTTCAATTATAAGTAAGTTCCAGGGATCCATGGTGACTGTAGTTAACAATACTGTACTGTATACTTTAAATTTGCTATTAGAATAGAACTGTAATATTTCTTCTTAACAACAACAACAAAATGGTGACTCTGTGAGTTAAAGGCTGTGTTAACCAAGCTTATTATAGTAGAGATTTCACAGTTTATATGTGCATCACATCATCATATTGTACGCATGTGTATTTGTGCTCAGTTGCTCAATCATGTCCAACTCTTTGCAACCCCGTGGACTGCAGCCTGCCAAGCTACTCTGTGATTTTCCAGGCAAGAATACTAGACTGGGTTGACATTTTTTATTCTAGGGTATCTTCCAGACCCAGGGATCGAACCCACGTCTCTTGCATCTTCTGCATTGACAGGCAGATTCTTTACCACTGTGCCAATTGGGAAACCCCCATTATGTTGTATAACTTAAACTTACACAGTGTTATGTGTCAATTATATCTCAATAAAACTAGGGGGAGAAGAGATAGATACTGTGTGAGATGGTATGGTGAGGAGGAGGTAGTCACAGGCAACTACCAATGAGAGAAAAAGAGATAAAAATTCTCCAAAGGAGTTACAGAAATAGGGAATGGGAAAGGCCAGTATTCATTCATAACTGCATTTCTGAGCGAAGCTATACATTTGATACTATATTTAAAATCAGATGATTTCAACCTTCTAAGGACTAAGAAGAGTAACAGTTTTTTTTTTTTTAGCACAATGTTCTTTTCTCTAGTTTTCTAATGTCTACATTTAATATTCATGTCCAGGAGCCAGAGACCCTAGTGTCCTTGGAGTGATCAATTTCCTTGACTTCTTTTCTCATTAGAATGACATTTAATGCTTTCCTTCCACTGCTCAACTTGAGTTTGACTTATCAACTCTAGAAGAAGGCTTTCAGAAACTTGAAATGAATTCTGAGTCCATACCATCTAACTAACTTTTTATTATGGGAAAATAAAAAGTATATTTTTTTCATCTATAACAAGATTAATCCCAGGATTCAACATCAGTAACATATGTGTGTGAAGAGATTTTCCAGTGAAGGAAGTAGCTTTTGGGGGCTGGCATTCTTCCCTGATTCACTTGCAGTCGGCAGTATGTTTTTAAAAAATGGCTGAGTGGACAAGCCACTGGGCATGCACACACAGGCAAATACAAATACTTTTCCCCTCTAAGTTCATTTGTCATTATGTGGATGATAAGCTTGACTACTCTAATAAATATTTGTTCTATAGAAATTATGAACTTCTTTAGGATGGGAAGCAGTTCTTCCCTTTTGAATTATGCCTGAACACCTAAGGTCTAAAACAGTGCACATAGAAGGTACTCAGGAAATGTTTGTTGAATTGAACAAAGAAAACAGAAATCAAATTGAGAGTGGTCTGTTTGTGACAAGTATTTGCACAGCCTTATAGATATTCTTCTTTTTCTTGGTGAGTTATAGCAAATATTTGATCTTGTATGTATCACAGGGTTGAAATGTGATTGTTCATAATTTGTGGTAAGAGCCTAAAGTCCCTGACATTCAACTAGTCCTGCAATTCTTTCTACTGATAGAATAAAAATAGTAACTGCTGTCACTGCTATTCCTTGTTCTGATACCTGTACTGGAGTTCTGCAAACACTCTTCTCACTAAACGTCCTTTGTTTCCTGTCTTGCTTCCACCTTTGTTCATAGGAGATACTAATGATGCTATGCTGGCTTTCTGCCCCATCCATTGTGCTTTCTGGCTTCCCAGGTGGCACTGGTGGTAAAGAACCCACCTGCCAACGCAGGAGACGTGAGATACAGGTTTGATCCCTAGGTATGGAAGATCCCCTGGAGGAGAGCATGGCAACACACTCCAGTATTCTTGCCTGGAGAATCCCACGGACAGAGGAACCTAGCAAGCTGTGGTCCTTAGGGTCATAAAGAGTTGGACACAGTTGAAGCGACTTAGCATGCATGCACGCCCACCTGATGCCTTCATTAAGCTTCTTGACTCTGGGTTTCATTGTCCTCTAATTAAATGAATGGAGCCTGGTACTCACTGAAAATACACAGCAAGATTTGTCCCTTACCCATTCATAGATTCTAAGATCTCTGCCGCTTCCTTGTGTTCAAAAACCAGAGTCTTCATTTTGTCTTGGTTCATTCAGACAGATGCTTTATGCATATATGTGTGTGTGTGTGTGTGTGTGTGTGTGTGTGTGTGTGTGTATATATAAAATTAACATATTTGTCAGGCTGTGCAGAGGAAAAGAAAAGAATTTGAGAAAGTGAGTAAAGAGAGGAGTAAGGTTGACACCTGTGATTCGATTTAGCTGGACTGCTTTATTTGTGCCTGGTTCTTTTCCTGTCTAAAAACGATGGCATTTTTGATACTCTGCTCCAAGCAGCCTCCCCAGGGCAAGTGCAGATGTGTTGAGCCATTTGGCGGCCGTGTGGACCAACTCAGAAATCCTTTCTTCTCCCCAATGAAGTCATCTCCTCTCGGCAGCCCAGCCTTTCCCATCACTCCATGTTGGAACTTGGCTTTGGCTTGCATAGTTCCGTCATGATGTAGAAGGTCTCCTACTTCAATTCTGGAGTAATCTACCCAACCATGAACAGGACATTTACAGGAAAAGGGGAAAAAAAAGAACTCTTTTATTGAAAGAAATATTTTACTGTAACATTTTGATTTGGAGGTTGGGGAGCAAAGGCTTGGTATCTGATTTCTGGGGAAAATCACATTTTTCATGGCTTTCTAAGGATATCTATCTGTATTTAATTTCTCTGAGTAATTTATATACTTCAAGTTAAAGTGTAATGAGATTGTTACCACCACTTTGCCTTTTGTAGGGTTTCTTTTATTTTTTAAAGAAAGTGACAAAGACTGTATATTACTTCTGCATTTCCTAGAAACCAAAGATTTGAAGTGTTGGATAAAATGTCTATCCCTAATCCGTAGAGTTATTTTTGTTTTTAGAAAACAGTCTTAGAGGCTTGACTTCCTTTTTCTAGGGTCTATGAAGTTCGTGAAACGTGCATTTTTATTCTTTCACATTCTTTCACCATCCAGAAAGGATATTTGCTTAATTGTGCCTAGAATCAGCCAGATCAGGGAGGTGAAATATGAACTGTTTTCTGAATGTGGTTGGGACTGGAACCTTGTCATTCCTAGTGCAGCCACAGATAATACGATGTCTAAGAACACTCCACCTGATCAATAAAAAAGGAGAAGACTGAAATGTGATCCCAAAGAACCTCAGAAGGAGGTTTAGATAAAGATAATGAAATTCCCTGGAGATCCACCTGACACCTACACCTTTCTTCTCTAAGTCGTTGGCTGGCCGCCCCTGACCTCAGCCAAGTTCCTAAAGACAAGATCAAGGCAATGAAGCAAGGCATGTAGCTTCTGGCTTCTGGTTTCTTGCAGACACCAACCCTGGGAATAAAGAGTTTGTTTTATCTATGTCTGGGACCATGGAGTTTACACACAGAACATCCCCAGGACCAGAACATGATTTGAAGGGGGAGGCTCAGAATGATATTTTAATTACTGTTTGATTCAGACAAGTGTATTGGGCAAATACAGTTTTAGTTATGCATGCCTGCTTGCTAAGTCACTTTAGTCGTGTCCAACTCTTTGCAACCCTATGGGCCATAGCCCATAAGGCTCCTCTGTCCCTGAGATTCTCTAGGCAAGAACACTGGAGTGGGTTGCCATGCCCTCCTCCAGGGCATCTTCCTGACCTAGGGATGGAATCCACTCTCTTATGTCTCCAGCATTAGCAGGTGGGTTCTTTACCACTAGTGCCAGTTTTAGTTATAAAAGCTGCAAGTATATCTCATTCAATAACTTGGGGAGAGAAGGAGAGGGAAAGGAAGGAAGGAGGGAAGAAAGGAAGGAAGAAAGGAAGAGGGAAAGAGAGATAAAGTCCTCAAGGACAGCTACAGTTGCATAAAAGTAATACAGCTGTAGACTCTGCTGAATGTACCAGGTATGCTTTCCTTTTTATTCCTTCTCTATTATAAATACCCAGAGGGGGAAATCTGCCTTAGAAAAAAGAAAGCAGATATTCAAGGGTGTCATTTCATTCAGGTTATTTGACAGCCTGAAGAGTGTTTAATTTTCTAAATAATGTTACAAGCCAAAGTAAAGAAAAGGCATGCAGTATAAAGCTTTCAAACATTATCCATGTTCTGACTAGTTATGTCTGCCTGAGAAAGTGCCTTTGCCCTGTAGAACTGCTCGATCAAGAGTTGTAATGTCTGTGGACATAACAAGGAACTGTAAATGTTAGAAGGCTGGAGAAACACATTTGGCAAGATAAAGGAAATTATCTCAGGATGTAAGGAGTAGCTGACCCATAATTTTAATCATGTTCCATCATGTACAGATGGTATTATTTATAGTGAATGTTAACCAGTAACATTTGCTTGAAAATGGATATTAATCTGCTATTAGCTGCTTACTGCTACTCTGGGTCTCCTTTGTAGAAAAGTTTTACTTAACTGAATTATGAAGGGAGAGCAGGATAATAAGAGAGCGATAATAAGCTTTTCAAATTGGCAGATCTACCACTTAGAAAGCAGCCTTGAGTAGGACATTAAACTCTCTGGAACCCAACTAGGTTCACTCAAATTTAAAAATGAGATTAAGAATACATACTTTGAAGTGTTTCAGAGAAAGACCTAGCCTAATGCTTGGGATATAAACTTCAATAAAGACTGTTTTATTTCATTTTTCTTCCTTTCTGAGTAAAGTCTTTACATAGCATAAAGTTGCTATGAGAAGCACTGAAAAGACCACTGGACCAGAAGTCAAGAGTTGTGTGCTGGTAACAGCTCTGTTATTAATCATGGGACTTTAGAAAAAGTCACTTTCTGGGCCTTAGATTGTTTATCTGTTAAATGTAAAGATTAAAATCCATTTCTGTTCTATGACTCTCTTATTCTAAATATATTTTAATGGACTGGAATTTCAACATCGGGAATGGTTGTCTAATAACTGTGTGTGTGTGTGTGTGTGTGTGTGTGTGTGTGTGTGCTCAGTTGTGTCAGATTCTTTGCGGCCCCATGGACTGTAGCCTGCCAGGCTCCTCTGTGGAATTTTCCAGAAAAGAATACTGGAGTGGGTTGCCATTCTTTCCTCTAGAGGATCTTCCCAGCCCAGGGATAGAACCCTCATCTCTTTCATCTCCTGCACTGGCAGGCAGATTTCTTACCACTAGCACCACCTGGGAACTCCCTATAACTGTACTAAGAATAAATAAATCATTGTGAAAACAAATATGTTGATTTCCAAAGCCTATAATTAATAGCTATATCATTCACAGTATTGAACTGATAGATAGATCAATCAGTCAATCAATCAATCACATTTTGAGGACTGAAATTCTCCTGACCAATCTTCTGCTTGTTTATTAATTAAAATCTATGATCCTGGAGACCACATACAAATTGCAAAAGAAATATTACAAGAGTCTAAGCTGCTACAAGTTTTAAAGTATGAACTTAAGTCAACTTACTCGAAAAAATGCAGTGTGAAAACTGACTTTCTCCTTTAACCATCACTGTTGTGAGATGTTGAGTTTGATACAATTTTAATAGGGACTTGCAGTGAGAAGAATCATCCCATTGTCATGTTTGAAATATTTCTATTTTTGTGTAGGAAGAAAAGTGTGCTATCCACTCCGGTATCCTCCATGTTAAACTGATATGCACCTCGGATTTATTTTGTTCTCATTGTATAAACTCATACTTGACTTCAAAGGAAAGGGAAATACAAAGTCCCTCTTTTCTAAGGGGCAGAAATCCTTTGTGTCAACTGGTTGACCCTTGCTCTGTCAGGTCCTCTTGGAAGGCTTTTGTAGCAGGAGGCAGGGGACTCTTCCCTGTGTTAATATTGTTTACATAGTCCAGGGGACCTGGCTGAGAATAAAAATCACATAAACTCGGGAAAGATTATGGTCCCATTTCCTGACCACAAGGGTGATTGATACATCTAAGGAACCTCGTCTGCTCAGAAAAATTATTAAATATTCTGCCATGAGGGACACTTGGAAAGACTGAGGGAAAGAAAGAAAGAAGAAAGCCGAATATAGCCTTCTGGAGGTTTGTGGCAGGGGAAGAGGATCTGTTTGAGTCTGACAAGGGATTTGCCTCGGGGAATTTCCTGTCCAGCCCCGTTATTAGCAGGGTCTTTGTAGATTGCTCAATGACGCTGGGCTCCCCATTGGGTAGCTCCAGGGAAAGGCAGTGGGGAATTCTTATACTTCCTCTCTAGGTCTCAGAAGGGTCCCCTTGTCTCAGTGCCTCTTTCAGTTTGGCAGAAGCCAGGACCCTGACACTTGCCCCAGATGGGACAGGCAGGCTCGGTGTCCGTGTAAACACCATGTAACCAAGTTCTGGGCTAATTTTTAGAGTTTCGTTTGCTCCCCAGAAGAACCGACGGTACTCAATGGTCTCCTGCGGGCCTGCCCCACAAGAGCCGGGGGGCTCCTTTCCCCTAACCCAGCACTGGCAGCGCGGGGGGCGGGGAAGTGGGGGCGGGGAAGGGTGGGAGGGCAGCGGTTTCCTCGCGCACTGCGCGGTGTTCCTTAGTGAGCCGCTGAATGGGGAGCGCGGCTGTCCCCAAGCCGATTGGTACTTGCTCGTCAGGAAGAAACGCCGAGAGGTGGGAGTGCCTGGGGAGGGAGGCAGGCGGTCCCTACCGCAAGCGCGGGGAGCTGCCTTTCCGCCCCTCTGCCTTGCTTTCCCAGCCTAGGCTTTGAGGAGTGGCTGAAGCTGCGGAGCGCTTGAGGAGCCTGTGAATGAACCCTCCTCCTCCTCCTCCTCCTCCTCCTCCTCGCCGAGTCTCCTCCTCGGCGCTGACGGTACAGTGATATAATGATGATGGGTGTCACAACCCGCATTTGAACTTGCAGGCGAGCTGCCCCGAGCCTTTCTGAGGAGGAACTCCAGTCGGGAGGGCGCAACAGCCGCGAACCTTCTTAGGTGCTGCGGACAGGCGCGGGGACGGGGATCTGCGGCCAGCCCCGCATCCTCCAGCACCATCCCGCACGCTTCCCCAGGACACCGCGCTTCCTATGTGACCCGCCCTGGCAACGCAGAGTCCAATCGCGCAGCGCTAAGGTGAATTTTACCCCCAAACTGCAATAAGCCGCCTTTCAAGGTAATCATGTTTCTTTTGTTTCTCCTTTAAAAAAAAAAAAAAGAAAGAAAGAAAGAAAAGAAAAAGAAAAACTTATAGGAAAAAAAAAATCGAGTTTAGAAAAAAAAAGTACATTGTGATTGGTAGAAGGCTTTAATTAAGGCAAAGAGAACTATCTTTGAGAAGTTAAGAAAATATAGGCACTCAAAAAAATGCAGGTAACTTTCAGAAGGATGTTTGGAGAGAGGAATACGGAGGGACCTTGGTGCTGAAAAAGATCCAGACAAAAGAAGCCCAGGGTGGGGTGGGGGTAGACCGACTAATGGAATTGGGGGAAGGGAGGGAAGGAAATGCGGAGACCCCCGGGAAACATCGTGGGGTCTGGAGCTGGAGAGGACGGAGGGACCCTGACACCTTGATCTTTTTGTTGTCGTTAACCTGCTCGAGGCAAAAGTTTGAATGGGGCCTCCCGAGGCTTGCCCACACGCAAATCCCCGAAGCCGCCTTGGTGCAGGCCACCTGGTTCCCGGCCCCTGGTGTGTGGTCAGTGCCGGGCGTTCCTGGAAAGCCGCTCTCGGGCAGCTCCTGACAAGGCGATCCGGGTACTGAGCGGACGTGACCCCCTCATCCCGCGGGCTGTCTGGGAGGCGGTCCGGTCGGGGGGAGGTGCAGGGTCCCCGGTCCGCATCTCTTTGGCGACTTGAGGGCTGTCACGGCTCTCTCCGGTGCCCCTGGATTCTTTTGTCCAGCACGCCGGGCTCCGGAGCCGGCCAGGAGGGAGCAGGAGATGGGGGTGGGGTGTTTGGAGCGCCGCGGAGGTCTGCTAGGCGCCAGGGCGGGAAAAGCTTGCTCCGAACCAGTAGGGATGTGCAAGAATTTTAGCGCATTCTGAGAAGCGAGGTGGAGGCTTTTGCTCCCGTCTCAACCAGCAAGCCTGTGCTCAGGGCGCTTTTCAGACAAAGGTGGCGTGGGGACCCGAATCTGGGGCCTCTAGGATCAGCCCTCGTCGCCCGGACTACTGCAGCCCTCCTTTTCCTTCCATTTCCCCACCCCTCTCCCGGCTCGCGGCCCTAGTTGAGCAACTTTACTGGCGAGTCTTGCGGCGGCAGAGAGCGAGTGCCGGCAGCTCTGGGGGGACGCCCTGGGCTGAAGCGCCCCACCGCCCTGCGGAGGCGTGGGCGCCGCCGGGCCTTATCCCTGGTGCGTGCGAGCTGGGGGGCATCAGGGTTGTCTAGGCTCACGGTCTGTGTCACTGGGCGTGGAGAAATCACTGTGTGTGGAGAAATCACTGTGTTAGGCAGCGGAGAGCGAGGTAGAAAACTAGTGTCATCGCTTAAACTATGTGCTTTGGGAATCCAGCTGCGCCCTAAGAAGTCCTGCAAGTTCCCGGGAGATGCTACGGGAGGGAGGAGACATCTATAACGGAGCCTGGAGAGCTGTCCCCCCGTGCGCACACCCACAGGCGGAAAGACAGTCTGGCTATCTCTGTCAGCTTTCTCATCTTTGTCTCTACCTTTCTGTCTCCATCTTCTCTGTTTCCTTCCCCTCTCCCAGCCTCTGCTCAGTCTCTTTCGCTCCTGCGTCCCCTCCCCCACCGCTGACAAATGAATGGCTAGTGTGAAATCCCTGCCTCCTCAGTCCGC
>ML660765.1:24533624-24938309 GCA_007570785.1 Antilocapra americana | reverse complement strand
CCCCCCCCCCCCCCCCCCCCCCCCCCCCCCCCCCCCCCCCCCCCCACCCCCCCCCCCCCCCCCCCCCCCCCCCCCCCCCCCCCCCCCCCCCCCCTCCCCCCCCCCCCCCCCCCCCCCCCCCCCCCCCCCCCCCCCCCCCCCCCGCCAAACCAAACGAGCCCCTTTCATAGCCCTGAGTTAAACGATGCAGGGCCATAGCTTCCCGTTTAGTTTTCTACTTCGGAATCTGCGATGTAAATCTAAGCGTTGGCAGGCCAGGAAGGAGACTTGTTTGCAAAGGGCCGAAGCGCCTTCTCTTGAGTCCGCTGAGATGTGCGCGGCGCTCCCGGGTCAAGCCTGCAGTTTGGTAGGCTAACACACGTGGCCAAGGGAGGATCCAGGTTTCAGGGGGCTTGGTGCTTTATGTTGGGCGTCCCTTTAAGAAAGATCATACAGAGCTTTTGGGAGATTTTACTAAGGCTCCTGACCACTCGAAATCCATGCTAGGGCCCCGCCCAGACTATTGCCTCCAACATTTAAACTTTGTCAATTTCACAACACTCGTCGAGGACGGAAATTTGGGAGGAGGGCTCCGGGTGGAAAACGGAGAGAAGGAGCAGTGGGGAGAAAGGGAAGAAGAAAGGATGGGGCACATGCACGCAAAAAGCCAGGAGCGGCCCGGCTGGGTTCGTTTCAAGGTTTTGGACTTAATTTCGCGTCTCGTTTTAAGCCATTGTTTTAATCCCCAGAGCGGTAACAAATCCTACTGAAGCGGCGTGCTGGGGTTGGCGGGGGGGGGGGGGGGGAGGCGGAGAAACTAGCCTGAAAGAGGGGGTGCTGAGGGCACTTTCCACTCCCCAGTCCCCGCGTAAGGAACCGCACGGAGCGCTTCCCGCAGCGCCAGGGTTCACCAGCCGCCGCCACGTGGGCTGGGGCTTCAGCTCCCGGCCCGAGACGGGTGTGACTTCTTGGGCTCGGAGACAGCAGCACTGCTGGACCCGCAGTCGTTCAGAGCCGCGGCTGGCTGGGCGCCTCCTGGGTCACCGCCCAGAGGCCGGTGGGGGCGTGGCTTTGGTCCTTCCGCGGGATCGGGGCGGGGCGGGGAGAGCCCCGCGGCCGCGCATCCCTTGCAAAGGGCTAGTGGAGACTGCTGGAGCGGATCTGACTTCTATCCAGAGGGCGCTAAACACTTTTATTAAATAAAAGACCCTTTGAAGTTTTTTTTTTTCTTTTTTCCCCTCTTGCTTCTTGGAAGTGATACGAGTAGTTTTTGCCTGGCGACAGGAAAGAAGTAAAGATTTACTCCAAGCAAACATTTTTGGGAGAAATTTGAGAGGAGTTTATCCTATGATCTATATATTGACTTTTAAAAGATCATTTTTAGTCAGTTACAAGATAATCACTTTCCAGGTGTCATGAAGAGTTCGTCTAGCACGATAAGCAATTGCCATTGACAGGACTGATAGATTCCATGAGCACAAACCTTAGGGGCTATGGGTGTAACCCTGAGCCCTTTGCAGCAGGAGCTTTAGCTCCCCCCGCCCGGCCCATAGTTGGAGCTCAGCTCATATTTATGAAATGACTGAGCGAAAGACTGCGGAATGTGGCGCAGGGTAGACGCTGCCACTTAGAGCTGCATTTTAGACTCGCCTACTTCTTCGCTTTATCTTGGAAGAACAGGGTTTTAATGATCTAGTGTGTTAGTCATTCAGTTGTGTCCGACTGCGACCCCCGTGGACTATAGTCCACCAGGCTCCTCTGTTTGTGGAATTCTCCAGGCAAGGATACTGGAGTGGTTAACCATTTCCTTCTCCAGGGATTGAAACTGGGTCTCTTGCGTTGCAGGCAGATCTATTCCGTCTCTGACATCTAACTGATACACTTAACCTTCCTTTTTGACTTCTTCTAAAATCTGTGACCTAAATTCTTTTAAGCATGCTTGGCAATTTTGCCAAACCTACAGTGAAAATATTCCCTTATAGACTTAAAATAGGATGTTGTGAGAGTAACATAAAAATAGGAAGGCATCAATGGAAGCAACTAGTGTTTGAGATGAAATCTGTTCCAATTGGGGGAATATGTAACTTGGAATGTGAGAACATACCAAGCAGAAGGTCTCAGACTGAACTTCTGGTTCTGGTGCTATGTTTGAAAAAAAAAAAAAAGAAGAAGAAGAAAGATTTTACAATTGTATGTCCCAGCTAATATTGCAAAGGCTTCCATGGATTCCAAAGTAGTTGAGCAATTACTTCTTCCAGCAGGAAGTCCACGATCCTTAATTTTGTGGGTGCTAGGAAAAGGGATGAGAGTCAAGACAAATGCTAAAGATTTGTGTAAGAATTCACAGTTTTATTTTGTTTTTCTTAGTAAGTAAAATAAAGAAATTTAAAGTTAGCCCTCAATTGTATTTCCTACTTTTAAACATTAAAAAGAATTTTAACTTAATTCAAATTTAAAGTTTTAAAAGTATCCCCCTGGGCTTATATATGTTTACAGACATAGGTTTTGGTTTCTTTTCTCTGTGCCTACAAACTGGAAGGAAATACCTCTGATATCCTAGGATACCTATATCTGCACGCTTGTAAGTTGTTTGGAAAAGACCTAAAAAGTTAACTTAAGGCTGAATATGATTAATGTTAAAGATACACTCATTGTTCTTTCTTTCTTCACATTATTATGCTTAAGTACTTTGTGGTTAATGATTGGTCAGTAATTGAACATCAGAGCACAAAGATCAACCAACACTGTCACCCAACAGTCACAGAACTAAACTCTCCTTACCTGGTGGGGTTTAAATATTTTTGTTGACTTTATTCATGGACAAACATCACTAGATACTGCATTTAAAATGGGATATTTCCCTGCGACTGAACAGAACTTTTCCAGACACATGGTTCTTTTGAGGAAAAGAATGAATGACTGCAGTAGGCTATTATTCCACCACCCACCTAGAGAAACCAGTTAGGATTCACAGACACTCATTGTTGGGGGTGACTGGCTCTGGAATGAGAAAACATGCTGGCCATTGCATAGATCTGTACTTTACCAGAAAATACAAGGTCTGGACTCTGTCTGATTTGGAATCAGAACAAGGGGTAGAGATAAATGTCTTGACCAAGCTCCGCTTCAGTTAGTGAATGTTTGCCAGTTTCCTCTGATAGGTTATATGTGGTTAATTACATATATATATGCATTTATACATTTATATTATGTATATGTTCTCGGGTTTTTTGACAGCTGTGCTCCTATTATTGAATGCGCCAAGGGCAGTTCCATTTCAGTGGTCAGTGCCAAGTATCTTTATGTGATGAGTTTGTTTGCCTGAAATTCTGCTGGATAGATTGATTATCTTTAAAAGGGTGTAGCTTAGAGAGCTACATTTAAATCTATCTTTTTTCTGTATCTATATACATCCTACTTCATTCTTCTAAGAATTTTAAGAGGAGTTTACATCTATAAATGTATGGTTGCATAGTTTATAATAAACTATGTAAACATATAAAATATATGCTATCTTTTTATTACTAAATTACTGAGTTGGTATTTATTACATGTGGTACAGTAGAATGAGCACTAGGCTTAGAATCAGAAAGCTTGTGTTGCAATTCCCTAGTTGAGAAAACCAAGACACAACTTTTGGGCATTTGGTGTCAAAATCTGTTAAATGGATATACATTTATAAAGATCAAAAGGGTAAGTACCGGTGAAAGGGCTCTCATAGATAAGAACTCCACAAATAAATAGTGTTAAGATATATATCCCTGGGGCTTCTCTTGATCTAATTCTATAATCTTAATATTAACAGCATTACCCAAATCATGTATTTCCTACTAAACCTATAAAATGAGTTAGAGAGGGACATATTGTTCCAAGAACTGCCTGGTTTTGCACTTGTATATGGAATCTCAAAAAAACAATACAAATGAACTTATTCATAGGCTCACAGACATCAAAAATAAATTTAGGTTTACCCAAGTGAAAACAGGGGAAGGGATAAATTAGGAGTTTGGGATTAACAGTACAATATATAAAATATATGAACAACAAAGACATACTGTATAACACAGGGAACTATAAGATATTCAATATCTTGTAATAACCTATAATGAAAAAGAATCTGATAAAAGATTATATAACTGCATATATGTATATATATAATGTGTATATGTAGTTGAATCACTTTGCTGCATAGCTGAAACTGACAACATTGTAAAGCAAGTATACTTCAATTGAAAAAAAAATAATTGTCTAGTTTCATTGAATAGAAGACAGTCCATAAACAGACTCGAATAAACATGGAAATTCCATGTGATTTGGTAATAGTATAATTTTTTTAAAATGCATATACATTTTGACCCAGCAATTCCTTTTCTAGGTATTGTCATGTAGATATTGGTAGGAATGTCACCCAAGACAAATGGACAAGGATGCCCTTTTGCCACATTGTTTCTCATTGCAAAAATCTGGAGACACCTTAAAGGCTCATCACAGGAAATGTATAATAAAAGATGATATGTTCATGTAGGAGAAAACTATGCGGCTGTTGAAAGCAACACGGACAAACTGTATTAGCTGATTCAGAACATTCTGAGAGATAACTATTTTTAACTGAAGAAAGTAATGTGCCAAATAGTGTATGATGTGCATATAATTGGCTTCCCCGGTGGCTCAGTGGGTAAAGAATCCACCTGCAATGCAAGAGCTGCAGCAAATGTGGGTTCGATCCCTGACTTGGGTAAATGCCCTGGAGAAGGCCATGGCAACCCACTCCAGTATTCTTGCCTGGAGAATCCCATGAACAGAGGAGCCTGGCGGGCTACAGTCCATGGAGTTGCAAAGAGTAGGACATGATTGAAGGGACTGAGCATGCACACATGCATGTACATAATTACATACAAAATGGGCATATTCATTCATTCAACCAATATTTACTGGGTGTCCTGGGCATTGTGGATACAGCAATGAACAAAACATCAAAGACTGTCTTCCTGGAGCTTATATCAACATTATGGAAGGCAGAAAAAGGCAGTTCCCAAATATACATATACAATAGTGAGGTGTGCAATGATGAAAAGAGAACATGAGAAAGGGAATGAAGAGTGCAGTGTGTTACATCAGGGAGGACACAGGCAGTGAACAGAGCAATACTAAGGAGCAGTGACATGAAAAAACTTAGCTAAGTCCAGGTGCAGGAATCCATACATATGTTTGTGGTAAATTCACATGATGCTGTTATTTGTGGGAAGCAAATTCATGATACTGTATGCTTAAACTGTGACATCTCTCTCTGCGTTATAGCGATCCTCCTTTGGGTAAGCACCCTGTGGCAACGTGATAGACAATGCTCTTTGCATCCACTTTGTGGCTGAGGTATCCTGAACAATTGGTTGTCTAGGGTAACTAATTTGAAAACTGGGAGACAAACCACTGTGTCTGCATCCTTAAGTCACCCTTTGCTCAGTGAAGCTTCCCCAAGATCAAGGGAGAATACTAAATATCTGTTTACTAAAACCTTGGCTCTCTCTTTCTCTGAGGCAGCCTACCCCTGGTATGACCCTTATCCCCTTTGCAGACATTTCTCATGGATAGGAATCCTGTTGACCTTGTCTCTCGTGTCTCCTAGGCAGTTAAACAGCCTCAGTCAGCTGTGACTTGATTGTTCAATGACTTTTTCCTCTTCTCATTGACTTCACTGGAATAGAAAACTAAATATAGGCACTGGCTCTCATATCTCCCAGGTCTTTCTATGCAGTCAGACTTGTTATCACTAACAGATAATGCTTACAAGACCCACACAGAAGAGCAGAAGAATAAAAATGGGGGTTGGAGTGGTGCTAGAAACAAAGAAGCTTCAGAAAGCTTCTCGTTTTGTAAAATCAAAGAAGGCAAATGATGTGCTTAAACAACCATGACCATGAACACAGACTTATGAAAATTAGAGAAATGGAATGATGTCCATGGACTCTAAGGAAGAAGCAGTGGAAATATAGTTCTGAGATCAGAAGTTTGGGAATTTGAGTTGCAAACTCTGGTGACTACAGGGAATAGGCATGGAGAAGAAATGGATGAGAGGCCAGCTGGGGCCACTGATAACCTTGAGCTCACAGAGCCAAGGCCAGGGCCTGCTGCTTGCTTAGTCCTAATGATTGGCCAACTAGAATATGGACCTCTAATTGCTCTGTCTGATTTTCCAAAAGAAGTCAGAGATCAGGGGCTTAGTGTGGACACTCCAATTTTTAAATGTTGGCTACTTAATTTATACAAATATATTTAAAATATGACTGATCTCTCCCTTGTGCTTTTAAAACACAAATTTCCTTCCCTAACCTTGCCTTACTGGCAGTCTTACTTGGGCAAATCATGAGTGTACTTGTTAAATAGATGAAGAACTACTTCCTTTTCTCCCTCAAAAAAAAACCAAAAAAGCCACTTTTATAAGGATGGAGTATCCTTATACTTAAGTATCTGCTTTGGGTGGAAAATTGCGATGCAGAAGACCCATTCTTGGTCAGGATTGCATCTTCTCCACTGGTTTTGTTATAAGATTTGACACTCCAGATATTGCAAACATCAGATGTTATTGAGTCATGGCAAATGTTAATTGTATTTCAGATGTTAATTAACCCACTCACCCATGTTTAGAGACATTGTTGATGCTTCTCTTCAGAGCCTATTTGTGAATAGGAAATGAGGGGGTGTTGGTCATACATTTGGTTAGCAAACTGCCCTCAAAGCACCTACTCTGAAGCTGGCGCTGTGGAAATATTGTGGGAATTAGTTAAGTTGAATATGGCACTGACTCTGCTTTTCAGAAAGCTACTGTTCTACATAGGACATAAGGCATATTTCTAAGTAATGATTCAAAGGACATAGTGATAATTTATAGGACAATTTACTTGAGCATGAAGGTATACAGTTATAGTAATAACCCAGGTTATAATTTTCAAATCCAAGAGCTTTAAATATTCTTTTTACTACTAGTGATATGAAACCAGGAAGTTCTCACTGGTAGAAAGCTTGAATTAGAAATTTTAATAATGAATACTGAGTACTGAATATACTGTGTATCACCAAGCTATATTTTATATGCATTGTTTTATCAATTCTCATTGTACTGTTTAGTAACTTACCCCAAATCTCAAAGTATAAGCAGAAAATTCAGAACTCAAATTCAGGGCTCTTTGACAATGGAGTCCAGACTTTTAACATTAAGCTTATAAATGTTTTCTGAAAAAAAGAAACAAATTTGAGAAAAAAATTTCTCTTGAAGGAGAATAATAAGTTATTGTTGTAAGCACAATTAAAGAAAAATTTCTTATTTGATTCAGTACTCATGGAATATATTGTCTTTATTGTGTTGTATGATACAATCTAAAGTTTCATTTTGTTGGAAGCTTTAGGGTATGTGAAATTGACATCTTATTTTTTTTCCTGAAATACTGTTACAGTAATGAGATATAGGCATATACTTCCTGCTTGCTGTGATATCTTATAAAAACAATCCAGAAAAGTAGAAACCTAATTCCTAGTTCGTGTGTAACACCATTTATGCTAATTATATGGTAAATAATAAGCTTAATTATCAAGGTTAATTTAGGATTATCAACTATATACTTTTCATTGTGAGTTTTCAGATGGCTCTTTGATGGAAAAGAGATATATAATGTGTTAGCTAAAAAGTTGGTCTTCAGGAAATATCTAGAATTTTATAATTTTGTTTTAGAAAGATTCTAACATTTATTTCAAGATATACAAAATAAAGCAATTAAATGGAGATGAATATCAAGGGAAGAGGAATAGCTGATGTAAATCATTAAATTGAATTTAAGCCCAAATTGGACTTGGATTCTTACAGCATTTACTTCTTTTTAATCTAGGTTTTCTAAATAATGCAGAATTTAGGTAATTTATGAGAAAGTTATGTAGGGTACCAACTCAGATATGTCAGTTAGGATATCTTCAGTGACATTAGCCAAGAAAAAACCCTGACTTTACTGGGTTTAAATAATAAAGGAATTTATTATCTAATAAAAGAAAGTTCACAGGTATGTCTGGCTGTAAGTCTAATGCCTGAGAGCACTTCAGCCCTGCCTCTCCTGATTCTTTCTCAGCCTCATCCCAGAGGGTATATTACATGCTCATGGATGCGACATGGATACAACAGTTTCACAGACTACATCCTATCTTGATAATGTCCAGTGAAGAAAAGCAATGATCATTTCCCTTTTTCTCTTCTTAAAATGAATATACCTTTTCCAGAAGCAACTGCTCCATTCAAGATCTTCTCACCTCTCTTTGGCCAAAATTGCATCATATGATCATTCCAAAACCAGTCATTGGCAAAAGACATGGGACCCGTGTAATTGGCTTGGAATAAACAGGATCATCCAGTTGGGCTGGGGTTTGACCCAGGTTCCACCAAACTATGGCCGTGTGAAGGAGGGTAGATATTAAAATGGAATCAAAGTTTTGTTAGAAAAGATAGAGGATCGGCTACTGGGTAGCCAACCACTGATGGCCATTATAGAACAGTTCTAAATGTAACTGGGGAGGGAACGGCTGTGGAGATCAAATAGTCTGTTGTGGTTGATTTCAGCTTAGCTCTTTGATTTCTAGATGGTCCCCAACAATGATGCTTATCCTCCTCATAATTACAGCAGCAGGGAAATGTGAGCTGGAAGGGATTGTTCTGAGCCCCAGATTTGTTAAATGTCTTCCCCAAAGTCACACAATAAATTAATGGCAAAGCCAGGGCAGGATTTATTGACTCTCAGTACAGGGTGTTTTCTTTCATTCTTTACCCTTCAGACTATTGGAACTACTTTAAAACTCATGGCAAGCACTGGCCTTTTCTGTAATTAACAGCTCCTTATAATGCATTTATTTTGTTTGCTCAGCCTCCTAGAAACTAAATTGAGCCTGTGATTTTAAAAGCCTGCTGAGGTCCTTATTTCAGCCATGGGTTTCCATATACTTCACATTTGGTGCAAATCCCTTTCTTTCCACATCTCTTCCAACTGCTAACCCATTTTCTCTTGCTCCATCTATGATCAGCTTCCTGTTTCTAAATAGATTTTGTGGTCGCCCTTCCCTCCTTGTTCCAGTTCCTAGCCACTCGTTACTTAGGCTGTGGTCTATATTGTTCTTCCAACAGCCTACCCCATTGTGGTTGCCCCACACATCCACATTGTTCTATGTCCCCAACTTGGGTTCTGGAATTATTTTGGTAACGACCACATTGGGTGAGAGTCAAACTAATAATTAAAGTGTTGGGACAACTTCTCTTATTGCAGATCTCCTCCTGTTTTTCCAACCCAAGAGGAGCAGCTTCTTGTACTCTTGTTACATATAATGCACAAGTAGTATGTGACATATGGCCTCCCACAAGCCTGAGTGCTTATGATTTACTTTGTGTTTTTCTTCATTTCTAGGACAAGATGTTGATAAATATAAAGAGCATCTTATGGATGTGCTCTACCTTAATAGCAGCCCATGCCCTACAGAAAGGTGAGTGTGGTAATCATTTTTTAGGACCAACTGAAATAAAAAGTAAAGTTTTGGGACATGGAATGTGATTATGGAATCATTAAAATACAGGATGAATTTTTGATCTATTCGTTGCTGAACACTTTTACCTAAAATTTCATTAGGCTGAATACAGTGGTTTTAAATAAATTGGTGATAGCAAAGTAATGAACAGGATGCTAAAGAAGAAAGTGGGCTTTCAGCAACTTCCTAGATTACTTTCAGACTGTGCAAAAGGCTCATTTGAGTGGCTGGGCGTATTTTAAGGTTTCACTCTTTTTGACACCACTCAAAGGCTTTTCTACATTCAAAAAAAGACTATCAAACTTTCAGAGGGATACAGTTTGAAAGAAATCAAGAAGATATAGAGAAGCCTGATAGACAAGTTTTTACCCATACCTCCATTCCTCTCTTTTTCTCTTTTCTTCACTCTTTCTCTTTCTTCTTTGTAACTGGATAAGTACACATGCACTGTTTTTCTTAGCTTTAAATTATATGTCCACCTAATGAGAGTTTTGTGATTCCAAATTTGTAGACTCTTGGTCCATGAAGAAAGAATCTGTGCTGAGTGTCTGTGACCTGCTCCCATCAAGGGTCTCTCTAGACTCAGCTCCTGCTTCTTTCTCACACTCACTGCCTGCTTCAGAGTCTCTGAAATAATTTATAATTTGCATTCTTATTCCCTATTTTTTCCTTATACCTTCCTATTTCCCTTCCCCTGCCCCATGCAGTTCCTTCTGCTTAGCAGTTTTGTCCTCTACATTTCCACTTCAGTTCATTCTTAAGATTCAAAACTTGTGTCAGTCCATGTATTTATTCATCCATCCTTCCTATCCATTCATTTATCTGTCCACTGACAGTATTGTTTGAACAGATTCTACGTGCTATGTGTTAGTCTGGGTCTCCGGGGATATATCAGTGGCTGAGTCATACATTGTCTTAGATGTCATTAAGCCTAATCTCCTTAGTTACATGAGGTAGGTGATAAACAAGTAAACCAACAATCCAAGTACTTCTGAACTGATGAAAATAAAGCAGAGTGATGTCATAGAAAGTGGCTTAGGGTGGGGGCACGGGAGGTGGTGAGGCATCTTTGAAAAAGTAATGTTTACACTGACGTGGGAATGACAAGAAGGAGCCAGCCAGCTAAGATCTGGCCCAAGTTAGGTAGTGCGTTTGAGCAAAACAAGGTCACTGCAGTTGGAGAGCAGTGATCAAGGAAAAAGTAGGAGATCTAGATAGAGAGAAAGGCAGAAATCAGCTCATGTAAATAGAAACACTATCTGACACTCGGAAAAGAGCTTCCTATGTTTATTTTTCTGCATCCATGTATCTATTTCTACTTTGCAAATCTTGATGGACACCAAGGGAGTGGGATGAATTGGGAGATTGGGATTGGTATATATACACTACCGTGTATAAAATGGATAACTAATGAGACCCCTCTGTAAAGCACAGAGAATTCTACTCAATGTTCTGTGATGACCTAAACAGAAAGGAAATCCAAAGAAGAGGGGATATACTTATAGGAGTAACTGATTCACTTTGCAGCAGAAACTAACACAACATTGGAAAGCAATTATAGGCAAATAATTTTTTTTTTAAAGAAGGAGCTTCCTATGAGCCAGGAACAGTTTTACTACTTAACATTAGCTTATTGAAACAGTCACTATCCATAGAGGAAACTGAGATCCAGAGAACCTAAGTGAGTTGCTCAAAGTCACAAGACCAGTAAGTAGCAGAACTGGGAGAAGAACCAAGGCTGTCCCAGGAGTGTGTGACTTTACACTGTTACACTTCTTATCCATGTAAGCATTGTAAGCTTTAGAAATGGATTTTATTCCCAGGAAGCACTAAAGGGTTTCAGCCAGTCAAAGGTAAGTCGATGAATGTTTTCCAAGTTCCATGTTTGCTGTTCTATGTTGGTTTGACTGTAGGAGAGAAAGAGCGGCCCCAGGGATATTACTTAGGAGGTTATTGTTTCACCTGTGTGTGAGATGGGGCGCTTGTATCACGTGGTGGCAGGAGAGCTGGAGAGAAGTGAACTGGTTGGGCGGAGATGGAGGATTAAGGACCAGTGCATGGATGGGATGTGGTGTGGTGAGGGCGAGAGAGGAATCAGGGTGAGCTGACTTCTGAGAAGGCTCCCGCCTCTCATCCCCCAAATTGTTTCCAGGCAATTTTAAAGCCTTTTCTCTGTGTTCTCATTGTCCCCTGTGCTGCGACAGCTACTATAGTCCATACCACTCACTGAGGATAAGTTTTTCTTCCCAAGCAGACTGTGACTTCAAGAGAGCTGTTTTGTTTCTTTTCTAGCAGAGTTCCTGACACACTGCTAGCACTTAATCAATTTACGGTTGAGTGAATAAGTGAATGAATAAATAAATAATGAGTGAATGCCACAATGAATGACCTGGATGGCCATCACAATCTAGGCTCCACCAATCCAACAGCTAAGAAGCTGTCCTCTTCAGCATTTTTAGGAAGTAAAGGTGAAGGTCACAGAGAGGAGAGGACAACAGCATTGAGTGAAGAGGGAGGACACAGAAAAGAGATAGAGAAAAGGGAGTTGATTAGGTTGGGTAGTAATAGAAGGAAATTACAGAGAAAGCAGTGGGAGGACTTTGAGAAACAGGACCATCACCCTTTCACTTAAAACAAAGAAAGAACTCACACAAAAAATAGGGAAACCAACACTTATGGGATAGCTCCTTGATGATATTTTAAATAGTAATAACAGCTGACAATGTTGAGTAATTTCTACATGTTAGGCTTTCTTATAAGTATTTTATTTTGTTAACCTTTTAAAATCTTAACTCTTCCATGAGACACGTGCTTTATTCTCCCCAGTTGGCAAATGAGGAAACAATACTACCAAAAGATTTATCGGCATAACTAATGTAGAAGATCACACAGCGATTTAGTGATGGAGCCTGGAGGTGAACCTAGGCAATTTTGTTCCACTGTCATGCTCTCATCCAGTATACTGTACTTTAAAGTTTTTTGTAAATTGGTGGTCACTATTAAGCAATATTGGGCTGCAAGGAGATTTCCTAAAGGAAATCAGTCCTGAATATTTATTGGAAGGACTGATGCTGAAGCTGGAATTCCAATACTTTAGCCACCTGATGAGAACTGACTCATTTGAAAAGACCCTGATGCTGGGAAAAATTGAAGGTGGGAGAAGGTGACGACAGAGGATGAGATGGTTTGATGGCATCACTGACTCAATGGGCATGAGTTTGAGTAAACTCCGGGAGTTGGTGATAGACAGGGAGGCTTGGCATGCTGCAATCCGTGGGATCGCAAAGAGTCAGACACGACTGAGCAACTGAACTGAACTGAATTAAGCAATATCATTAGTTTGGGGCTAATTTCAGGAGAATCTTCATTTTTTTGAAGGGATAAAGTTGAAAATGTAAGATGCATATGACATATATGCCAAGTCCACAATGAAGCACAAAGTGATAACTAGTTGGGTCAACACAAGTACTCTCATCTTAAGGGTTTTTCTACTTAGGTCTAGGCACTTGAAAGGTAAGAAATTAGTGAACACTTTGTCTCTTGGTTATTTGCTTTATTTTAATGCATAAGGAACACTTTGATTTAACAATACCTCTTATATGGATTGTTTACCATTGACTCTGTTATTTGGATAGTCCTCTAATGTAATAAATGGAGTCATGCATGAATGAGGGAATAATATTAATACTTGAGAGGGTGATAAATTCCCCTATTCTCACCCTGGCACTTCTAGGCCAAGGTCTGTGTGTATGTTTGATCAAATTGTGTAGCTAGAATTTGCATCATTCTTGCTCTGCAGAATTTACTGACATAGAATGAAATAATTGGTTATTCATTATTTGGAGTGTTCTCCGTTACAGTATTCATTTAGACCACAAACTGTCTGGTGGGAATGGTGAACTGTTGTTAGCATTCGTTTTTATTTCTTGCACCATCAGAATTTCAGACAAGTTCTTACAGGTAGCATTTTTGTTTAACATGCATAGTTGATAACCATTATCCTTTGAGCTACTAAATTTATTTCTTAAAATATTTGTATTTGGTTAACTTAGTTCTCCTTATCCAGTGCATTAAGACCCAAGATTTCATACACAAAAGACTTGGCCACACAGCTTTTTGTTAATCTTGTTGATAAGACTGGAGTCTCCATGAATATATATTTACATACAATTGTGGCTTTTAATTTTCTTGTATCTGTAAATATCCACAACAATAAATAACCCTTGGGAAATTGCCTTTTGACATAATTTTGTTCTAATATATCTTTTCATTATAGCACAGTTATGGAGAAATGCTCTAATGTCAAAAACCTCCCAATTGAATATATTGGGCTGAGTCAAAGAGTCTTCTTAATTTATACCACAATTGATGTTGATGTTGATGATAAAGATATTTATTCTCCATTTAAAAAGCCATCTTTTATTTGTGAGTTTAATCATCTGTAATTCTTCAGAAAGGAAGATAGGAATTCCTAGAACATATGACGGATACAAATTAAGACATTTTTAGTTCATAAAATTCTCACCCCTTCCCTTCTCAGGACCTCTATTCTCTGCCAAAAAAAAAAAAAAGTACAAGATATCTTTCTGTTGTCTTTAGCTCCCTAATGAGGTCCAGTCCTTTTGAAGTGAAATTTTAGTCTTTAGCATCTGTATCATTTCTGATGCATGTTCATATTTAGATGTGTGTTACTAATGCCTTTAACCACTAACATACCAAGTGTTAGATACATATCATTTTGTCAACTAAGAAATATTATTTTACTCCACCTAGAGGTCACTATTTACTGTTCATCATATTTGCATGAACTGGGAGATCCTTGTGCACTATAATTTCTATTCTATTACCAACACGTCTCACCAACTAGGAGAGACTGGGAGATGGGGGCAAGATGGGGAGGAGAGGTGTAGATCCCTATATGAGTGAAAGAATGTGGGTTTGATTTATTTATTTGCATGTAGTGGTGTTAAATTATAGTTGAAGTGTTCTTTCTCGTTAAAAGTTTAAGGGCTTAAGCAGAAAGGCATTCTGTAGATTAACACTTTCTAAGGATTGCATGTGCGCAGCTCAGTCGCTCAGTCATGTCCAACTCTTGGACCCCATGGACTGTAACCCGCCAGGCTCCTCTGTCCGTGGGATTCTCCAGGCAAGAATACTGGAGTGGGTTGCCATGCTCTCCTCCAGGGGATCTTCCCGACCCAGGGATCAAAGCCACATCTCCTGCATCTCCTGTATTGTCGGCAGATTCTTTACCACTGAGCCACCTGGGAAGCCAGGCTTAGACGGATTAGGTGGACAGAAGCCAACATTACCCCCCAGGATATAATGGAGAGGTAATGTTTCACTGCAAAGCGACTGCAGCTGGATTTGTCATTATGATGAAAGCCTGAACCACAGTGGGTCCTTCAAGTGCTGGACGTTTCCTTGCTCCAGTCTACTGAAGTACTTTTGATAATTTTCACTTCCTCTTGAAGTTGTTTTCATTTCCTCTAAAGTAATGTGGCAGTTATCTTAATCATTTTTCTTCTTCTCACCTATTGACTTAAATCTGCCTTTTAACTATTCTTCCTAACATTGGTCAGGTCTTTTAAACCGCATTGTTTAGTCTAGGTTCCTCTCATCCTTGATTTCTTGCCTTCCTACAGTGGCCTTATTTTATGACTTGTTTTGTTCATGTTAAAATCTAAGTTACAAATACTTTAAAATGAATGCCATATTTTGGCACATAAAGCATTATCCATTTGCAGCAATATGGATGGACCTAGAGATTGTCAAAGTGAGTGAAGTCAGAGAAGGAGAAATATTATATAAGAAAAGTGTCATAAATATACCTGGATGAGGGTGTATATGGAATCTAAAAAGAAATTATACAAATGAACTTATTTAGGAAACAGAAACAGACTCACAGACTTAGAGGATGAACTTTTGCTTGCTTGAAGCGGGGAAGGGATAGTTACGGAGTTTGGGATCGACATATATACACTGCTATATTTAAAATGGATGGCCAACAAGGTCCTACTGTAGAGCACAGGGAACTCTGCTCAGTATTATGTGGCAGCCTAGATGGGAGGGGAGTTTGGGAGAGAGTGGATACATGTATATGTATGGCTGTGTCCCTTTGCTGTCCACCTGAAACTATCACAACTTTGTTGACCAGCTATACTCCAATATAAAATAAAAACAAAAATTTCTTAATGAGCATTATTCATTCCTGTCTTTGTTATAAAACATTATTGAAATGATATACTATTCTCTGTATATAAAATCATCCTTATTATTTTACACACTGAAGATGTAACCAATCCCTGTAATGGTTCTTATCCTTTCTTTTATTTCATAGACTCAGCTTGTCAATTTTGTGTTTTCTCTTTCCTGTAGTCAACATGGAAAAAAGCCCACCTGTTAAGGGCTCCCTCTCTGGAAAAGTCAACCTACCTTGTCACTTCTCAACCATGCCTACCTTACCACCCAGTTATAACACCACCAGTGAATTTCTGCGAATCAAATGGTCTAAGATTGAATTGGACAAGACGGGAAAAGATTTAAAGGAGACTACTGTTCTTGTGGCCCAGAATGGGAATATCAAGATTGGTCAAGACTACAAGGGGAGAGTGTCGGTGCCCACACATCCCGAGGATGTGGGCGATGCCTCACTCACCATGGTCAAACTGCTGGCCAGTGATGCAGGCCGCTACCGCTGTGACGTCATGTACGGGATTGAAGACACACAGGACACAGTGTCATTGACCGTGGAGGGTAAGGCTTGACTCTAGAAGCCTTAGATGTTGCAGGATGCCTGGTTCAGAAGGGTGCTGGGTTTGGGCAAGGGGGAAAAAGCACCAATCAACCCAATAGTCCATGTCTTTCACTAAAAATGAACTGTTAATTGTTCAGGAGTCAAGGAAGGTGACTTTATACCAGATATAATGAACCCCTCAAGCCATGGTATATAGCTCAAGAATCATTACTTCATTATAGAGACCTAGCAGCAATTATTTTTTAAGACTGTAAAGGCTGATCTACAGTTTAATTTTTACATATGTGTATATGCACATGTACACTCACATGCATACATACACACACATATACTTATATATACATACACACACCCAAACCCTTTTTCTTACTCTCCTAGCATGATTATTAAAATGTTTGAGTTTGTTTTTAAGAAATATAAATTATATCTTAACTTCCATTGAATCAATAAGGCACCTAATAAGTACCATGGTATATATTAATATCATAGTGCTTTGAAAGACAAGGACTCAATAAACATTTGAATTGGATCAAAACAAGACTTTGGTGTATTTTTTTAAGGTCAATACACTAGTTATCCACTGTCTTGCAATGAGACATTTTAGTTTCAGCCCCCTTTCAGTGGTGGTTTTTATGTCATTTGAATTTAAGTTAGGAGACAAAGCAAAGAAAAATTGCTTTAATTGGGTACACACATAATGCCACAGCTCTTGGAAGCAGAATATTTTGGCAAGTTATTAAGCAAAATTCTCATACCCAGACATGATGGAACAGATTTTTCTTCCAACCCTCCATTTCCCTATAAAATATTTACCTTTCAGAGACATATACAAAGGGTTTTATTAAAACTCTTTCTTGTGTGGCCAAAAGGAAATACTCTGAATTTCAGATGTGACAGATTAATTTTCTGAACATCCTTTTCCATTCAGATCCTATTGCTCTCTTCTATAAATCTATTTTTATGTTTTCCGGGCATCCACTGAACATCCTGGGCTCTTTGCTCTTAATTGTTTTATCATTTACTTTGATTAGTCTTGGATTGTTTTTTATACTGATCTATCTCTTCCTCTTTTTGTGTAATGTAACATACCATATATATATATATATATATATATATATAAAATATATAAACTTAGATAGACATTATACATATATTATATATATATATATATATATTAAATCCCAAAGAAGTTTAACAACTTCTTACAATCTTCATCATTAAAGAATTAACAGTGGATTTGCTCCTTGCCCCTCTGAAACAATGAAAATTCTCCACTTAATCTCCTTAGCCCCATGAGGTCTTCAAATTATCCAGCAATTATAGATACTTACACAGGCTGATATTCCCTGCCTTGGTCATGGAGGCCCCTTTGTGCCCCCTTATTGCCAATCCTCAGTGCACAAGGAAGATTTTTAATTACGAAGAAGGCTATTTGAAGCTTTGGTCAGCAGAAGACTAATTTAAAACCATGCAAAGTCTTGCTCAAGTCTTAGAGATCATTATAAACATACTTAGAGGACCATATATACTTCCTGGAAAGTTTTAAGTTGTTCTATAAAGGTACAGATCTTATGAAAAGCATTTGATCGGTGTTTTTTTTTCCTTTAAAATATCAGAAATGGGAAATAAGTACTAGTTGTCAGTGCATCGACTTGGTACCCGTGCAGGCCTTTTTGTATTGACACTGATCAGAGGTGCTTATTGATGACATGCTTACTCTGTTCCCTGTATATGCTTTATTGGCACATACCTGTTTTGGAAGAGAGAAGCAAGGATAGGCATGTGGAAAACAATTTAATAGCTAGAAGTCAAGCTGTGTGAGAGAGCGAGAAAGAGAGAGGGAGGGAGGCTGTTGTCAACTCCAAGAAATTACTAGGAATAAAAGGAGAGTGAAAGATATCTTGGAAACCAAAATTAATTCCACATAACAAATATGTGGTGTTAAATGATATGACAATAAAATCTCATCCATAAAACCCAATTACCCCAATTTCTACTTTCCAGTGACTTCCTAGGCACATTAGCTTGACTCACTTTGCTGTCTGATGAAAATGAGTCACCGTATTTACTCCAGTTAAAAATGAAGATGCCCTTGCTAGAGTGGGAGGAGAGGGCCCAAGCTTCACCCGCTCTGTTGCTCTTTCCTCAGGCTTTTGACAATTCTTTGACCCTGAAACACAGTTCAAGAACCACTAGTTTATGCAACTCCTAAAATATAACAAAGTGGAATTTGAAGCACATATCAGGATGCCTGGCTTCTATCCGCAGGAGTCTGGAGAACTTTATTTCAGGCCTTCTTTGGGATAAAAATCATACATTTTACCTGTCAAAGTGGAGATTCTACATTACACAAATCAGTTAGTGAATATGATAAACATTTATTACAGTACCCTATTCAATATTTAAAGATATTTTAAAATTCTTTATCTAATTTGATCTTCATTTCAATAAAATAACATAAGCACTGTTAGGTATACTTTATAGAGGAGGAAATTAAGGCTTATATATGATTTAGGAGCAAATCAGGAATTGGAATAGGCCTTCTCTTACATACTCCAATGTCTTTTCCATTATAATGTATTGTCTCCGTAAGTAAATAACACAATATTTCATGTTTGGAGGAAGTGGTATTGGCGAAGGTTCTATATGCTTCTATTGAGTTGGCCCTGAGTACAAACATGAAACAAGAGTTGATCTCGTGACCGCTTTAACTCTTTGTATCTCTTGCAGCACCTACTCCCTTTTGTCATCCAGGGGTCTCCTGATAGCCTATGTGTGCATGCTCCGTTGTCTCTGTTTTGTGACCCCATGGACTGTAGCTGCCCGGCTCCTCTGTCCATGGGATTCTCCAGGCAAGAATACTGGAGTGGGTTGCCATGCCCTCCTCCAGGGGATCTTCCCTACCCAGAGATGAAACCTGCATCTCCTGCATTGCAGGCAGATTCTTTATCCACTGAACCACCTGGGAAGCCTGTGATAGCCTGAACACTACCTATAATTAGGACAACTAGTCACCATTTGGGATTTAGTGGCTTAAATCTTTTTTTCAGATGGTTTACATGGGAAGAGAAAATTTCTGACTAGGAAATTCTCTAATAGAGCAAAATGGGATACCTGAATGAAAAGCATTTCTGGGGTTCCTCAGATCACCATAATTTTGCATAATGCTATATTAAGTAAAAATTAAGAAATTATCATGGTCTTAATACTGTGTTAGCAAATCATTTGACGTATTGCTCCAATGAGAAACTGCACAGTATGTGGGGAGACTTGAACTTGCCTGTAATTATTCGCTGCTATCTTTGCAGGGGTTGTGTTTCACTACAGGGCAGCAACCAGCAGGTACACCCTGAATTTTGAGATGGCACAGAAGGCTTGTGTGGACATTGGGGCCGTCATAGCCACCCCAGAGCAGCTGCATGCCGCCTATGAAGATGGTTTTGAGCAGTGTGATGCAGGCTGGCTGTCAGATCAGACTGTTAGGTGAGTGGTCTGGGGGCCATCAGCTTTACTTCATCACTTGGGGAGTGAGAATATAGTGCTACTTCCTAGTCCTTTGTTTTCCCAGGTATCCCATCCGGGTTCCCCGAGAAGGCTGCTATGGAGACATGATGGGGAAGGAAGGAGTCCGGACCTACGGATTCCGTGCTCCTCATGAAACTTACGATGTGTATTGTTATGTGGACCACCTGGATGGTAAGATGTTCACGTTTCTGTAGCTTCATTTGACCCTAGAAAATTGGGGAAACACTAGGAGCACGTGGGGATAGAGTGAGTCTTTATGCTTGTTTGGATTCGAAACAGCAACATTTAGTTTAAATAACCGTATGATTCTGTGGTGAAATAAGCTTAAATTAAAGTGGAAAGAGAAAGAGGGCTGTGTAAATGGTTATGTAGGTTTGAAATGTCTTTAGTTAATGGCAGGTTTGCTTTCAGTCATGCTGCCATTGGACCATTTCCAATGCACTTTTAGAGCATTAAGAATAGAAACCTGTAAGGGCGGTACCTATTCTTGTAAGAACTTCAGGTAAAACCCTGTGATGACAAACCACTGTGAATGCAAGTGCTGATAAACATCCCAAAGTGCAACTGAATAACACACACTAGCCAAGGAAGGATTTTCATGGTTTGCTTCTCCTTGTGTTCACTTTGCTACACTAATTTTTAAGGCAATCATTTATTCATTCAATCAACCAGCCCACCAAAAAAAAAAAAAACAAACACCCACTTTGTGATAGATACTCTGCTTGTTGTTAGAACTATGAAGCCAGGTGAGATAGAAGCCTTGCTTTAGAGATTCTTAGAGCCTGATTGATCCTGACATCGTCATTTCTTCCTCAGTGACAGAGTGAGACTCTTAGAGGTAGTAAGTTTGAGTTCTCTGCTGGCAATGTTACCTGAGGACACAATACAGATTTATTATAAGACACATGGAGTAGAAGTTTCTGTGACTTTTGAAATGGAAGTTCACTTGCAGCAATAGCTGTCTTAGAGGCCTAAATATATAAATAGAGGTATTGCATTGAGTTATACATTTAATTTTAGCTGGGTACCCATAAAAGAATGATCTCAATTTTCTTATGTTTAAAATGAGGAGTTGGACTAGAAAATTTCCATCGTCCCTCCCAACATAATTAAATTCTCCGATTCTATGAATTGAATAAACAACCTCAGTGACTGAAAGCTAGAAAATAAGCAGCTTATATTTGCTTGGTGTCCTAAATTTGAATAGGATAGCCTGATTCCAAGAGGGTTTCTTAAGTGTCGTTCTCTAGCATCTTAACATTCTTATTATGATTGTTATTTAAGACTGATATATGTGTTTTCTAAACCATAACTTCAGTTACTAACAATTTACATTTTTCACAAAGATAAAGGGAAAGTAATCTAGAAAATTCAAGCTATGAGATATAGCTTATCTCCTTCCTCTAAGTTTAATTTTAAGTTTAGTTAACTTTTTCCATAGGATAAGAGATGGTTGATAGGAGACTCTGATTCTAGGAAACAAATTTTGTTATTGCTGTCTCAGTAAGAGGGAAATTAATACCTAAATTTAGTAAAGTGGGATTTGTTTTATCACTGTTATTTCCTTTTGGAATAATCTGTATTAGAGTGATAGCAATAAAAATTTCTGGAATGCTGGTAATACTGGAACTAAATCAGAGATAGATTTTGCAAAAGTATATATAAGTCCTAATTATCTAAAAAATCTTTACCAAGTGTAATTGAAGTGGTGGCTTTCAGGTATAAAGCCGTGGCCAGTTTGATCCCAATATGAATAAACATCAACATCACAAGCCAACCTTTGTGATGGAAAGTGAGGATTATGTATTTACCGTGCTCCCAGAAAGTATGCCTAGGGGTCCCTCTGCATGTCTTTTCTCCAGTCTTATCCTGATGAAGGTCCTGAAACCCCACTCTCTAAAGCTACAGAATTGCTAGCTTCTTTGAAGTCTAGTCTTTCTGCAGAAGTTCCAGAAATTCCATGTGAGCTCCAGAAATTCTGTGTGAGATACTTTTGACAGGTCTTGGTGGGAAGAGCCCTGCCAAGGATTCCTAGCCATGTTGTACCCATCAAGAGCCGACTCCCTAAAATCTGTTCAGAGTATCATAACTAGTGTTTGGGGAAAACTGAGCTGTCAGGAGAGCCATTCTGAGGATGTATGCATACACCACAATGAGAGGGATTTGTTAGTCATATAGGAATTCTTCTCCACCTCCATAAACATTGTCACTTCTAGGGCAACCGATATTCATAAAACCAGTCTCTGCTCCAGGGTAACTCAACTGTGTTTTATATAGTTGCATATTTACTTGGGATATATGTTCATGTATTTGATAACTGAAAACCTGTAGCGTATAACACAGCATAAGTCTAGTTGAGGTGTTTATACTAAAACAACAGAATCTGAAATTTTTTGTCTTACCACATAGAAGTTGGAAGACGAAGATGAAAGAATCAGCATAAACACGAATTCAAGCCCTGGCTGAAATTTGTGTCAGCAGAGTCACAAGGCTTTAATTTGTTTCACAGAAGGAGCTTGGCAGTTTCGGAGAATATTCAGTATGTTTACAATGACATTTATTGTGAAATGGGGTCAGTAAGGATAATTCCCTTTTCATTACAGCATGAAGATAAAATGAGTTAAGGTATAAAGTGTTTGTCACACTATGTGGCACAAAGTAAGCACACAATAAATAATAGTTACTATAGTTTATAGATTTTCAAAAGGCTCTTATTTCTGCTGAATTCTTAATTAATTTCATGTTTGCTCTTTTGTATGTAAGTAAGTCAAGTGCCTTGAAGGATGAACAGGACACAAAAAGTCACCAAGAGAACAAAAAAACAATGAAAATGATAATTTTTAGTTTTTCATGTCTAGCCCCGAACTCTCTTCTGAATTCCATACCTGCATTTCTGGTTTGTGAATCATTTTGGTGTCTCATCTCTGGTTTTCTGTCTTACCTCACAAGTAATCCCCAAGCCTTTAACGGGTTCTTCAAGGGACCTGTGCTATGACCATCCAAACAGGCAATCACCATGGCCGTATCACTCCCCTACTCAACCTGGTATGGTGTGAATTTCCTCTGCCTTCCTTCTCAAACAAATGCTGCCTGGCTCAATCAAGAACCGCAATCCTGGCTCAGGAGTAAACTTTTCACCTGTGTTCCCTTCTCTCTGATATGACCTTGCTTACGTGCACCAGCTGTCCCTAGTTCCTGCCAACAGTTGTGCTTTGAGCCTCTCTGCAAACAAGCCTCTCATCTTCCCAGCGTTCCTCTCTTCCCTATGCCTGTGAGCAGACTGCCTCCAAGATCCCATCTTTGGCTCTTCCAACTCACACTGCCATTTTCTGATTTTGAACTCCTACTTTTCTTAGAGTTAGTGCCACATATCTGGTGTTTAATTCTTTTTTTTTTTAATTTTTGCCATGGACTTTTCTTTATTATACTCCTGTTTATTTTAAATTTTTTCTTTTTTTCTTTTTTTTTTATTATTATTGTTTTTGCCATACAATGCCATGATATCACCATGGGTTTACATATGCTCCCCCTCCTGGTGTTTAATTCTTCTTTCTGGTTGTTTTATATTCATCAGACACAAACTATTTACCTAATATTTTTATTTCTGAAAAAAAACTTTTGTAAGATCCTGGTAGAAAAAAGGGAATAATGATATTCTATAACTCTCCAACCACAGTGAAGTCTCTATTCCAGTATAAGACACACAACAGAACTCGAGAATTTGGTGGTAATTGCAGTATTTTTCCAAACTTTGTCACTTTTGGAAACCGCCTCCACCACTCTACCATTTCTACAGTACTTGAAAAAAAATGCCAAATTTTGTTCACTAGATTTACTAAGGATCTATTTTTTTGTTGTTGTTGAATCACCATGGTGCTAGTTTTTCTCTTTGAATTTTTCCTTTCACTCTTTTCAGTGGTGTCTCTTAGAAATAACTTCTTCCTAGAGATACTCCTTTCTTCTTTCTAACCTCTCCAGTCATTTCCCTTTTTTGCCTCCCCAGCCAACTGTCTTTTCTGGGATTGGTCCCTTTGTAACTATTCACAAATCATAGGTCTATTTTTCTACTGCTTCCTTATTTCAAAATCAGGATAACTTTGTCACCTCTATGACTTGTCCAATGCGTCCATGTCATCCTGGTGTCTGACCTAGAACCAAAAGCAACTTTTCCTTTTTGTATTATAAGCTCCTTCATATATGTAAGTTTCTCTGGAGGCTCAGTCCATAAAGAATCCACCTGCCAATGTGAGAGATGCAGGTTTGATATGAAAACCTAAAAATATTTAGGTAAAAACTTGAATGTCATTAAATAGGTCTTAGAGCAGGGCTTAATTCCAGCTTCTTTAGAGGATTTGATGGGGTCAAAATCAGATACCAAATCTGTAAATTGTGTGATTTCCTGCCTGTGGCTTCTCAGATTGACTTTTAATATTAATGGAATTTGCAGTGTATAATCTACAGGATTACTGTACTGCTGGGAGTTATTTAAGAATTAGTGATAATTGAGTTGATTCAGTTAAAATGCCCCATGTCAACTAGAATAGCTTCCTGCACACTGTGGTTCAGCAGATGGCTTCAGATATTGATTCTGGAGTATACAACCTCTCCACATTGATTAATGTTGGTGCTTGAAGATGCTGAAACTTTTTATTGTCTATAGAACTCACAGAATCGTAGATCATAGTTAAGGCTGTGGGTTCTCAAATAGTCTTTAGACATGAACATACCTTGCTAAGGATTTAAAATTGAACTTGGAGTTCTTTTTGTTTAAGTGTTTGAAAGTCTCGCTAAGAGCCACTGAGGAAGGTGGCCAGGCATGGACCCCTGCAGAACCTCTTGAAAATGATGTTCTCCTTCAGTATGACTTGAATAGATTGACTATGAAGTAGCTCCATGGGTAGCATAAGAAAAGAAACTATTTGTTGTATGGTTGTATTGTCCTTTAACTTAATTCTCACAAAAACCTTGATAGGCATTTTTGTATATGAGGAAACTAAGTCACAGAAGTTAAGTGACTGGATATACCCCTTTTTTATTGTCCTTCTGCAGTAGCTTTTCAGGACCTCCAAAGAGTCCCCAGTGGAGCAACAGGCAGTCTTACAAACCAGGAGGGTGCAAAGTACTCTTAATGTTCCCCCAAATCTCGGATTTTTCACATAAAAATATCCTAATTCTTATCTGAGTAATGATTGCATTCCTGTTTGGATTACAGTGACTGGAACTGCTGGGTTAAATAGTAACTCTATTTTTAACATTTTGAGGAACTGTTTTAAAATTCTTACTAGAAATACCTTAGGGTCCTGATTCTTTCATTCTTGCCAACATTTGTTTTAATCTGATTTTTTTATTATAACCATCCTAATGTGTGCAATACTATCTCAGTGTGGTTTTGATTTGTATTTCCCTGATAGCTAGTGATGCTGAGCAGCTTTTCCTCTGACTGTTGACTATGGTACATAATTTTCTTGGAGAATTATCTATTCAGAAGCTTTGCTCTTTTTTAATTGGGTATTTGTCTTTTTATTACTGAGTTGTAGAAATTCTTTCTATACTCTAGATTCAACAGTGTCTATTCAGATAAATGATTTGTAAATATTTTCTCCCATTCTCTGATTTGCATTTTTACTTTTTCAATAGGACCTTTTGATGAACAAAGTTTTTAATTTTGATGAAATACAATATCTAGTTTTTCTTTGATAATTTGTGCTTTTGGTGTCACATCTAAAAAAACACTGCTAAATCCCTAGTCATGAGGACTTATTTCTGTGTTTGTTTCTAAGAACTGTAGAAGTTTTAACTTTTATTTTTATCTATTTTGAGTTATATTTTGTATATGGCAACTCTTTGCAGAAGAGGTAAAACAATTTCGAAAAAGAAAAACAAAGTTGGGAGTCCCACATTTTGCAATTTCAAAATTTACTACAAAGCAGTAGTAATCAAAACAATGTGGTAGTGACATAGGTATAGTCATATAGATCAATGGGACAGAGTCCAGAAACAAACCCATATGTTTATGATCGATAGATTTTCAACAGGGTGCCACCGCCATTAAATGGGGAAAGAACAGTCCTTTATAACAAATAGTGCTGGCATAATTGAATACCCACATAGCAAAGACTGCATTTGGATTCTTATGCCACATACAAAGGGATTTCCCTGGTGGCTCAGATGGTAAAGAATCTGCCTGTAATGCAGGAGACCCCGGTTCAATCCCTGGGTCAGGAAGATCCCCTGGAGAAGGGAATGGTTAGCCACTCCAGTATTCTTATCTGGATAATTCCATGGACAGAGGAGCCTGGGGCTACAGTCCGTGGGGTCTAAAGTGAAAGTGAAAATTGCTCAGTTGTTTCTGACTCTTTGCAACCTGTAGACCATACAGTCCGTGGTCACAATACTGGGGTGTGTAGCTACTCCCTTCTCCAGGGGAGTCGTCCTGACCCAAGGGTCAAACTGGGGTCGCCTTCATTACAGGCAGATTCTTTACCATCTGAGCCACCAGGGAAACGCTTTTGTATGTGGCATAAGAATCCAAATCCATTCTTTGGTATGTGAGTTTTCAATTATGCCGGCACTACTTGTTAGAAAGACTGTTCTTTCCTCATTTTAATGGCCTTAACACCCTATTGAAAATCAATTGATCATAAATATATGGTTTTGTTTCCAGACTCTTTTCCGCTGATCTATATGCCTATACTTATGTCGCTATCACATTGTTTTGATTACTATTGCTTTGTAGTAAATTTTGAAATTGGAAAAATATGAGCCTTCCAACTGTGTTCTTTTTCAAAATTGTTTTACCTTTTCTGGACCCCTTGAAATCCTATATAATTTTTAGGATCCTTTTGTCAATTTCTGCAAAAAATCCAGCTGAGTTTGAATTGAATCTCCAGATCAACTTGAGGTATATTGTCATCTTGGCAATATTGAATCTTCAGATTAGATCCATAAACATGGGATATTTTTTTGTCTGTTGTTTAGATCTTCTTTACTTTCTTTCAGCAGGATTTTATAGCTTCAGAGCTTTCAGAGTATAGGTTTTCCATTACTTTTGTTAAATTTAATCTAAGTATTTTGCTCTTTCGATATACACGTAAATGGAATTTTCTTAATTTTTTTTTCTAATTGTTCATTGGAAGTGTGTAGAGATATAACTGACTTTTTTATGTTGGCCTTGTATATTTTATCCTACAAGCTTGTTGAAATTATCTATTAGTTCTAATATTTTCTTATGGAATCCTCAGGGTTTTCTATATATAGTCCC
The DNA here is from genome assembly GCA_007570785.1 of Antilocapra americana. Classification (NCBI taxonomy): domain Eukaryota; kingdom Metazoa; phylum Chordata; class Mammalia; order Artiodactyla; family Antilocapridae; genus Antilocapra; species Antilocapra americana. Next base: position 24,911,238 of record ML660765.1, on the reverse strand, counting down.
TTTTATTTTATAATCTAAAATAAAATAAGTAGTAATGTCTTGACAGAAACCCCTTAAAACATGTGATGGTCATTTGCTCTAAGGTTTGATGTCAGTTAAGAGCTTCTTTGGAAATACAGGGCTATTAAAAAAAAAACTAGGTTGATCTTCCTATGTTGACCTGCAGCCATACTGTGCCTGTCAAACTAAATAACACATTCGACCTTTTGTATATTTTGAAGACTCAGACATCCAGAAATTTTTTAGAACCTCTTTCTCACCCTAATTAAAGTCTTACTGCTCTGTCATTGGGAAAGAATGAGATCTGACATCCTGAAAACCATAAAAATATGTTTAAATTTTGGTGGGATTTCCTGTGTCTTTAATTCCTTTAAATGACATATACAATTCCTTTAAATGACATTAACAAATATGTGGATTCCTTTTCCCATGAATATTATTTGATTTAAAGAATGTTAACTGACTATCACATGACTGATGACAATTATCTAAAATTAATTAAAGATTAAAATTTTCAAAACCCAGTGTCTATGCTTTAATGGACAGGGAGGCCTGGCAGACTTCGGTTTATGGGATAGCAGAGTTGGACATGACTGAGCGGCTGAACTGAACTGATGCTTTAAGCTACATTTTGTTTCTGCTTCAGCCTAAAGCAAGTGAGATATTTTAAAGGTGCTGACCTGGCTTTTAGTCTCATTACACCCCAAATTAGAAACATTGCTAGCCTAACACTAGAATTGGATGAAGCTTCCTTGGCAACCCCAGAAGTTTTCTTGTCACTGTTAGCAGATGATTGGTTTCTGTATAGGTTAAAGGATCAGATCTTAAGGGGAATTGACATGCTTTTGAATTATCTACAAATGTTGGCTGTCAAAAGATTATATAACAGTATATGCTAGCTGTTAACCAACCACATACAGCTGATGGATTTTGTGATCCAGGATAATGAGTATTAATCTTTATTGCTTTGATCTTGTGTATATAAACATGGGCAAAAAAAAGAGAAAGAGCAAAAGACAGAGGAAAGAAAAAAGGAAACTTCCTTTGAAAAAACTTAAAAGTCCAAAACTTTAAACCTAGTAATAATTATATTGAATTGTTTTCATTACCATAACATTTACCATATATTGTAAGTGGTTTTATCCTATGGACATGTCATGTGACCATTTCCAGCTCATACACCGTGTCGACTTTTGCATACACTTTGACCCAAACAGCAAGGAACTTCACAAATCTTGATCTTACTTATAGTGAACAAAAAATCATGAAGTTCTATTCTCAAATGGGCTCATGATTAGTTTATAGGAGCTAATTTTCAGACAGTTCAGAATAGATAAATTATGAGTGTACACACACACACAAAACAGAAGAGGCATAAATATTTATCACACTATTCAAAAAACATACCCATCTAGATAACTGTGGTGAGACCTCAGCTTTGACTACCACAGAGAGCATCCCATCTAGGAATGACCTGAATAATTATCCAGGATCTGCTGATGCCAGTTTCCTGTTCATCTTGGCCATCTCAGGGAATTGTCTGTGAAAGAAAAAGATCCTCTCTCAATTTGCTCTGGACTCAGAGTCTCTTTCATAATTTTTCTGAGTTACCCCTGAGTATAAACTCTAGTTTTTGAACATTGTAGGTCATCTTAATGTTTTGATTTGTTTTCATCATTGCTTGCCACATTTTAGTATGTGTCATTTCTAAGTCTGCCAAGGAATAGCTTTTCCATTTAGCAATCAAAAGTGTGGAAAAAGAACATGCATGATCCACTTTCCAGGGAGTATTTTAGCAGTTACTTTGCAAATTTAAGTCTTATTTTTCCTTAATATTTTTGATGATGTTAATTCCTGTAATTAAGAAGAATTTAGTTTGTAGAATGTCACCAGATATTAAAGTCTCACCACAATGTCTTCCAGTTTCTTCTAGGGCATCCCTAGAAAGTTGGAAAAACAGGAATAATTTCAAGTCATAGCATTTAACTTGATATTTTGGAAAAACAGAGGTTAAACTACTGTATATATGTTTAGCATATGAACATGCAAATTATCCTGTGTGTGAAATCCTCTGTTCTACATTTATAGTTTATGTGTGTACTAATGAGAATGTATATATATATATATACATGTCAATAAAGTCTTACTTACAACGACTTAAGTTAACTTCACATTTTTCCTTAAGTCATGCATTGTTTTTTTATAAAGGATATTTTGTGTATTTCTTTCCTTACATTTTATTTGCTCTTGAGAGCAAATGATTGTTATTACATTTGGACATTTAACGTGTTCACCTTAAAATTGGTCCTGGACACTATCAGGGTCCATGCTCTGATCCAGGTTCTTTTGCTCATTTACAGTCTTTGACCCAGCCCTGGTAGGCAATGGACTTCATATGACCTTTGCTTTTGTTTTTTTAGTTCCTGCTTTGATTTTGATTACCTGGTCTATATTCTCTGTTTCTGTCTTGGACAGGTTAACACATAGGCTATGAGAAACTTAATATGTGCTGAGTTATCTTTACTATGGCTCAACTGAGATTCTTCTTGACTGAAACATACATGTCTCTCAGTTCAGTCGCTCAGTCATGTCTGACTCTTTGCAACCCCGTGGACTGCAGCATGCCAGGCCTCCCTGTCCATTTCCAAATCCCAGAGTTTACTCAGACTCATGTCCATTGAGTCAGTGATGCCATCCAACCATCTCATCCTCTGTCATCCCCTTCTCCTCCTGCCCTCAATCTTTCCTAGAATCAGAGTCTTTTCAAATGAGTCAGTTCTTCACATCAGGAGGCGAAAGTATTGGAGTCTCAGCTTCAGCATCAGTCCTTCCAGTAAATATTCAGAACTGATTTCCTTTAGGATGGACTAGTTGGATTTCCTGTCCAAGGGACTCTCCAGAGTCTTCTCCAACACCTCAGTTTAAAAGCATCAATTCTTCGGCACTCAGTTTTCTTTATAGTCCAACTCTCACATCCATACATGACTACTGGAAAAACCATAGTTTTGACTAGACGGACCTTTGTTGGCAAAGTAATGTCTCTGCTTCTTAATATGATGTCTAAGTTGGTCAGAATTTTTCTTCCAAAAGCAAGCGTCTTTTAATTTCATGGCTGCAGCCACCATCTGCAGTGATTTTGGAGCCCAAGAAAATAAATTCTCTTACTATTTCCATTGTTTCCCCATCTATGTGCCGTGAAATGAGGGACCAGATGCCATGATCTTAGTTTTCTGAATGTTGAGCTTTAAGCCAACTGTTTCACTCTCCTCTTTCACTTTCATCAAGAGGTTCTTTAGATCTTCACAAGTCATAAGGGTGGTGTCCACTGTATATATGAGGTTATTGATATTTCTCGCCGCACTCTTGATTCCAGCTTGTGCTTCTTCCAGCCTAGCATTTCTCATGATGTACTCTGCATAGAAGTTAAATTAGCAGAGTGACGATATATAACCTTGATGTACTCCCTTCCCGATTTGGAACCAGTCTGTTGTTCCATGTCCAGTTCTAACTGTTGCTTCCTGACCTGCAAACAGATTTCTCAAGAGGCAGGTCAAGTGGTCTGGTATTTCCATCTCTTTAAGAATTTTCCATAGCTTGTTGTGATCCACACAGTCAAAGGCTTTAGCATAGTCAATGAAGTAGAAATAGATGTTTTTCTGGAACTCTCTTGCTTTTCCAATGATCCAACAGATGTTGGCAATTTGATCTCTGGTTCCTCTGCCTTTTCTAAATCCAGCTTGAACATCTGGAAGTTCACAGTTCACGTACTGTTGAAGCCTGGCTTGGAGAATTTTGAGCATTACTTTACTAGCTAGTGTGAGATGCAATTCTGCAGTAGTTTGAGCATTCTTTGGCATTGCCTTTCTTGGGACTGGGATGAAAATTGACCTTTTCCAGTCCTTGTGGCCACTGCTGAGTTTTCCACATTTGCTGGCATATTGAGTGTAGCACTTTCACAGCGTCATCTTTCAGGATTTGAAATAGCTCAACTGTAATCCCATCACCTCCACTAGCTTTGTTCATAGTGATGTTTTCTAAGGCCCACTTGACTTCACATTCCAGGATGTCTGGCTCTAGGTGAGTGATCACACCATCATGATTGTCTGGGTCATGACCATCTTTTTTGTACAGTTCTTCTGAGTATTCTTGCCACCTCTTCTTAGTACCTTTGCTTCTGTTAAGTCCATACAATTTCTGTCCTTTATTGAGCCCATCTATGCATGAAATGTTCCCTTGGTATCTCTAATTTTCTTGAAGAGATCTCTAGTCTTTCCCATTCTATTGTTTTCCTTCATTTCTTTGCATTGATCGATGAGGAAGGCTTTCTTATCTCTCCTTGCTATTCTTTGGAACTGTGCGTTCAAATAGGTATATCTTTCCTTTTCTCCTTTGCTTTTCACTTCTCTTCTTTTCACAGCTATTTGTAAGGCCTCCTCAGACAACCATTCTGCCTTTTTGCATTTCTTTTTCTTGGGGATGATCTTGATCACTGCCTCCTGTACAGGGTCATGAACCTCCATCCATAGTTCTTCAAGTACTCTGTCTATCAGATCGAATCCCTTGAATCTATTTGTCACTGCCACTGTATAACCATATGGGATTTGATTTAGGTCATACCTGAATGGTCTAGTGGTTTTCCCTACTTTCTTCAGTTTAAGTCTGAATTTGGCAATAAGGAACTCATGATCTGAGCCATAGTCAGCTCCCAGTCTTGTTTTTGCTGACTATATAGAGCTTCTCCATCTTTGGCTGCAAGAATATAATCAGTCTGATTTTGGTGTTGACCATCTGGTGATGTCCATGTGTAGAGTCTTCTCTCGTGTTTTTGAAAGAAAGTATTCACACTGCTCCCATACATGTCTCTAGGGCAGTTTAGTCCAATCTGCTTTAAGAAATAGACCTATGGACTACTAATTAGTCTTCTGTGAGAAAAGGACATTACTATTTTCCTCAAATGGTCAAATGGCTTAAATATCCTGACTTCTTTATAGGAACTCCCAGTAAATTCTATAATATTACCTGCTCTGAGAAGTCTTACAGAAATGAAATCTGTCAGATGACTTTATGTATTTGTTTTCCAAATGCCATTGTCCACAAAACCTCTTTTTGTTGGCTATGGTAATCTTGTCTCAGGGGTTACCAGTTTTTTGTAGAGGGCATTTTTGCAAATTGTATTCTTAGAACTTGGACTCTAAGTTAATAATCTTCCCAATCCATATCTTCAGCAATAAGCTTTTATTTCATTGGATACTAGCTTAGTTGCTCAGTTGTGTCCAACTCTTTGAAGGCCCATGGGCAGTAGATCACCAGGCTCCTGTGTCCATGGGGTTTTTTAGGCAAGAATACTGTAGTGGGTTACCATTTCCTCTCCAGGGGATCTTCCAGATCCAGGGATTGAGCCCACATTTCCTGCATTTACAGGTGGATTCTCTACCACTGAGCTGCCTGGGAAGTTCAGTGGTAAAGCTTTTAATAGGTTAATTCTGATTTAAATGACAGATCATCTACATTTGTATTATGTTAGATAAAAAATATATAATGTCTAAGATTGTCTATTTAAAACCAGGTAGCTAGTGAATCAAAAAGTACTTGCCAGGAGATTATTTTAGTAATATCAATAAAAACTAAAAACAGATGTCTTAGAAATCAAGAATACTTTGGAATATGAATTAATTCAGTGATTGCTATCTCTGTATTACCCTGTAATTTACCTTTTTTTCTTTGGGTTTTAGTATATGAAACTGGTGCCAGGATATTCTGGCATATTTGAGAATAGTATTAGATGTCTGACCTAGACATTTAGGTAATCAACTTAGTTTCTTTTGGTAGAGATTGAGTGTCAGTTCTAAAAAGCTTCTAAACTCAGTAAGATAGTTCCATAGTATGGATACTTCACTGTATCATTAGAATTCTGAAGTAGACAAGGTAATGTTTATGTTAAACAATTATGATTTAGGAAGGCTTAGATATTTATTTTTTATAACAGTTAAATTAACTGTTTTTTTTTGTTATTTTTTTTAAATCAAACAACAATTATGTCGTGTATAATGATGGACCACACATATGGATCTTTATAGATGAGGTGTTTTGATTCTCACCTTAAATCACATTAATGCCAGTTAATCTTCCTTTTTTCATCTGAGTTACATGAAACTGATGATGACATCAATTTCAATAAGTTTTTTAAATTTTATTTGGAATGTTTGAAAAGTTTTTACACACAAATAAAATGGAAAATAGGGGAATAACAGAGTTTATACTTAAATAAGTAAAATCATTATTTTTTGGAGCTTGGAGAGATGGATATTGTATCCCCCAGACAAGTGAATTAAATAATTAATTTAATATAAAGTCAGATTTAATAAGCTTTTTTAATGAAAAGTTCTATAAGTAGATCTTTACTGATTTGATAATAAGGATACTTTTTTTAACCTGCCAGCACCTACTGAAACCTTTCCTTCTGTTAATACCCCAAACATGCTTGCTACTTAAAACAGAGAAACCAGTTATCCAGAAAATCATGCTGTCATTTTTCTTCATTAGCCCTTTGGTCTGGCTGTATTTGGAGAAGTTGATTTCCCCCATCATGTGGGCGAAAATCGCTGTTTAGAGAAGCAGAGGTTTACTCATTTAATTTATTTCTCTGCCTTGCTCTGCTTGTCTGATCAGTCTTGTTACTGAAAAGGAACAGTACTCTTGCCTCCTTGTAGAAGCACCTCACCATACAGGAAACGAAGGCAATGAAATTGATATTCCAGCTGTAATAACAAACCCAAGGGTTCCACCTTGGAGGGAAGCGTGCTGGCGGGCTGCCCTCTTTCACACTTCCATTGCTTTCAGGCCAAATGCAAGCGTAATGCTCAGGTGAACAAGGCTGCTGAGGCTGCTTGGGGCGACACCGTCTGTCTGTCTGCCTTTCCCCAGGTTTTGTTGTTATTTTCTTGTTATTTAGTCACTTAAGTAGTGTCTGAGTCTTATGCGACCCCATGGACTGTATGTAGCCCATTGCTTTGAGCCAGATCCACAGGCGAGATGAATCTCCTGTCCCAGACAGCAGCTACCCAGAGCACTGCAGCAGATTGAGCACTCTTTAATGTGCTGCTTGGGAAGGATGGAAGGAAAAAGGGCATCTTTTTTCTGAATAAGAACCTGAAACACGTAGCAAATTATTGAATGCATGCTATGCAACTGGTGCTATGACCTTACAATTTTAAAACCTACTAGAAAGTGAGACATTCTAGGAATGGGGAGGGGGAGCCTTTGTTCTTACAGTGTATTTTTGGATTTGAGATTACTGTCCTTTGCCAGCCTAGATAATTAAGGACAGAACCCCATTCTCACCTCTGCCTTTCTTTTTGCAGTCAGGTAAAAGTCATTTTTCTTTTTCTTCATCAAATAGCTCTTATTGGGGTTTGTCCTCGTTTCATTGGCAGCGTTTTTAGATTTGTAGTGAGAGGAGCCGATCTCTGTAACTTGACCTTTTTCTCCTGACTAATTTTCTGGTTTTATAAAGTTATGACACTCGCACACGGAGTAATGGCTCTATTCATTTTAAACAATAACTTGTTACATCTGGATTTAATCAGGTGAAGATCCAGATCATGAGAGCTCTTGTGTCTAATAGATCGTAGGATCAAAGAGCAGTCCCAGTGAAATGAAAGCAGGACCCATGGCTGCTATGAAAATGGGCTCTCAATATTTTAGCTACCTCTCTACCTCATTTTGTACTCCTCCTGCTGCCTGCTCTATTTGCTTAGGTCTTCTCTAATTCTGCCTCTGTCTTTTAGCCACTTGGGAAAAGCAGGGGGGTTCTGGAGGGGGAGCATATGTAAACCCATGGCGGTTTCATGTCATTGTATGGCAAAACCAACACAATAAAAAAAAAAAAAAATTAAAAAAAAAAAGCAGGTGTGAAAAGCATCATTTAATTCACATTGCATTCATTTCAGCCTGTTGTTATGCTACACAAGTAACATTCCAATTTAACAAACTCTCTGGCATTTCCAGAATATTTTACTGTGACATGTTAAGTGATAATGAGCATACTAATTGGGTCTAATTGAGCCTGGTGGTGAACAAAGGAAATGTTCAGTCTTTCTTTGTTAATCAATAAATAAACATGAGAGTTTCCCCAACCTAGTTAGAGCCCCGTATAGTAACTTTGTGAGAACTGGAAAGGGAGTTCCTTCTGGGCGGACGGATTTCAAAAGGTATCCACCCTGGGCAGAGCGAGTGAAAAAGAGTGTGCCCCTTCTTCCAGGGGCACACTGATCCCTTTGGCTGGTTGACTGGGAGCTGATATTGGTCCTAAAACATCCTCAGCCCTGCCCAAGGGCAGGCCATGACCTACATAACTCTCGAGGCAGCCGTGTGCCTAGGATAGGAAAGCAGGAAACTGCATTCCATTCTGCCCCTTTCCCTCCCCCCTCTTCAAACCTTGGAAGTCTTCTTGTTTTGTTGTTGGCTTTGCTGGAAGTTAATCTGTTTTGATGGCAGAAATGGATGAGAGAGTCAGAAAATTGCTATTTGATTTTAGGATAAACAAAGAAAAATGACCTCAAAGACATTTCAATGCAGCTTTCTCTTTCTGGCATGCAATGTTAATAAGTACACCCCAGACTCTTTCATTGGAGAGAAAACCCGTTTCCTGGACAGTAAATCAAAGAATCAATTGGGGAAGTTTGTTCACTTTAAAGAATCTATTATAACCTTATCAAATGACTGCTTCTATGACCTAGGGAATATACATATATAAAATGAAACTTCTCTGGTGTGTGTGTGTGTTATTTCTTATCATACACTAATATTAATAATAACAAAATTAGGTAACTGTGTTTTCTGCTCTAAATATCAGAAGATGCTTCCTCACAATGAGAAAAGAATGGTGTGCTTTTCCCCATCTCCTATCAACAGGAAAAGACTGAAGGGTAAATTTTAAACCCTTTTTTCTTCTTCTTATTGCAGGTGATGTGTTCCACATCACTGCTCCCAATAAGTTCACCTTTGAGGAAGCTGGAGAAGAGTGTAAACACCGGGATGCCCGCCTGGCGACGGTGGGGGAGCTCCAAGCAGCGTGGAGGAACGGCTTCGACCGGTGTGACTACGGGTGGCTGCTGGACGCCAGCGTTCGCCACCCTGTGACTGTGGCCAGGGCCCAGTGTGGAGGTGGTTTACTTGGGGTGAGAACCCTGTATCGTTTTGAGAACCAGACAGGCTTCCCTCCCCCTGATAGCAGATTTGATGCCTACTGCTTTAAACGTAAGTGTTTGATACCTTTTAAAACATTATAGATTTAAAAAACAAAAGCTTCGAAGGCATGCAATTGATGTTCAACTAGCCATTGGAATGATTCCATGTCTTGCAGTGTGTGCACGGAATGGAAACAGTTCAGTGACTCTCAAAAACAAGGAAATGAAACAGCAGTGATGTGGTTAAAACAACAAGTTAGACAAATGGTTTTTAGAGAGGATGAAAAAATGTCAGGCAAAGGCCTTAACTGTGCTGCATTGCACAGAACATGTTTCTGAGCACTTGTTTTTATATTAATTGCAGTCCTTCAATGCAATTGGATTGTTGGTGCTATTATAATGCTGGGGCCAGTCATGGCTGAGTTGAATCCCTGAGTTCTGTTTTTTTCCCTGTTTGTTTGGTATCACCCTTTCTTTCAAATGGCAGAGGATTTAAAATTCAGTAACTGCAGGTGAGTACTTGGAGCTGACATGGATAATACCTAAAAATGAACCATGCTATATGTAAAAATTTCATTTTATCTCAGTTTATTTCATACAATGGAAATATGTTCCTTCTAATGCTCTAGTATCATACTAAAGTACAGTATATGTTTTTTGGCAAGCTCTAACATAAACAGGCTACCTTCAGTTAAGTATGGATTTAATATAACTTTAAATGGATTTGAAGTAACATTTCTCAACATTACTGATGTATTTTAATTTTTACACATCTTTAAATCTCTTTAGCACTAGTAGTCACATACCATAGTGTCATGCTTGTAGAATGCTTAATTAAACAAGCAACTAATCCAGAGTCTCACTGTGATATTTACCGTAGGATCTGTATTATGCCAGCAAAACAAAGATCTGCTAGAAATTTTGTTGAACTTTAGTGTGTTCAAGATGGAGCCATATTATATTGAATTAGTGAGAATTTTTTTACTAAGTTTTCAATATATCTATTGTTTAAGCAGTACATGCAATCATCCCCTCGGTATCCATGGGAGATTGCTCCCAGGGCCCACAGGGATACTAGAATTACTTACAGTACCTATACTGGGTAATGGGATATAATATCGACTATGTAAGTAGTTGCCAGCACACAATTTCAAGTCTTGCTTTTTCTAACTTTTTGTAGGGTTTTTTTTTTTAAATCAGAAGTTGGTTGAATCCTTGGATATGGAACCCATGGATACAGAGGGTCAACAGTAACTGAAATGAGTAGAAAATTACTAGCTTATTTTGTAATTGACTTCTAAATATACAGACTTTCTTCATCAACCAAAAAGACACAGAAGTGGGATATCTGAGTAGTCAGGAGAATAGATGTTAGTGCAATGGAAAGGTGTAATTTCATATCCTGCTATCTCCCAGCTAAGATATTTCTGTTTGGGTCTCCTGTAAACTCAACTTTCTGAGTGTTAAAGCCATGTGTTGTGTATCAGTGCAATACAAACTGGCCATGAAAAGCCTTTGAAATTATTTGTTTTTGTTCTTAGGCCCTGAAACTACAGAAAAAGCCTTGATCATTTTCAAGAGAACAAACAAAACAATAGTAATAGCAAAACCTTGTCCCCAGGAGTAGGAAGAAATCATTCTTTTAAGCCATATACCCATAACAGTAGTTCCAGGAATATTCTCAAGTAGTTCAGGCTTTAAAATCAGTTTTATGTTAAGTGACTGGTGTGATTAAGGGAGAGAATCAAATTTTTGTGTATAATTGGGGAGGGGAGGGAACAGGTGGGTTAGAGAAGTTAAATTCAGGAAGGAGTTGAATTATCCAATGTGACTACCTTGTTTTATTTTCTTGTGCTTTATAAACCTGGCACTAGAAAACTTTTAAACATTTTTATCCTCTATGAGAGAAAACTTGCAAACAAAGCCTGTGTATAGCCCCAAAGAATTCATCCTGATGTGTTTTAAATTATTTATTTAAATAAGGCATTCACATGAATGTACAAAATAACAAGATACCTAGATTTAAGTAGAATAACCACCTACTAAAACATCTGTATAAAACATTAATAAAATTTGAAAGTTTAGGTCTGCTTTTTTCTCCCTTATTCATTTGAATCTATATAACTTGGAAATATATAACTTGCAGATCTAATAGATTCAGATTTTTGTGTTTTACCCCACTTAAGCTAAAGACTAGATTCTTATTTGGTTCTTCCCTAAGACTCTACCTACCATACTCACAATTTACTCAGCGCATAAAAGTTAAGAAAGTTTAGTCATACATAAAAGCCTTAACCACACACAATGCCAACACCCTCCCCAAATTTCGAATTCATTTTTAAAAGATTCTTTTTAAAGCATATACTTTTTTCAGTTTGAAAAAATATCCTCAAAATGACTTGCCTGCTGTACAGTTTCCCACAGAGTTGAATCATGACTAAATTTGTAGGGTTAGAGTTGATAAGAATTGTGACTTTAAGGACAAATTCCAAAAGTGATTTCAGGGATGTACAGTTAGTTGGTCAAGTGGAAGAATTTAGAAATATAACCATATTTTTCTTGTTTGCTTTTACCAAATGTCAAAAGTGTTTTTAAGGCCACTTCATGGTGAATAAACAATACCAAATCTCACTTTGCTATAATTCCCTCTTCCTTCTGAAATCACTGAATAGAATATTGACAGTGGCCAATCATAAATATAATTAGAATCTGTTCTTGTCAAACAGATTTGAAAAACAAGTAAATTAATGTCCTTGTGAAATAAAGTCTTCCTGCTCGTTTCCCCTCGATTAAATTGTGCGCTTTTCATTTTTCTTTGACCTCAGAGTTAAGCAAGTTTTGTGAAATAGAGTTATACAGTGCTCTGAAGGTTCATCCATACTCCCCAAATTTAAGTTAATCAAAACCATTAAAGACTTGTGATAACCTCTCATTTAATATTATTAAAGATCTCCAGGAGAGGAAGATAGGGAATGTTTCCTAGAAAACACATCCCAATATCCCATTACTATCACTCTCAGATTGTTTTCCTAATTATCTAAATCCTTTGCATTAGAATCTGAGTCCATCTTTCCTTCTCAAGTTGGAAACCAAAATCTAAATAACAGCACTTCTACTATTGAAAACAATTGTTCAGTTGTCCCTCAGTGTCTCCTTCAGCTCGAACAATTTCCTTGTTTTGAAATTTTTATTTCTAGGCCTCTAATCACCTATGCCATCTTGCTTTGAACCCTCATTGTTTTTCACATCCCTCTGTTCAATTAAGCTTGGAGCTAGAGATAGTGGTCTAGAGAAGACTAAATAAATACCCACCACTTCCTATGATGTCTTTCTTATGTATTTGTTCACTTTTACAATTGATCTGCCCTTCTAACCTGTGATCAGCTTGTTATCTTTTTTGTGCCCTAGATCATAATCTGACCATAGGTGTCAAAACTTATCCTTCCCTAACTGGTCTTTTTGAAATGTTTTCTCTTTATTGAATTTGAATCGGTTGGCATTCAATCAGTCATAAAACTTTAGATATTACTTTGAATTCTAATCTCGCGGTTCTGACCGTTATTGTTTCTGCAACCATGAACCCAAAATCAACTTTTTGAATATCGAGCCATTTCCCTATAATAAAGGCAGTATGGGTGTAAGTTAAGTTGACTATTGTGCTGCTAATAGGGTTTTCCTATTTTATTAGGAAAATCTGCCTTGTGTCTCACAATAAAAGCACTGGAGAAGATAGTCCATAGGATATAAAATACCATAAGTACAGTGATGTGAAACATCTGTGTGGCAAACAGCTGCAAATGTTGGAAGGGAGCATTTGTGGGAAAAGAAGCCTGCTGCTTTCTGTTGGCTTCCTCGATAATGAAGCTGAAGAAGGGACACTGGTAGTTTTCCAGGACAAAAACTTCTCCATGTGAATTTTTCTTGTGGAGAGACAGTTTCAGAAAAATCTGGAGTTGTGTTTTCACTTTTGTAATAGTCATCATTAATACACTGGATATTTATTCTTAGGTTCTTTCTTTATAGATATTTATGTTTGTTTTTTGTTTAATTAGTTCCTTTTTTTTTTTGGAAGGGTGGAAACAAATGGCGCAGATACTCAGATATACTGAGTTGTGATGCAAATCAGCTGTTTGGTTGATGAAAAAGTAACCCAACCCCAAAAGGAAGTCTGAGGTTTTCCATTCCAAATAGTAGAATTAATCAGCTTAAGTATAAGCAGACCCTTAAACGGGGCTCTCATTAAAAACCCTTGTTCTGAAAACAAAGTCATGTAGCTTTGTTAAGGAGATTCTGAGACACACTACTGTCATGTGACTATGTTCCAAGCCTAGAGGAAGACGGCACCAAACAGTACAGTACCAACTGATGATGACATACAGTCATGTAGGTTTTGAAATTTGAGTCTTTCATGCTTAAAATGATATGAAAAGTATTTGTATAGTACTGTAGAAAGTTGCTGGCATAAAGATTGGGTTGGAACATTAGGAAGACCTGATTCACAGGCTCTGTTTTGGCTCTCAGGCAGTTATCACCTCCTTTTAAGTGAATTTCATCAGCCATGGAAATACTCAGAGGGAAAAAGCAAAATTAGCTTTTGTGTTGTTATTGATAATAATATGATTAAATTTTCTTGAATATGCAGTGTACCAAGTGTTTATATTATGTTTCCTTGGGAACTTTCTCTGTATGTACATTTTACTGCTTCCCCAAAGAATGCAGTTATAAAACAAACATGATATTTGGCAGTTAAATGAGGTAACAGTTATGGAATTTCAGAGGATAGAGAATTGAATGAAAAGAAAAATAGTGAACCTCACTTTGGTTCCTTAAGTTGTTCATGTCAATCAAAATAGACCAAAGCTTCCTCCAGGAGATGATTGCAGAAAAAGCTTCCTTTAAAAAAGGGAGGAAGAAACGTTATTTAACATGTTTTTGAAGAGTCTAACTCTTTTTGTTTAAATTGTTTAGTTTTGTTTTAAGATAAAGGGATAAATAGTGACAGGCTAAAGAATTTTTAAATACAGCATAATGAAAAATACTAAGTTTTTTGTATAATATTAATGAATCTGGGCTTTAAAATGGTCTAGGGAAAGAACACAACTAATAATAGCTCATACCAGACCAAAAAAAAAAAAAAAATGAGGAATCTGTTACAGCTCAAGTCTGATTTACAATAAAATCACATCGTTTTATCATTAAATTTTTAAAATAGGCTTTATTTAATAGTTTTAAGTTCACAGTAAAATTTGGTGGAACATTCAGAGATTTCCCATATATGCCCTGTCCACACTCATGCACAGCCTCTCCCATTGTCAACATCCCCCATCAGAACGTCACGTTTATTAGACCAATGAACCCACATGGACGCAACATAATCACTCAAAGTCCGTAGTTTACATTAGGGTTCACTCTTTGTGTTGTACATTCAACATTTGTGTTGAATTTGGACAAATATATAATGACATGTCTTTGCCATTCTCTTATCACACAGAGCAGTTTCAGTGCCCTGATATCATTAAGTTTTGACAGAGTAGATGGATCTCAAAAGTAATCAACCAGTTTTGTCTTCCAAGGACTCTGGTTTGGGGATTATCAAGAGTAGGCCACAAGATATTCTAGATACTACAGATATTACAGCTAGCAAAGTGGTGACCACAGATGTCCTCAGATCGGTTCCTTCTGAGTCTAGTGGCAGTTTTTGATTTTTAAAAATCTTGAATCTTTTTAAAAATACAAAATCTTTATGTGCCTAACGACTGCATTTTCTTTATAGTGAGATGGAATCCTATCTACAACATTGTCATTTTTATATACAACTTAAATTTCTTTAAACAGGCCACGCCATTCTCTGTAAATCTGGAGGCGTTATAATGTAGCATTTTATGATGACATGTTACTTTTTATTGCCTGAGCCCATTCTTTCTGATGCTCAGGGTTGTTTCCAGTGATTTGTAATTACAGAGCTAAAATATATCATGTGGGTACTTTAGTTCCTGTTCTCCATTTGCATTTCCTGCTGAAAGTAAGCCTGGACCCAAGATCGTAAGAGTTATAAACATAACGTGTAGAACATAGAACAAGATGTAGAACTACAACAAGTGCCAAGCAGCCTCTGCCAGAGGCATTTTAGTGTTTATTATAAACAAGGCTACTCTGTAGAGTTGAAAGCAACGTGAAGACAAATGTTCCACCACCTGGGACCAAGCAACAAGTGGTGTTAAACGTTTAATATCCTGTTTTTATGAAAGCTTCCACATTATGGACCACGTAATCGTTGATATGTAACTCGGGTACATTTGATGTGGCTTTTTTGTTATTTTGCAATCTGAGGCACTCCCTCTCCCTGGAGACATTATGTAGCTAGAGACAGAGGCCTCCAGAATAGTAGTATTGAGTTCTCCTACTAAACTTCAAGTTGGTGCTATAGTTTCTGAGAAATAATGTACCTACTGTTTCCAAACTCTGCATTTATTTTTTGAACTTCTTATCTGAAAACTACATAATATTCATGTTCGTTAACTAAGAACAGTCTTTTGTGATGATTAAATGTTTAGTTTTTGTCTTTGGGTTAAGTATAGTTTTTAGACTCCCCTCCATCACAAAACACTTTTGGGTCACTCCAAATTACACACAGCACTTAACGAACACTGGACGTACAACTTTTTATTAGTGACTTGTCTAATCAACTCTTTGAAATTATTTTTCTAGCTAAACAGAATATATCAGAGGCTACAACCATCGAACTGAATATGCTTGCAGAAACTGTCTCACCCACTTTATTGGAAGAACTACAAATGGGACCGGACAGAACTACACCAATCATTCCTTTAATCACTGAATTACCTGTCATTACAACAAAGTTTCCTCCTATAGGAAATATTGTCAATTTTGAACAGAAATCCACAGTTCAACCTCTAACTAGTACCCACAGATCAGCCACAGAATCACTCCCACCTGATAGAATTATGAAGAAGCCTTGGGATCTGGACTATTACTCACCTTCTGCTTCAGGACCTCTTGGAGAGCCAGACATATCTGAAATTAAGGAAGAAGTGCCCCAAAGTACAACTGTCATCTCCCAACATGCTACTGATTCATGGGATGGTGTGAAGGAAGATCTACAAATAAAAGAATCAGTTACACAAATTGAACAAATAGAAGTGGGTCCCTTGGTAACATCTATGGAAATCTCAAAGCACATTCCTTCTAAGGAATTCACTGTAACTGTGACACCATTTGTATCCACAACGATGGCCCTGGAATCAAAAACTGAAAAGAAAGCAATAAGCACAGTCACTGAATCAGTGACCATGAGCCGCTATGGATTCACCTCAAGAGAGGATGATGGTGAAGACAGAACATCTACAGTTAGACCGGGTCCGAGTACCTCGGTCTTTAGCCAAATACCCGGGGTCATTACAGTGTCAAAGACTTCAGAAGACACCACTCACAGTCAACTAGAGGATGTGAAGTCAGTCTCAGCATCGACAATTGTTTCACCTGACATTGATGGGTCATCCATGGACCACAGGCAAGAGAAACAGACTCATAGTAGGATAACTGAAGATTTTCTTGGCCAATATGTGTCCACCACACCTTTCCCATCACAGCATCATACAGAAGGAGAATTGTTTCCTTATTCTGGTGATAAAAGATTAGTCGAGGGAACATCCACAGTTATTTATCCCAGTCCACGAACAGGAAGAGAAAGAACAGGAACACTAAGACCAGCGATGAGAACAGTTACTTACACCAATGATGAAATACAGGAAAAGATCACCAAAGATTCATTTACAGAAGAAGGCTTCTCTGGAATGAAGTTCCCTACAGCTTCCTCAGAGCAAATTCATCATCCAGAGTATTCAGTGGGAAAGACCAAATCTTTTGACTCCCCAGCACTGATAACCACCACAAAGCTAGGTGTGACACCAACAGAGGGAACAGATGTGGAGGAAGACTTTACAACTCCAAGTGGATTAGAAACAGATGGATATCAAGATACCACAAAGTATGAGGAGGGTATTACAACAGTGCATTTGATCCAGAGCACTGTAAGTGTGGAGGTGGTTACTGTATCAAAATGGTCATTGGATGAAGATAATACAACATCAAAGCATTTAGGGTCCACAGAACATGTAGGCTCTCCAAAACTGCCCCCTGCCTTAATCACCACCACAGGAGTGAGTGGTAAGGATAAAGAAATCCCAAGTTTTACTGAAGATGGAAGAGATGAATTCACTCAAATCCCAGGTAGTACTCAAAAGCCACTAGAGGAGTTTACTAAGGAAGACACAACAGACCATGAAAAATTCACAGTTAGATTTCAGCCAACTGCATCAATTGCTACCACAGAAAAGTCAACTTTGAGAGATTCTACAACTGAAGAAAGAGTTCCACCTTTTACAAGCATGGAAGACCAAGTTATTCATGCAACCATAGAGGGAAGTGCTTTGGATGGAGAAGATATGGATGTCTCTAAGTCTTTATCTACTGTCCCTCAATTTGCATACCCTTCAGATGTGGAAGGATCAACCTTTGTTAATTATAGTAGCACCCAGGAGCCTGCTACTTATGCAGACACTTCCCATACCATTCCTCTTTCTGTAATCCCCAAGACAGAATGGGGAGTGTTGGTACCTTCCATTCCATCAGAAGGTGAAGTTCTAGGTGAACCCTCTCAAGACATACGTGTCATTAATCAGACTCACTTTGAAGCCTCTATTTATCCTGAGACTGTAAGAACAACAACAGAAATTACGCAGGAAGCAACACGAGAAGATTTTCCTTGGAAAGAACAGACTCCAGAGAAACCAGTTTCTCTTCCCAGTTCTACAACTGGCACAGCCAAGGAGACACCACCACCTTTGGATGAACAAGAGAGCGATGGGTCAACATATACTGTCTTTGAAGACAAATCGGTGACCAGTTCTGACAGAGTCTCAGTTTTAGTAACAACTCCAATTGGAAAATTTGAGCAGAGTACGTCTTTTCCACCTGGTGCTGTCACCAAAGCAAAAACAGATGAAGCAGTAATGCTAACACCAACCTCGGGCCCAAAGGTATCTTTCAGCCCACAGCCTGAACAAAAATATGAAACAGAAGGTACCAGTCCAAGGGGATTTGTATCTCCTTTTAGCATCAGTGTTACCCAGCTTATAGAAGAGACCACTACTGAGAAAAGAGAGAAAACATCCCTGGATTATATTGATTTAGGCTCAGGATTATTCGAAAAGCCCAAGGCCACAGAACTCCCAGAATTTTCAACAGTTAAAGCCACAGTTTCAAGTGACATCACTGCTGCCTTCAGTTCAGCAGATAGACTTCACACACCTTCAGCCTCCACTGAGAAGCCGCCTCTCATTGACAGAGAACCTGATGAAGAAACAACCAGTGACATGGTAATCATTGGAGAATCAACATCTCGTGTTCCTCCCACTACCCTTGAGGATATTGTAGCCAAGGAAACAGAAACAGATATTGATAGAGAATATTTCACAACTTCAAGTACTTCTACTACACAGCCAACAAGACCTCCCACTGTGGAAGGCAAAGAAGCCTTCAGACCACAGGCATTTTCTACTCCAGAACCCCCAGCAGGGACAAAATTCCACCCTGACATAAATGTTTATATTATTGAGGTCAGAGAAAACAAGACAGGTAAGTCTTTGCTTTCTAGACATGCCAATCAAGGCAATCAGCATTTTATCTTGAAAATTACTTTTGGAAAAAAAAAATATCAACATGCCAAATGCTGCCATTAGAAGATAACTGGAGTGTGAAAACAATTGTTTTAGCTTCATATATTGTGTATTTATGCATGAATTGGAAGAATATGTTAAACAGTTTGGAAGAATGTTAGATATGATTTTATTTTAAAAGTCATAAGAAGCCGTGCTTTGTCATCTAATATAACCAAATCATCACTGTTACATCACTTCAGAACATGCAGAACAAAATGTGTTAATTTCAGTGTCTTTCCATGCGTTACTACTCAAGTGTAGTACTAGACTGTGTTAACATTTCATTGGTCTGTAACTATTAACCTTCAGTACTCACACCGTGGACAGCTAAAACCGTATTGCATATCCCTAGGGCTGATAGAAAGACATCTAAAGGTTTGTTTTGGTTTTTCTCTTCCGTGATTTGCAGGTTTATTATGCAACTTGTGGGATGGGTAATAAGTATGCAGTTTAAATGTTATTTTAAAGAAAGTTCAACATATTTTCAAGCTGTTGTCCTTGGATATTTTCATTAAGCTTTAAATATTTAGAACAAACAAGGTCTAGCTCAATTCTAGGAAATGCTGTAATCTATTTTATCAAATACAATTTCAGAAAGTGGATTACCTCTATTCCCTAAAAACCCAGGCCGTAATGTTATTTATTTTGTGATTTAGTTATAGGAATATTCATGGTGCCTTTTATTCTGCTGAAGCATTTTATATATATCTCTCTGGCAAAATTCTTAAAAGCTGTTCCTTTACATTGACTAATACTTGCAATTTTTAACATTAAACTTAACTTATTCCTTCTTAAAGGTTAGTACGGTCTGTCTTCCAAATTTGGTAAGCTGAATTATGAATACGTGTTATATGCAGTTCAGTCGATCTATTCAGGTTTGTCTTTTTTTAATTTAGAAGTTAAGATCATTGATTTTAGTTAAGTTGCTGTATTTTAGTTTTAGTGTGTGGATTAGAGGAATAAATGCATGTTTTTCCTTAACCTGGCTATGGGAAGTCAAGCTAGAAGAATGTTTTTTGAGAGGTTTTTTCCCTTACTGTTGGGCTGTTCGCCTAGAGGTGTCATTTTTTGTAAGAGGGATGCGATACTCATGAGCCTGCTCAGGGATGCACTTGTTGGGAACACAGGTGGCTCTAATGTCGAGTCAGCTGGCTTCCACTTAGACGGTAATTTGGCCTCTACCACCCAGAACTTTCTCCATGTAAAAGCTCTTGTGGGACGGTGAATAGCAGAGAAGAGAATACACTCGCAGAGTATCGACATTCATCTCCACTGTCCAGTACAGTTGAATGAGGTCAAGATTGGAGCATTATTTTCCTGTTAATGATGCTGTTTCTTGGAAACCATATTTCTTCTCTCCTGCATTGCTCCTCTGCCTCTTGGAACTGGAGATGGAGAGAGAGGACAGGCTGCCAAGTAGTGGGAATGAGGGTTGCTGTTAGTAGGGCTGGAAAAGTGACAAGAAGATATTACTATGAAAAAGAAAGAAATGAAGAGAAGCTTAGGGATTCCTACGAATGCTTAATTTGAGAATTAAAAAAAAAAATTCTTGAATGACTTACTATACAAAAGTTTTTCCCAACTTAGATTACTCTCTTGTTAGTGTAGATACTATGTTGAATCAAATGATAGATAAAGCAGTAAAACATGTTCTGCATTTAAAAACTCTTCTAAATGGCAAACTGTGCATTGAAGTGAGGGTAATCAAACTGCCAAACGGGAAAAATGAAACTCAATCTCCCTGGAAAAATTGGCAGTCATTAGGAAAAAAAAAAATCTAAGTTTATAAATGGCTACTTGAAATGGAGAGTCTGAGTAACTTAACTCATAAACCATTTATACAAAGTGTGTATTTTTATCTGAATTGTAAACTTAAGTCAGCTGGGTCTGGGAAACACAACTGGATATTTCCTCCTCTTTTTTCTACCTTTTTTTTTTTTTACCTTTTTGTCTTTTTTGAGTTTAATTGCTTTGCCATGCTGTGTTAGTTTCTGCTGTAGAGCAATATTCATATGCATATTCATATATCCCTTCTTTGTCACCGTAGAGTATTGAGTAGAGTTCCCTGTGCTATACAGTAGGTTCTCACTAGCTGCCTGTTTTGTACATAGTATTGCATATATGTCAATCTCACTTTTAAAACATGTGACCTGACTTGCCTTCAAGCCAATTTCTATTCAGCATTAACAATGTGTCAGAAAGAAAAGGGAATACTTGTTTATTTTCTTTGGCAGGGGGTTCCAGTGAGTGGGGTGGGGTGGGGGGGGCTAGGGGTGAGAATAGAACATGCATCTATCTATTAACTCCCTCGCTCCATCTCTCTCTTTTTCTCCCCTGTCCCTACGTCTAGCTGTCTTTTCTGTATGCTTTATGTATGCCCTTCTTAAGACTAAAAACACTGTTTATTGTCTTGATATGACAATGAGGGTGGTGACTCAGGTCCAACTGCTTTATACTCATTTTATTTGTTTTCTATGAGAAATTTAATTTTTCAAGCATCTTTCACTTTGGAAAGGGAAAACCCAAGAGCAGATGTTAAATTAATGAGTTTTAAGACAGGTGTACATTAATAAGGAAACATACATATGTGCCTGGAAAACCAACCTCTTTGTGTATCAAGGCACATTTTTCCAAACTGGAAAATCCTTGGTACATGTACAGATTTGTATAAATCTATTCAAAAACATAAAATTGACCTCTACATATATTCAAGTAAGCAAAAATACCACCCATGTTACTCTAAACCAAGGCATTCATAATTTTTTTGCTGTTCTCAGCAAGTCACATAAATCTTGATTTTTTAAAAAATTTTTACTACTATTAAACAAAACACACTATGCAGGACATGTTTATGTTCTGTTTGCTCAAATGGATCTTAATAGCAACTTAGGGTGCTGTTGCTGGAGGGCAACTGTAGTTAGCAGTTTAAAAAAAAATCTGAAGGAACTTTTCAGCTCATAAAAATTTTATGAGCTGAAAAATGCTATAGGGTGTGTTTAACAGTGGTTCAGGGGATACTGAAAACGTGGCTCCTGTCTATTTCAGGAGTAATTTGCACACCTGCACTTTGAAAAGTTATTGAAAGGTTTTCTTTGTGAACATGTGATGGCTCAGATGGTAACGAATTTGCCTGCAATAAAGGAGACCCAGATTCAATTCTTGGGACAGGAAGATCCCCTGAAGAAGGAAATGACTACCCACTCCAGTATTCTTGCCTGAAGAGTTCCATGGGCAGAGGAGCCTGGTGGGCTACAGTCCATGGGGTTGCAAAGAGTTAGACACGACTGAGTGGCTAACACACACACACACACATACAAAATCTATAGAGTTTAAAGGCATAGGAAGAGTTAGCTTCATTCTGGACTCTTTCCCTTTTTTAAAAGAATGCTCCTCCTTGAAATCATCTGAAATGTCATAAATTAGTATAACAGGATTATGAATGTTTTTAAAAGCTAATACACTGTAATTTTAACTCAAAGAATGATTTAGAAGTCTGCAGATATTGAATGCAAATATTATTATGCAAACGCTCATGGTTATAACCTTAAAATAAGTGACTTATTAGTTTTGTTTTAAAACAAATTCATGTATACTGCCTATTACTTGTCAGACTCACTTGCTGGTCAGGTGTTCTTGTTTGCTAGTTTTATCATTTCTAGCTATCCAGTCTAAGTGTAAGAGAGGCATTAAGCCAATGTGAAACTAAAATGATAATAAATATAAAATATTGATGAAATTATTAATGAAATGACATTGAGGATCAATGAGGTTTTGAGAAAAATAATTTTGGCCCCTAAATTAGAGTTTACTTTGCTCTGTTTTCTTGTTGAGAAGAATAGTACATTATTGCTTACCTCATTCAGAAATAATTCCCATATGATTAATCCCATGTGCATTTTTGTTTGTATATTTGAGAAATGTACATAGAGCTAAATATTTATTTTCTGAATATGATGCTGTTGAGGAGAGGGTAAGGAATAAGTGCTGTTAGCTCTGTGTATAGTAGATATCTGGGTAAATGCCAACATTTATACTATTGAAAGCACAGTCATCAGTGTTTAAAAAGTAATGTAACCCAAGATAACCTTACATAATTTGTTTAAATCACATTTTTCATTTTTATAGAATTTATTATGTAGAACTACTTTCAGATTTTTAGTTATAGGATCAGATTTCTTTCTTCAAATAAAATCTTATTCAGGGCCTCCATATTTTGAGCACATAAAAGAGTGGCTGTTCTGGTTGATGTTTGAGAGGAGGGATATTAGGAGCCCCACTTTCTTGGGATGCCTCTCTCATCCCTAATGGTAGTTTCTAAAGTAAAATGTACCTCAGAACAAAGCTAGAAAGAGAATGAGATCATTTGGGTAATTCAGAATAGAGCAGCAAAAAATTTACTCATTTCTGAATTAATTGACTTTTTTTAAAGTAGAAACATTTTTTAAATTGGTTGCTCACTATATGGGCTTTCCTTGTGGCTCAGATGGTGAAGAATTAGCCTGTGATGGAGGAGACATGGGTTTGATCCCTGGGTGGGAACAATCTCCTGGAGAAGGGAATGGCTACCCACTCTAGTATTCTTGCCTGGAGAATTTCATGGACAGAGGAGCCTGGCTGGCTGCAGTCTGTGGGGTCGCAGAGAGTTGACCATGACTGAGCGCCTAAGCACACGCAGTTTGCACTATATGTATGTATATATCTCACTATAATGACACACATTTATTAACATTTACCTTTGAATAACTCTACATGATTCTGAATAAAACAAATTAAGCAAATCTAACTTTAATCTTATTGATAGCTATATGTAATCAAAGTTGTATATAATTGTATTTCAGAGTATGTGCAGAGCACATCATCAAACATGCACTTAGAGCTTGATATTTTCAGACTACTCTTTATATATTTTATCATGTTTAAACCTCAGAGGTGATTTGTGAGATATCCAGGGGCAGTGCAACAGATGGCAGACAGAGGCACACTGGGTCTGACACTTTGGTACTAGTCTGAGTCTTGGCATTCCTTGGAGCATTTTTGCAGTGAAGCAATTCTCTACCCTGATGAACTCACAGGAATAATGACTCCGTGTTGGCTTAGGTGCTGCTCTGTCCATCAATTTCTGAAAGAACCTGGACTCTGGGAAGACTGGCTTCTCATTGGCATTCTATTGTTTTAAGAGGCGATGGCTTATATTTCGTTTCCTGCTAATAAGGGGCTCTGTGTATGCTCTTCAGATACCTGCCATGGCAGGAGAACAGCATGCTGAAACCAGTAACTCTGGTTCTGGGCTGTTTCTCTCCTGCAGAATTTTGGAGCCCATCCCTGAAAATGGATGGGGCGGGTGCCTACACACTTGAGTGGTTCCCTTTGCTGGGCTCCAGCTGTGGCTCCCTGCCAGAGAAGCACATGTTTTTTTTCCCCTGCAGGGAATTAGGATGGCTTCCCTCATTCCTCCTTGGCTGTCTAGAAAAGAACTTAATTCTTCTATTGGTAAAATAAAAAAAGAAGAGACTGTCTCTTTTCCCTTCATTTCTATAGTAGAAAAAAAAAGAATTGGCCTTAATATTTTTAAATTATTAATGAGCTTAACACTACACTACAGATCAAAGCTTACCTTTTTACCAAGTCCTTCTAAGCGAAATATTTTGTATGTATAACACATACACTCACATAAGACACACATACAAAACACATAGAATCTCAAACTTTGAAATGCTCTATAAATATTTTATTAACCCACTTATCTCAAGAAAATCTTGAAGACATTAAAATTGTGTTTCTCACAGATTGAAGCTTACTAAATGAAAGAGATGTCTGTAGATGGGTAAAAGGAACTTTACTGTCTTCTTCTTAACATGAACCATTGCTTATTCTTTCTGAAAATGACACTTGCAATTACAAGTTGCCAGTATCAAAGCTACTATTGAGGTGGGGCATTAGCCAAAGACAAATGCCACTTAGTTGTCATTAGTAGTGACCTTGAGAGAAGGCACACACTGTCTTCTAGTAGAGTAGTCAATCAAGGATTATCCTCAGGTAAAATTACAACATGCTTTGTTCTTTAACAGAACCGAAAGGGACACAAAATAACTGTAAACCAGAGGCCCTGCTCCCAGAGCCTTTAAATGCTTTTGAGGAGCCTATACTAACATAGTCAAATGTAATAACAGTACAAAAAATGCATAATTACACACCAAGTATGAGATACTGACTAAATGGCAGATAATGTCAACAAAGAAGAAATCAATGAAGGCAGGGGATTCAGAAAATATTAAATGAAAAGGATGAAATATAAGCTGGTTCTTGTTGGAAGGGTAAGATAAAAAACAAATTACTGAAAACTCATTATTAACCTGTTGCTTCACAACAGAGGCTCACCAGTTGGGCCAAGGAGCCCCAAGTACTATCAGGAATTTTTCTAGACAGGGCTCAAGTGACAGAGTGGCACCCCTGATTCAGAAGATAAATGCCTTCTTAGGATTCACCTAGAAGCCTATACAGATTCATGGAAACTTCGGGCAACTTCCTCAGGAAGGAGTGTTCTCTCACATTTTCCTATTTTTCAATTATTGATACATTTTGATAAAGAAAGCATCATCTGTAAGTTAAGTATGTTTAGCTTTTCAAAACATATCCCATGATGTATCATGGTTCAGAATTACACATTTGTAAAATTCAATGACATAAAACTACTTTTTAGCATGGGCTGCATATCCTAAAAGGTGATTTAGAGTTTTATAATATATTAATTCAAATACAATAGGAATTAGCAGTATTACAGAAGCAGGTGATTGATGTAAGTTGGGGAAGCTACAGTCAGTCTTGCTTTTGACTCCTGGCAATGGGGACCCAGGAAGTTCTTAAATTTTCTGTCAGAAGTTTTTCCCAGTAAAATGGATATAGTAGTGATTATTGTATAGAAAGAATAGTTCCTAAATTCTGTATATATATATACACACACATATACACGCACACATCTAGGGATCTTCCCAACCCAGGGATCAAACCCCAGATCTCACCGCATGGCAGGCAGATTCTTTACCAGCTGAGCCACAAAGGAAGCCCAAGAATACTGGTGTGGGTAGCCTATCCCTTCTCCAGCAGATCTTCCCGACCTAAGAATCGAATCAGGATCTCCTGCATTGCAGATGGATTCTTTACCAACTGAGCTATACATATATGTATGTATCCAGACATATATTCAACAAATAGACAAAAAATTGCCATTCACAAAGTACTATACTAGAACTGGATTTTTGAAGCACACTGTGTGATATTCTGAATGTCCTTGGATAGGCAGTTGATTTGATCCATGGGATACAGTTTGATGGAGTGGAAAGAGCCTTTGGAACCAGACTTGGGTTCATGGTCAACATTGTTATCTGCCACCTGTTTTCATCTTGGGTAAATTGCTTGATCTCCACAGGCCTCAATTGTTATAATGGTAAATATATGTGCTGATGCTACAAACTCTCCAGATTATTTAAAAGAGAAGGGGATCTCTTCCTGGACTTGCGAGACATGGTGGCAGGCACATCACACGTTTAATACCTCCTAAGTGACTAGAAAGCACCAAACACAGTGCCTTGCACGTGGCAATGACGTAGTAGAAACGAATCCCCTCTCAGCCACGGTAGTTGTTTCATTGTGAACTTCTAAATGTCAGGAAATGTTGATTGTTTTGTATTAAATATGTTAAAAATGCTATTACCTTAAAATTTGAGATGATTTATACCACAGCGAGACAAATATAATTATACTGTAGTATCTGTCTGACTGCAAGAGCTTGTTAAAATTTTAATCATCTAAGGATTGTGTTTGTCTAGGGTGATGCCATTTTGGGTGCAAATCAGAAGCAGCTGCAGCCCTCATTTAAATTTTAAATATAGTTATAGTATTGATTCTATACTATCAACATGTAGAACTCATTAGCTTTCTGCTCTTTTTCATGTGTGAAAATTGGGCTTGTGATTTTTGATGATTACCAATTTAATTTTTTTCAAAGAAAAGATCTTTTCACAAATTCTTTAAAAATTTTTCCAGGTGCTGGGCCAGGCCTCTTCTTGCATATTCATAGAAAACATGGGCATTCCCTGCTGTCTTTTTGTTGTTGTCAAGGAAACCCCCTAGTTCTCTACACAGGGATTACATTCTTCTTTCTTAATAGCTCTTAGATCATTCATTTGTGCAGTGAATAAAAAATGTATTCACGGGCCCAGACAGTGTTCAGAACTTTTGGAGGGGAGGGGTGTAGCTAAAGGGAGAGACGTGTGGTGAGAGGAGCAAAGGGATGAAAGAAACAGAGAAAGAAATGCTTTGTAAAGGTTTCATTTTAATGAGGTAAAATGAAAAAATAATTTAAATGCATTATCTGTTTTTGTCAGTTTTAAATATTATTTGCAAAATTTATTTCACTGAACCTCAGTGAGGCCAGTGTGTCACACATTTAAAAAAAAAAAAACCCTGATTAAAAAGTGACTTTATTGATAGAAAGATTCCAAGAATGGGGCTCTGGTTGAGGGGGCAGGGGACCATTTTTTAGTGAAAACTGTTGTATATATATTTTTTGTTTGTATGGAAGTACTTTGATTTTTTTACAACACAATTGAGGCAATGGAAAATGTAAAATATTGTTTCAGCCTAGAGTATCATGTGGACAGTTGAGCACCTATTGCATGAGAAACTATGTTCCTTAGAGGGATATGCCAATTTTCAGACCTTTTTTTTGAGTGTGAATCAAGAAGGGAACCCTGATCCAGTGGCATGAAAGCTATAATTATTCTTAAAAGAAGTGGTTTGATTTGGAGGAGGAGAATAAATTATGGCAAACCTTCTAAATGCTTGCGAGAATTACTGTGATAATGTATAAACCAATTTTTCCATAGATAAGTTGAAGTAGGAGATTTGAAACTGGAAAGAAAGAATCCCTTGAGTGAGAGGGAAAGTTTAGTTGCATTTCAACATCTGTGTCTGTGAGAGCTTGACATATTATCAAGTACTGTCCCCAGACCTGCACGCCCCCAGTATGTAATCAGCACACTCTATCTTGTCTGGCTTCTAGTGACTTCATCTTTTCACCTTACACCACAGTATTCCTGGCATCTCACAAGATGAGTTAGTTTCTTTTTTTTTTTTTTTTAAATTTCTTTACTTTATTGTGTTGGTTTTGCTATACAATGACATGAATCCGCCATGGGTATACATATGTTCCCCCTCCAGAACCCCCCTCCCTCCTCCCTCCCGATTCCCTCCCCCTGGGTCATCTCAGGGCACCAGCCCCAAGCATCAAACCTGGGCTGGCGATTGATTTCACATATGATAATTAACATGTTTCAATGCCATTCTCCCATATCATCCCACCCTTGCCCTCTTCCACAGAGTCCACGAGACTGTTCTATACATCTGCGTTTCTTTTGCTGTCTCGCATGCAGGGTTCTCGAACTTTTAAATGGTAGGGGCCTGAAGGGGGTGTATTCCAGAGGCCAGGACCGCAAGAGTGTTGAATAAATGATTTCTGGTTGTGAGCAGCAGAAAATGCTTAGAAGGGGTAGCATTGGAGATATATGTCGAAGGACAAGCAGAATTTAGACATGAATGATGGAGCAGGAGCAAAGACCAGCAGAGGAACTGGCCTGAGCACAGGTGGGATGGGTAGAATGTATAGTGGAAAGGAAGCTTGATAAACTGAAGAGATATAAGGAGGCTAGGCTTGGAGGAAAGATTGGAGTCAAGTTCACATTTATATTTCCTTGAACTATTAACCCTCTATTATAGCTTTAACAGAGTATGCACTGTAGACTAAATTATGCTGCCCACACACACAACAAGTTCATATGTTGAAGTCTTAACCTCTAATATGATGGTATTTTTTATTTTATTTTATTTTTTTATTTAGTTTCTTTGGCCATGTGCTGTTCAGAGTAGTTTTGGGTTTCTCTAAGTTGAGAAAGGGAAAGGAAAACACACCAATGTATGCTTCTGTAGAGTACAACGGGATATACTATAGTTACCGTCTTTTATTACATTGTGACCTTACCTTACTCTGCTTTCTAAGGGAGCCATTTCACTCTCTGAAGATAAAACATTCTCTGCCCATCTCTTCACACTCACTCCCAGGAAGTATTTTAAAAGCTTGTTGAAATAAAGCCTTTCAATTCAACCTACTCTGTGGCTGAAGTGAATTGAAGTCACTCAGTCATGCCTGACTCGTTGCGACCCTATGGGCTGTAGCCCACCAGGCTCCTCCATCTGTGGAATTTTCCAGGCAAGAGTCCTGGAATGGGTTGCCATTTCCTTCTCCAGGGGATCTTCCTGAGCCAGGGATCAAACCCAGGTCTCCTGCATTGCAGGCAGACACTTTACCATCTGAGCCACCAGGACTAGGGAAAGGAAAATAATGGCATCCATAGCTTAGTAGGGAAGGCAACTTGAATAATCAATAAGTAAGAAGAGTATACAATAAAAGCTAGTTGCTTGCTTTAATAAAAAGAAAAATAGAGGTAATATGGGTGTGAGTTTGAGCAAACTCCAAAGATAGTGAAAGACAAGGAAGCCTGGCTTGCTATAGTCCTTGGGGTCGCAGAGTTGGATACATCTGAGCGACTGAACAATAACAGCAACAGTGACTGAACAATAACAGCAACAGTGAAGTAATATGACAAAGTCTCAGAATCAGCCTCACAGGAAACTCTGGGCATTCATCCTCTTGCTGAGCAACCATCTATGCTGCCCAGGAGGCCACAGGACAGCACCAACCAGGTATCAGCCAGCTGACTGACAGTGATGCCATTCTGTGCAGGGGTTTGAAGGAGCCCCAAGAAATCTCCCAGTGCATAAATTCTGCTTGTGTTACTTCTCAACCTTGGCTTTAAATCAGAATCACCAGGGAGCCTCCATATAAAAATATCCACTCCCCTTCCCCCCACCAGACAACTTGAATCTGAATTTCTAGTGGTGAGACCCAGGCCTTCATATTTTTTTGTTTCTTTTCTTAAATTTGCCTTCTTTTTTTAATATTAGATATCTGTATTTTTTAATGCATGCAGTCTTTATTCCTGGAGAATGTTGAACCCTACAGTAAAGTAAAGGCTTTCTGACCTTCAGACAAGGATTGAAATACAGACATATATCTGGGGGAAGGGGCTGCTTTAAACCTCTGAAAGTTTAAGTTGTATTTTACCAGTTTTAAGGAGGAAAAAAAAATGTTTAATTCAGTCTCCCCTAAATGAAATGGTGGCCTTTATCACATTTTGGGAAGGGTAGCTTTTCTCACACATGTTAAATGAACCTTGGCATCTGTAAGGAAGGAAGAAAATAGAATTAACTGTAATTGAAACATATGTTTTTTAACATTTCAGAGTAATTGTAATTGAACCAAAAGTGATTGTGAGGGGTGGAGAATGTATCTTGAATTACACAGACCTACATACCTCACATTGCTTATCCATATTACTTTCTCTTTATCAGCATGGAAATTAAAAGGAAATACGTATGCTCATGGCTTAAGGATTCTTTTGACTATACTGACAAAGTGAATTTGTTCATTATATATTTCCACTTGAGAAAAATAGTGAGTATTGCCCTGAGATAAACCTATATGGATTTTATATTTGGAAGGGAAAATAATGATAAGAAATAATATTGAGACTATGCCTGCCTACTTAGGTTACCTGATTTTCGTAGCCATAGAAGTCTTTAATATTTGCGTGATCTGTGTCTCCTTTAGTTGTGTCTCAGAATTTGAGCTATTATTGCAGCCAAAAAACAGTTTCTTCAGTACCAGAAAAAAATGCAGATATTTCAAAGAAAGTGTCAAAGTAGTAAATGTAAACATTTCCATTCTTGATGATAAATAACTATGTAAACATTCCTTCAACTAAATTCCCAAAGAGAAGCTAAGTGGTTAGAATAAGGAGAGCCTTACATGTTTAAAAGATCCTTTCACTTTATGGAACATAGAAGTTAATAAGGAAGGTGAGACAAGTATATAATAACCACTAGGGAATTTGTAAGTAAGAAACAATAGGACATAAGTCCTGTGGCATACAAATAAAAGACACAACCAGTTTGGGCTGAGGAGTTTTAGTGAAGAGAGACTGGAGGAATGGAGACTTCAGCTGGATCGCTCATAAATGCAGGAGTGAAGCTCCAAGGAGGGTTTATGAAGCATTCCAAGTCCAGGGCAGGATTCTTGTTGAATAGAAGTGCGAGTTGGGGATGAGGAGGATATTGAGATGGGGGCATAGATACTCTGCATGTAACTCAGAGATGCAGAGAATGAGAACAGAGAATTGAGAGGGCCAGGGTAAATGTGAGGACGGTGATGGAGCTGTTTGAACATGCTATTGAAGAAGTCAGTTGGAAGAGGTAACTTTTGAAGAAGGGAGTGTGGTAATTAAAATAAAATGATGTTTGGTAAAGTTCAGTTTAGTAGCTGTAATTTGGGAGCCTAGAAGGAAGTATTGAGATACACACAACACACACATACACGAGGGGCATTTGTTTTACTTATGTCAAAGCGTTTTACCTAAATTTTAAATCCTTGATTTTGACCAAAGTATTTTTCTGATGTTGGGCATCTCATCATTATCTGTCATCTATTCATTTATGAAAAGCTTTGACAATCATGGGGAACTAACATAAAAAAGATAAGAAAAGTAAGTACTGCCCAATATTTGTTTTTTTTCATTTGCTGTGCTTTTAAGGAAACATTTACAAACTAAAATAACCTGCCTTCTTTTTCATACAGCTCTTTATCCTTCTGCTCAAAAACGCTTCAAGGGCCCAAAATTACTTGATTAAGCTCTCCAGGAAAGCCCTTACCCTTTAAAAATTGGAAGTTAGGGAGTCCCTTGGGCCTCTTCTATAAGCAGGAAAAGCCACACTCGGTGGTAACTCCTCAAGCGCACTTAGAGCGGATGACTGTATCTAAACACATTCTTTCCACTTGAAAGAACAGCATTATTAGAGGATTATCTGAAGCTGGGAAAAGAGATGATTCCCATTTATCATTCCTGTAACATGTGTGCCTCAAAAGTGAGGCCATCAGAAACGCTTATATTGTTTATTACACTTTCTGGGTGTAAAATTCATGAATTGAGAAATATTGAGCTCCTTTCTTAGCAAGCAGGAGCTGTCAGTGTCCGATAGCATACACGGGCGGTGCGCCAAATGAACCTCGGCTAGCAGAGCTAACAGGGAGATACGGGCCACAGGATCCAGTCTTGATTTCCTGGCCTCTAGTTTAATCTCTTACCTCTGGAGGAATTGGGCGTTGATCTAAATATCACATGATTTTCAATTATTAAAGTAATTTAAGCATACAAAAATAACTGACAAGATTTGGGGAAGATACTTATATCTTGATCACTAATGTCATTTTTTTTTTCAACATCCTGAGTTGGCACCATTTTTAGTGTCTCAAATTTTGAAAATGTTGGGAAATTTGGAACGTCTGAGACAACCTAGCTGAAAGGCACATTAGATAGTTTTCTTGGCTTTACAAGGTGGCAGCTAGCATTTTATTTTAGTTAAGAATATATCAACGGTTAATGGAATTGAAGCATTTGCTTAGGTCTAGATATATTAAATTCATAGGTATGTGTCAGAAAGCTTAAACATCTTAGACAACTTCAAGTTTTCTCTGTTTAAATTCTATAAGTGTTTCTCAAGTACTTCAGTATGGCTGTCTATTGTATTTTTTAAATAAGGAACCAAAATCTTTTTTCCACACATTAAAATGAAATGTATTTTAATAGAGAAATGTGATCCTAATATCTCTCCACTGAGTGGATTGGTATATACTTATATTTAATTAAAAGCTCTTAAATTGTAGAATTCCCTATAGAAAACATGGACTTTAGCCAGCTGCCTCTGCATCTTAGCAACTCTGTTTTGTGTCTGCTAACAGTGCGATTGTAAGACTTGTGCTATGTCTACAAAACTTTGCCATGAAGTACTTAAATATACTTGATGAGTAATTTGAGGTCAGCTAGCAATAAAGCTTTGTGTGAAATGCCATTAAAAAAATCTATTAGCGTGGTATA
The DNA here is from genome assembly GCA_007570785.1 of Antilocapra americana. Taxonomy (NCBI): domain Eukaryota; kingdom Metazoa; phylum Chordata; class Mammalia; order Artiodactyla; family Antilocapridae; genus Antilocapra; species Antilocapra americana. The sequence goes on along the minus strand of ML660765.1, from coordinate 24,878,265 downwards.
TTCACGCTGTTAAAATACATTCATAGAAACAGAGAAAAGATTATACACACACTCTGTAGAGTTCTGTGGTTTGACTCTTGCAGTCCAAATAAAAGTTATATCACCCTTAGAATAAAATTCTAAAATAGAGTCGTCTTTTATAAGGATTTGTTCACCTAAGAGCTGGGGTCATTAATTATTCCATGAGGTTGCACTGTTAGTACAAAATAGAGCAGATCACAATTTCATGATGAAATACTTACTTTCACAAAAACACAGGTGTTCCCTACATCCCTCCACCCCCCGCCAGTCACACACCCTACAAAGAAACTTTTCTGGTTTGCAATAATTATAGCTCTTGCAACTCTCTCATAATATGCGTGGTTGGAGAGGGTGGTGGCAAGAAAGGGGGATGAAGAAGTAACTTCAGAAACTAAAGAGGAGCAAATTGGAATATGGGTGAGACGGAGGTGGCAGTGGCAGGCGTGAATTCACTTGTCTATCCTAAGTAGATTTTGTGACTTTTCACGAAAGTTTATTGATTTATTTTTGGCTGTGCTGGGTCTGTTCTGCTCAGGGTTTTCCCTAGCTGTGGTGAGCGGGGACTACTCTCTAGCTGCTGCATGTGGGCTTCGCACTCAGTGGTCCTCTTGTTGCAGAGCATGAGCCCTAGGGCACTCAGGCTTCAGTAGTTGTGGCTTGTGGGTTCCGTAGTTGTGGCTCCCGGGCTCTAGAATACAGGCTCAATAGTTGTGGTGCACGGGCTTAGTTGATCCTCAGCATGTGGAATCTTGCCGGATCAGGGATCAAACCCGTGTCTCTGGCTTTGGCAGGTGGACTCTTTACCACTGAGCCACCAGGAAAACCTTTCATGACATTTTAAAAGTATGAAGACAAACTTGCCATGCTGAGAATAAAATGTAGATTCATCTGTAGAGAATCTGTTGGCAAAAAAAAAAATTGTCTTCAAAGCCCTGGGCAATGAATATTTTCTTCACTACTGAACCAATATTAAAAAATCAGAAGAAACCATTTGGAACACAACTTATTTTAATAATAAATACTGATAAGTTATTGAGACTTCCCTGGTGGCTCAGACAGTAAAGCGTCTGCCTACAATGCCGAAGACCCGGGTTCAATTCCTGGGTTGGGAAGATCCTCTGGAGAAGGAAATGGCAACCCACTCCTGTATTCTTGTTTGGAAAATCCCATGGACAGAGGAGCCTGGCAAGCTAGAGTCCATGGGGTCACAAGGAGTCAGACACAACTGAGTGACTTCACTTTCACTTTTCACTGATAAGTTAATTGTGAAAAGATTCCTTTCAGAAAAGGAAACAAAATAATTTCATGTCACATTTCATATCTTTTTAAAGAATTCTTGTTAAGTGGAGCATTTTTTACAGTGCCCATATTCAATGAGGACTTTTTGAAATGTACCTTCTCAATCACTGTTTATTATGATGTGCCGATAGTCCTTTGGTCAGTGCCAGCTTCAAAGAACAAAGAGAAGCATAAGATGAGGTTGCTTAAAGTATTTCTCTGTTTTCTGCCATTCTGAGGCAAGGCATATCAGATACTTGGAAGGCAGGTAGAGAAAGAAATTCTAATTTAATGTAATGATTGGTACATTTGCATTATGTACAATCAGAAAGTGTCCTTTGCAGAAAGAGTTATAGGAGTGTCATTTCTCTAACCTAATTGGCAAGAGGACTTGTTTCCGAGGGAAAGAGAAAGATTTGGAAGACACCCTTGGAGGTCATAGGTCTATGTAAAGTTGGTAAATATGAGTATACCATATAGTCTCACAGAGAACAGGTATTTAGTAAATTTTGTGCAATCAGTTGGTCCTGAGGAGATTGCATTTTTGGGTACCATGCATGGAGTGGGAGTTAATTTAATTTTGCAAAAACCAGTATGATGCTGAGCTGTGTTGTGAAGTATATGGCTGTGATTGAAGTATTGTGCTATTTATTTAGGTTAGAAAATGGAATAAGTTGCATCTAACCATTGCGTCTTTGGGGGAAATATTCTGATATGCTGGTCTAAAATGTTAACAGTGTCCTCAGATTTATGAGCAATAAGAAATGTCAGGGTTCCTTATCCAAGTGGAAAATGGGCTAAAATAATATTATACTCTGTTCATTGAACTGCAATTAGAGAACATAAAGTGAATGTCAGGGACTTTAATTAGTTGAATTAAATAGACTTAATGAGTTGATAGTCAATGAAAGTATTATAAAAATTGTTGATTTACAATGAGTTCTTTGTTTTCTATGCTAGGAAAACATTTTATTTTAAATTATTCTTTTCCTTTGTAGAACATGTAAGCTAGCATCAGAGTGTCAGTTCCTTTGACATGTTGACATCTGACACACTGACAGACCTCTGTGTCTTCTTTCTGCTTTTTTCCACCCCACTTATTTTTAGAGCTACCAGCATCATACCTAATGGAACCTCTATCTACAATTATTCACTAAGAAGTTCATGGGATATGTTTATATCTATTTTGCTTTTCTAAAAAGTAAGGAATTTATTTAGAAATTCATACAAATCTATAATAACATTGAATATTTTTACCCTATTCCCAGCCTAGGAGTTTATAAATAAAGAGACTATCAAGCAGTTATTTCCTTATTTATCCTTCTGTTTGGCTGGAGAAGCTTGGTTGAGTAGTTAGTTTAATCTCCACTGCTTATACAAAGGTACAAAATGTGGTGGGGATTTTTTTTTTATATATGCTTGCCACACACCTATGTTTCTTATTGAAATTCTTTCTGTATTTAAATGCAAGGTGCTGTGGAAATTTAGACTGTATGTGTGATCATTTTTAATAATGAGTTCTCATGATATTTATACCTAATGAAACCTACTGCAAAGGGTGATATGCTAAGTGACACTATAAGCAATTTAAAATTGGCATGTTTTTGAAGTTCCTGTTAAATTCTACAAAGTTTCACGGAATTGTTTCACTGAGCATAGCTTCACGGTAGCTCAGATGGTAAAGAATCTACCCGTAGTGCAGGAGACCTGGGTTCGATGCCTGGGTTGGGAAGATCCCCTGGAGAAGGAAATGGCAACCCACTCCAGTAGTCTTAGCTTGAGAAGAATTCCATGGACAGGGGAGCCTTGTGGGCTATAGTCCATGGGGTTGCAGACAGTCAGACACGACTGAGTAACTATCATGCTTTCACTCAACTATATTGAAATAGTATTAACAATGAAACTACTTGATTTAGTGATTAGATAAGGTTATAGATGTGATATTTCAAAAGATTCATTTGTACAGAAGGCATTTAAAGGTGCATTCTCTCATATATGCATATATATTCTCTCGCATTCTTTTTTCCTAGTGAGAGGTAGCCTTCAACAAAAGCTGTGTTAAAAGGTATTTATCATCTGAAGATGTTTTCTTTTAAAACATACAGCATGAAACAGTATAAGATCACAGTAATAACTTCTGTGATCTAATATTAAATGAACTTACTGTTTTTTGAAAAAAAAAAGGTAAGGTATTTAGTTATTTCCATGAGTTTGGCAATTAGGAGTAGCTATAATTTCTATGGCAGAAATCATCTATATTAGTTTTACATATTTTTTATTTTTTTAATTTTTTATTTTATATTGGTTTATAGTTAATTTACAATGTTGTGTTAGTTTCAGGTATATAGCAAAGTTATTCAGCTCTACATATACATATGTAAATTCTCTTTCAAATTCTTTCCCCATTCAGATTATTACAGAATATTGAGCACAGTGCCCTATGCTATACAGTAGGTCCTTGTTGGCCATCTGTTTTATTTATTTTTTAGTTGTTTATTATTTTTTTTAATTGGAGGATAATTACTTTACAAAATTGTATTGATTTCTGCCATACATCAACATGAATTAGCCATAGGTATACATATGTCCCCTCCCTCTTGAACCTCCTTCCAACCTCCCATCCCATCCCACCCGTCTAGGTGGTGTTTTATAGTTTTGTCATATGTCAGAGTTATGTATTGATCACACTTCTTGTTAGGGTAGCAGTATTTTTCGTTCATTTGAATACCTATCCCACTTTGCTTATACGATTGAAGCACTGAATGTATTCAGTGGAGATATAAGGGATGATTTGTAGTGTGTGAAAGTTAAACAGGATGAACATGGAATAGGGAAGAGTAACCTACTCTGACACAAATAGTATTGATATTTTACGGTGACAATACAGTGAAGATGGGATACAGAGAAAAAAGTTTTCTTTTTTGTTTTTATTAGAGTAAAAGGGATTAATGTAAATACAATATATCTTCTAGTTACATAAAAGTTTTGTGGTCTTTGTTTTTTTTTTTATTAGCAAACCATAGTTAAAAACAGAAGGAGCTCTGTAGAGTTTTTATTGGATGTTCATATACTTCTGTATTTATGCTGACACAGAGAATACAGTGGCAAAGTCAGACATGACTGAAGTGACTGAGCACACACCCATGCAAAGAATACAAACAATATTGCTGCCGTCTCAATAGAGTGTTTTTCTCTTTTGACATCAGGAAATGTTAGACGTTGATCCTTTCATGGGTGAAGGGGAGTGGCTTCTGACAACAGAAGCCGTTTCTCTACCAACTGGGGGCAGGAGTGATTCCGTCATTGTAACGATTATTCCTCCTGTAAGTTCTCAGGTTCAACCTAAGCATGTGTGGCATGGATCAGGGCTAGGCTGAAAGCTGTATCTGCATCAGTGTTCCCGGGACCAGAGGGCGAGACACTGGGCAACCCTCTGAGCTCCTATGTGTCCTCGCCTGGGGTCAGCACGCCCACAGGTACCTTTCCGTGCTGCCGTGATTCTGAAAGTAGGACATGTGCAGCGGCGGGAACCTCTCCAAGGACCACTGAATCCCACTCCGATGCTAGTGAGGGGCAGAATGTCCTCCCTCCTGGTGTCCGGATGAGGAGCTTTGCTGGTGGATTTCTGGAGAAAAAAAGGCTTAGTGGTTGGTACCCTGTGGCAATCTACAATAGAGGAAGTGTTCCGAGGATAGGTATTATCTCAGGCATGCTGGACCTAATGTTTCGAAGTGGCTCCTGAACTTCTTTTGGAGAAGAGGTTAATGAAAAGAATGACAGTCGCCCCAGTCCAGACCACCTCTCATTTCAGATAAAGGGGTAAAGGTGTGGAGGGCGCTTCTTTCCTGGCGCTTTCTGGGAGACAGCCCTGCATGGAGACCCTCAGCCCCTCCTCCCCAGGGCTTCCTGCCTGTGCATAGGATGTGGCTGCAGTCCGTTATGGAGCGGGACAGGATTGTCATCACACTGTGAAAGGGCTGCAGAGAAACCTCTCTTTTACTTTTCTAAAAACAGTCTTCTCTAGGATCAGTTATGACAAGAGGCCAGAAGAAGTCACTTTCGTTTCCTTATTCAATAGAGGGCATCTTCACATTCACTGACATGAAGGACAACAATCAGTTACTTTTTCTGTATGATCTGGTGAAGTGATCTTAACTTGACACTTTTTTTTTCCAGTTTGCACAGAGATGAATTCCTCCATTTCATGATTACACTGTGCATACATGGTGCCTTTTTTCGTTTTAAGGACGTGGTTTTGTTAAACATGTTGAAGAGCTTTTATGACCCGTTGCTACAATTGGATTTATTTTTCCCATTGTCAATATCAAAGAGCAAATGCGAAGACTGAGAACCATGTGTAGACGGGTGATTGCTCTTACTGTGAACAGATTTGAATCCTTCTTTTTGTGTGAGAGTGTGATCAGCCAGCCTTGCTATCGATTTCTTCTATCGTACACTGCCAAATCTTCTATTTAAGTATTGTGAAAACTCTTTGTTTTTTTCAGGTCGAATGAGTGATTTGAGTGTAATTGGTCATCCAATAGATTCAGAATCTAAAGAAGATGAGCCTTGTAGTGAAGAAACAGATCCAGAGCACGATCTAATTGCTGAAATTTTACCTGAGTTACTTGGTATGTTGCACAGTGAAGAGGGTGAAGAAGATGAGGAGTGTGCCAATGCCACTGATGTCACGACCACCCCATCCGTGCAGTACATAAATGGCAAGCATGTCGTTACCACTGTTCCCAAGGACCCAGAAGCAGCCGAAGCTAGGCGTGGCCAGTTCGAAAGTGTTGCACCTTCTCAAAATTTTTCAGACAGCAGTGAAAGTGATAGTCATCAGTTTATAATCACCCATGCTGGATTGTCTACTGCCATGCAACCTAATGAATCTAAAGAAACAACTGAGTCCCTTGAAATTACGTGGAGACCCGAAATTTACCCTGAAACATCAGAGCCTTTTTCGAGCGGCGAGCCTGATATTTTCCCCACAGCCTCAATCCATGATGGAGAAGCCACCGAGGGGCCAGAATCAATCACAGAGAAAAGTCCTGAACTTGATCATCTGGTGCATGAACATACTCAATCAGTACCTCTGTTTCCTGAAGAGTCTTCAGGAGATGCTGCCATTGACCAAGAATCTCAAAAAATCATCTTTTCAGGGGCTACTGAAGGAACATTTGGTGAAGAGGCAGAAGAAAGTTCTATCACACATACTCCAAGTATAGTTGCAAGTTCTGTATCAGCTTCTATCTCAGAGGATGCATCATTTATCTTAACAGGGACTCCACAGCCTGATGACCCATTGTCCACAGTAGAAAGCTGGGTGGAAATAACCCCTAGACACACTGTCGAGTTCTCGGGAAGTCCTTCAATTCCAATTCCGGAAGGCTCTGGGGAAGCAGAAGAAGACAAAGATAAAATATTTGCCATGATAACTGATTTATCACAGAGAAATACTACAGACACCCTCGTTACCTTAGACACCAGCAAGATCATGATCACGGAGAGCCTTTTGGATGTTCCTGCAACCACCGTATATTCAGTTTCTGAACAGGTCTCTGCAGTAGTGCCTACCAAATTTGTAAGGGAGACAGACACTTTTGAGTGGGTTTTCAGTCCACCTGTGGAGGAAACAACAAGGAAAGATGAGGAGAAGGGAACTACAGGTACAGCTTCTACAGTTGAGGTACATTCCCCTACGCAGCAATCAGATCAGTTTGTTTCACCCTCTGAATTAGAAAGCTCAAGTGAGACTCCCCCTGAGGATTCAGCAGTTGCTACGAGGAAGAGTTTCATGTCTCAGACGACACCCCCACAGTCTAAAAGGGAAACAACAAGTTCTACTGTTGTCTTTACAGAAACAGAAGTTTTAGACAACCTGGCAGCACAGACCACAGATCCCAGCCTTAGCAGTCAACCCGGGGTTCTGGAAGGGTCATCTACTGTCCCAGGGAGCCCCGTCTCTCTCTTTATGGAGCAGGGCTCCGGAGAAGCTGCTGTTGACCCAGAAACCACCACTGTTTCTTCACTTTCATTAAATTTAGAGCCTGAAATTCTAGCTGAAGAGGAAGCAGCTGGCACTTGGTCTCCACATGTGGAAACTGTATTCTCTTTTGAGCCAACTGAACAAGTCTTGAGTACTGCAGTAGACAGAGAGGTTGCTGAAATTATAAACCAAACATCCAAGGAAAACTTGGTTTCAGAGATCTCAGGAGAGCCAACTCACAGGGCAGAAATAAAGGGCTTTTCTACAGATTTTCCTTTGGAGGATGATTTCAGTGGTGACTTCAGAGAATACTCGACAGTATCTTATCCCATAACAAAAGAAGAAATAGTGATGATGGAAGGCTCGGGGGATGCAGCATTTAAGGATACCCAGACGTCACCATCTATAATACCTACCTCGGACCTCAGTAACCACACTGCTGGCTCAGAAGAACCTGGCAGCACCTTGGTCAGCACCTCAGCCTTCCCTTGGGAAGAATTCACAGCCTCTGCTGAGGGCTCAGGTGAGCAATTGCTCTCAGTAAGCAGCTCTGTTGACCAAGTGTTTCCCAGTGCCACGGGCAAAGCCTCTGGAACAGATTCCCCACTTACTGACCAACAATTGGGAGAAGAAGGTGCTATCAATGAAACTGATCAAAGATCCACCATTTTGCCAACAGCAGAAGCTGAGAGTACTAAAGCTTCAACCAAAGACGGGGAGGTGAAGGAGGATAATACAGTTTCAATGGACTTTCCCCCAACTGTGGAGCCAGACAAATTATGGCCTAGACAAGAAGTCAACCCTGTAAGGCAAGGAAATGGAAGTGAAATAGTGTCAGAGGAAAAGATTCAAGAAGAAAAATCTTTTGAACCCCTTCAAAGCTCTGTTGCCCCAGAACAATCAACTTTTGATTCACAGACATTTCCTGAACCTGGACTCCGAACCACAGATTATTTCACACTAACAACAAAGAAAACTTACAGTACTGATGAAAACATGGAGGAGGAAGTCATTTCCTTAGCTGACGTGTCCACTCAAAATCTGGATTCAAAGGGCTTGGCATTGTATACTACTCTCCCTGAAGTTACTGAAAAATCCCATTTTTCCTTAGTTACTGCCTCAGTGACTGAATCAGTACCATCTGAAAGTGTAATTGCAGGTTCAACAATCAAAGAGGAAGAAAGTATAAAACCCTTTCCCAAAGTTACGAGCCCGATAATTAAAGAGTCAGATGCAGATCTTTTATTCTCTGGACTGGGATCTGGGGAAGAAGTTTTGCCTACCATAGGATCAGTGAATTTTACTGAAATAGAACAAGTCCTTAGCACATTTTATCCCCTGACTTCTCAAGTGCAAAGTTTAGAAGCCAGCATCTTAAATGATACAAGTGGAGACTATGAGGGGATGGAAAATGTAGCAAATGAAATGAGGCCACTCATTTCCAAAACAGACAGCATTTTCGAAGATGGTGAGACAGCATCCAGCACAACGTTACCAGAAATTTTAAGTGACGCCAGAACAGAAGGGCCCTTTACGGCACCTCTCACTTTTTCCACAGGCCCTAAACATCCTCAAAATCAGACACACGGTAGGGCAGAAGAAATCCAGACCAGTAGACCACAGCCTCTGACTGATCAAGCCTCCAGCGAGAATTCTTCAACAGCAGAAACTAAAGAAACAGCAACCTCGTCCACTAATTTTCTGGCTAGAACTTATGATCTTGAAATGGCCAAAGGGTTTGTTACATCAACACTAACACCATCTGACCTGTTTTATGAACATTCTGGAGAAGGTTCTGGGGAATTGGATGCAGTTGATGCAGAAGTCCACGCTTCTGGAATGACTCAGGCAACTAGCCAAGGAAGCACCACGTTTGTTTCTGATAGATCCCTGGAAAAACATCCCAAGGTTCCAAGTGTTGAAGCTGTTACTGTTGATGGATTCCCAACAGTCTCGATGGTGCTTCCGCTTCATCCTGAGCAGAATGAAAGCTCTCCTGAGGCACCCAGCACAGTGGCAAGTACAGCATCGTATGAGAGGGCCGCAGAAGGTGCTGCAGATAGTCTTCAAGACCATTTTGGGGGATTCAAGGATTCCACATCGAAACCCGACAGAAGAAAAGCCACTGAAAGTATTATTATAGATCTGGACAAAGAGGACAAGGATTTAATATTGACAATGACAGAGAGTACCACCATCCTTGAAATTCTACCTGAGCTCACATCAGATAAAAATACTATCATAGATATTGATCACACTAAACCAATATATGAAGACATCCTTGGAATGCAAACGGACTTGGATCCAGAAGTACCCTCAGGACCACCTGATAGTAGTGAAGACAGCACTCAAGTTCAAGAGAAGTATGAGGCAGCAGTTAACCTTTCTTCAACCAAGGAAAACTTTGAGGCTTCTGGTGATATTCTGCTGGCTAATTACACTCAGGCAACACCTGAATCGAAGGCTCCTGAAGACAGAAATCCATCAGACCACACAGGCTTTATCTTCACAACTGGGATCCCCATCCTTAGCTCAGAGACAGAATTAGACATTTTGCTTCCCACAGCCACATCTCTGCCCATTCCTAGTAAGTCTGCCACAGTTAATCCAGAGTCAAAAACTGAAGCAAAAACCCTGGATGACATCTTTGAATCAAGCACTTTGTCTGATGGTCAAGCTATTGCAGACCAAAGTGAAGTCATATCAACGTTGGGCTATTTGGGAAAGACACAGAATGAGAATGAAGAAAAGAAATACATAAGTCCCTCTTTCCAACCAGAATTCTCTTCTGGGGCTGAGGAGGCACTGATAGATCCTACCCCATACGTAAGTATTGGTTCTACCCACCTTACGGCTCAGAGTTTAACAGAGGCACCTGATGTGATGGAAGGATCCCGTCTGCCGGATTCCGCTGACACATCCACAGCTTCAGCTTTTGCAGAGCTGTTCTCTCAGACACCATCATCTCCTCCACTCAGTGCCCACTTAGGCAGTGGAGACTCTGAGCACTTGGGGGACCCTCAGCCAAGTGCTCTCCCAAGTACAGATGCCAGCACGTCCCCAGTACCCTCAGGAGAACTTGCAAACATCGAAGCGACTTTCAAACCCTTGAGTGAAGAGTACTTTTACATAACTGAGCCTCCATCCTTATCTCTTGACACAGAGCCTTCAGAAGACGAAAGTAAACCTAAACTATTAGAACCAACGGAGGCTTCTGCCACAGAACTAATTGCTCAAGAAGACATTGAGATTTTCCAGAATTCTCACAACACAACCAATGTCCAGGTCTCTGGGGAAACAGTCAAGGTATTTCCCAGTATTGAAACACCTGAGGCTGAGACTATTGTCACAGCTGCAAGTGAAATGAAGTTAGAAGGTGCTACACTGTGGCCACATGCGACTTCTGCTTCTGTGATTCGCGGAGTTGAGGCAAGTGTGGTGCCTCAGCCCAGCCCGCAGACTTCTGAGCGGCCCACCATCCCTTCTCCTCTGGAAATAAACCCTGAAACACAGGCAGCTTTGATCAGAGGGGAGGATTCCACAGTAGCGGCCCCCAAACAGCAAGTACCGACGAGGATGCTTGATTCTAATAAGCAGGCAACACTAAGCACCACAGAGTTAAATACTGAGCATGCAACACCATCATTTCCCCTTCTGGAAACTTCTAATGAAACCAGTTTCCTGATTGGCATTAATGAAGAGTCAGTGGAAGGCACAGCTATCTATTTACCAGGTAAGGGCACAACATTGATAAATCTGTTTCCAAACGAGGAAACAGTCCCTTGGTCCTAGCATATTTATTTATATAATTTTGTTGTGATGTGAAAAGGGATGAAAGTTCTTGTATTGTTCAGGTAACAGCAGAACAGGCCATAGTATTGATTCCCTAATGAGATGCAAAGAAAGTAAGTACAGACTGTTTGGGGGCTTCCAAGATATACTTTGTATTTTTCTGGGTTTAAGAAAAAGTTATTTCTTTTTCTTTTTTTTCAGTTGCAACACTGAAAACCTGAAATTGTTAATGGTATAAAAATTCAATTTGACTTTACCCACAACTTAAGTATAACTTTGTCTTAGGTCCCATAGTTATACATCTTAGCTTTAGAAACAGGAAAAGTATCTTATTTAAAAAAAAAAAAATCTCTCATGAATGGGTGCTATTAGGGCAACATTAAAATCTGTCAGGCCTTTACAAACGAGCCTAGTAAGTAACTCCAGTAAATACTTAACATGGTTCACCCAATATCAGTTATAAGTTCATACCTTTGTGTAATTTCTTTGCTTTAGACAGGTAGTGTACATAATGCTTCTAACACAGTGTCTAGCTGCAGTGAGTATTCATTTGCTATATATTCAAACTCTACCCGTTGAGAGAAGACTTTTAGTTTTTTACTGAGTAGACAGGAAGCATGAACTTGATATTGGTTCATACCGACTATGTCATTTAAGCTTCACAGAAGGGCCACAGTGCATACATTATTATCTCCATTTAAAAAAGGGTAGGGCGTGGAGGTTCAGAGAGGTTCTGTAGCTGGCCCAGGGTTGTAGCCACGCACATCATGGTAAAGTGGCATTCGAACCCAGATGAGCCTCACTCCAGAGTAGGTGGTTTTTTCCAGTGGTCTTTGGTGGTTTTCTGTTAATGTAGTATAAAAATGAACAATATTTAATTACATGTAAAGGAGAGATCTTGGAATATTTATTCTGTAGAATTTATTTTCCTTTTGATCTAGCTGATAATGTTGAAAGTTCAGTTTAATGGTGTTTTCCAAGAATAGTGGAAATAATAATGTTAGTGGAATCTACAAGTAGCTATCACCACCCAGCTGCTACTTAGAAAAATTAAAAAAAAAAAACCAAACCAAAAACAGTGCTTCTAGGACTGTGTTGATTAAAACTATGTTTTATTTTAATGAGTATGTTTTTACAGCATGACTATACTTAGAGTTATTCTTCTGAGCGTTGCAACCTTATCTTTTGTGCTACCAATGCTTCAGTTTTGTTGTGCTTCAGATAGAGTGAAATAGTCATAAAGTGTAACTTTTATAAATGATGAAGTATTTTGTGAATACATCTGTTCAAACGTGGCTGATGGATTTTTTTTTTGTCACTCTTTATTGAATCTGTAAATGATAACCTAATAATCTGGCCAATATTTATTCTTTTGTAATTTAGTTGAAATATACTTCAGGTTAGAGGAAATATGATAGAGAAATCTCTGGTAATAACTATATCTATAGAGAGAGTTGGATTTGACAAATGTACCAGTTGCCCAATCCATAATGTTTACCTAGAATCAGAGCTTGCGTCTTCTTTGCAAAACAAAGTGTCACTGTAGGTGAATTCAGTAAACCACAGCTCCTTTTGGATTGCCTGGTCTATTTGCTGCAGTTTCAACTTTCCGAGATGACTACACCCTGTTTAGGGAAGAATAAAATGCGTGAACACGAAACCATTCTCCTAATCTAAACTCCTTTCAGTTCACAGCCCCCTTGCTCGCCAAGTCCTTGTCCTACTCGCGCATGATGTCTCGTGTCTGTGGTGGGAGTGATGCTGTCCTTCACGTTTCTGTGGCACGTCACACTTTACCACCACTTTCACTTTAGTGTCCTTTTGGTTTTGCAGCATGGAGAAGTGCTGTCGACCGTAGCCTTGTCATCTAAGCAGCATGTTTTCAAAAGCAGAAGGCGAAAGTAGGGAGATCTTTAGAACCACAGGGAGAGTTAGCAAAATTGGGGTCGCTTTTGAAGAAACAGTTGCAAGCATCTGAATTAGCCTAATTATCATGAACCCACACATGCAAATGTGCCCCCATCAAGTCTTTCTTGTGGTCCAGAATTTCCTTAACACTCAGAAAGTGTGAGTTTGACTTTTCCTGGGTGGGAAAGGCTCAGTTATTTTCTATTGCCGTACCTGTTTCTCATGTTTCGTAAGTGGATATCTTCTTTTCTTTGTGTGCAATTATTTCAAGACTTTCAGGACTTAAAATTTTGAACCTATGGTTTTTATTCCATACATAGCCTATTTATTTCAGTTCTTTTGTAAAAAAATGGTTAGGTCTCATTTGGATTCTTAAACATTGAAGCAAGCACTTTTGGAAAAGTATTCAAATAATATATATAAGCTATTGATATAAATATCATTACCCATGAGATATTATAGAATAATGTATGTGCCTCAATTAGTCTAAAAGTACTTGCATTTAGAAAATATGTATTAAAATGTTTTCTCCTCATACATTTGTATCTCTGGCCTTTATATTGATCACCTAGGAGTGTCAGTTTTGTGTTTTTAATAAGAAAATTGTAATAAAAGTTTGGGGTTTCACTTAAGGTGAAATTTTTGTATTTGGGTTTGTTTTTACACAGTAGAGTTTAATCCATGTGTTGCTTTTCTTCAAGTATAGTTTAAAGGAGTACAATTGGAACGTGTTTTTGGAAAAAGCATATTAATGTAGCAGAAGAGACTTCAGTGCACACTTTCGAAGAAAAAGTTTCTGAGCATTAAGTGGTAAAAGGCAATAATAATTTAAATGATGGTAACAAGCCAATGCTAAAAAGAATGCATGTTCTGTGTATCCAGCCATTTCACATGAACTAACCTCGTTTAAAAGAATACATTTTCCATTCACTGTGCACATACGTGTAATCATTTTGACTAAAATCAATTGCCATTATCATGCCAACTAAATCTGCAGTAGAATATATTAATTAGTTGCCAGATACCATACAAAATACTGTTTAAAAATAATGATGATTGATTGGATCCCAGAAATGAATAGATGCAATTTGTAATAATTAGTTGTAATGCCAAGAAACACTCCAGAGAGTAAAGTTAATGTTAATTTTTTATACGTAGTGCTATGGTAAAGCCTATGTTATGGTAGCAAAAAATGGCATTTTATGCTAAAATACGTTGAAACTGAGAGATGAACCTAATTACTCTTCTTACTTTCCTGAACCTGGTAGGACCTGATCGTTGCAAAGCAAACCCATGCCTCAATGGGGGTACCTGTTATCCTACTGAAACTTCCTACGTGTGCACCTGTGTGCCAGGATACAGTGGTGATCGGTGTGAACTTGGTAAGATGTTCTTCCCTGAAAGACCGTAGTGCTTTTCCTGAAGACGTATTGGGGGAGAGTTTATGTTGCTTGAATCCATCAGAGGATTTCAGAGAAGCCCATTGTAGATGAATGGCATGTTAGATGAAATTAAAATCATAGAGTAATTTAAGTACTCTGTGGGAAACAGGGATAATAGATGTTTATTGAATTTTCTTGATATCACCAGGACTCAAGGGAGATTACTGAGGTCAGTTGTATTTATGTGTGGTTTTTACACTCAGGCTTTACAAATGTTAAGTTTGATATAATATTTATTTAAATACTGACAAAAAATTTTAATCCGTCTCCAAATCTACATATCAATAAATTATCAATTTAAATACAAATTTCTTTTAGAAAGCTCTATTTAAAAGTTGGGCTTCCCAGGTGATGCTAGTGGTAAAAAAAAAAAAAAAAAAAAACCCGTTTGCCAATGCAAGCAGGTGACCTAAGAGATGCAGAGTTGATCCCTGGGTCAGGAAGATCCTCTGGAGAAGGAAAAGGCAACCCACTCCAGGATCCTTGCCTGGGTAATCCCACAGACAGAGGAGCCTGGTGGGCTACAGTCCATGGGGTCACAAAGAGTCGGACATGACTTAGTGGCTAAACAACAATTTAAAAAATAGGGAGTTTTATGTTTTGAGATGACTTGCTGCTCTGGCATGTCATGTGGGAAAGCACCTTCTCTGGCTCTGCCCAGAGACCAACCTAGCCCGCCTCTCCCTCGAGGGTCTCTGACATTATTGTCTTCCTCCTTTCTTTTGGGTTCCAAATAATGTCATTGTCTCTTTACTAAATTAGTCCCTTTTACTCCCATTTTTATTTGGGGTTCCTTTTCCTGAAGAAAAATTTTAAAAGGACTCCAGTTTTGGTTTGGCTAAATATAGACCTTGACCCTGAGAAATAAAATGATGAAAGCTACTCACCAGGTACCCCTTTTAGCGGCATCATAGTGGTTTTCTCATAATGACTGGGTAGAGATTGCACTTCAGATCACAAAGACATGATGAGATAAAACCCCCAGCATTCATGTTAAAAGAGTATTTATCTTTTTAAAAAAAAAAAAAGTCAACAGAGCTAGTAAGTTCTATTTGTGTGATAACCAGTGAAGACAGAGATCACAATAGATAACATTTAAGAAATAATTATATCTTACATATCAAATTTACATATGTTGTGTGTGTTTAACTGCTAAATCCTGTCTTTCTCTTTGCAATCCCCTGG
The DNA here is from genome assembly GCA_007570785.1 of Antilocapra americana. NCBI lineage: Eukaryota > Metazoa > Chordata > Mammalia > Artiodactyla > Antilocapridae > Antilocapra > Antilocapra americana. The sequence continues at coordinate 24,862,650 of ML660765.1, read as the reverse complement.
ACTGTAGCCTGCCAGGCTCTTCTGTCCAAGGAATTCTCCAGGCAAGAATACTGGAGTGGGTTACCATTTCCTTCTCCAGGGGATCTGCCTGTGCCAGGGATCAAGATAGGTCTCCTGCATTGGCAGGCAGATTCTTTACCACTGAGCCACCTGGGAAGCCCTCAAATTTACGTGTGTAGTATAAAAGTATATGTGTAACCCATTCTTTTTCATGTTATAATCAATTGAAAATAATTTAATGAGTTAACATATGTGAAACTGTTCACTCAATGACTGGCACTTAGCAAACAATATAAAATCATCGTTATGATATTAATATAATATCATTTCTACTAAGGTCATTTATTTAGGTAAGAATATAGTATATACCTCTTAGAAATTTAATTTATTTTTTATATTCATTTTTGGGCTTCCCTGGTAGCTCAGTGGTAAAGAATATGCCTGCTATATAGGAGACACAGGAGATGTGGATTCAATCCCTGGGTTGAGAAGATCCTCTGGAGGAAGGGATGGCAACCCACTCCAGTATTCCTGCGTAAAGAATCTCCACTGACAGAGGAGCCTGGCAGGCTGCAGTCCAGGGGGTTGCAAAGAGGTGGACATGACCCAAGTGGCCACACATACACATATTCATTTTTAATACTTAATATAAACATTAACTAAATTTTTAGTGTAACTGAAAAATGCTATGGAATAAAGGCATTAGTTTCATCACAAGAGATCATCGATGTCTGTTAGAAAGTTTGCATTCAATATAGACACTGAAACTAGGGAGGATTTTCATAAGTGGGAGAGGAAGACTAGACACCGCAAACAAAAGCACAGAGACCAGACTGCAGGATGCATCTGGGGGGCTGCAAGTATCCTGGATGCCTACTTAGTGGGTTGTGAGACAGAAACACTGGCAAAGAACAGTGGAAAGCTAGTTGGATCTAGGTCTAAAGTCTAATACTTTAGTAAACATGAGAATCACCTGGACGGCTTTAAAACACAGTTTGTTGTTCCCATCCTCCAAATATCAGAGTCAGTAAGTCTTGGATGACCTGGGAACATGCATTTCTGATATTCTCAGATGATACTGATACTGCTGGTCCAGGGACCACATTTTGATGACTGCTACCCTGGATAATCGGGGTCTTCGGAATGTTTAGATGGCAATGAGGGAGAATGGATATATGTATATGTATGGCTGAGTCCCTTTGCTGTGCACCTGAAACTATCACAGCATTGTTAATTGGCTGTACTCCAATATAAAATTAAAAGTTTTGTAAAAATTGAAAAATAAATTTAAACATTTCAAAAGATTTTTTTTTTAAAACGCCAATGGATAAAATTATCTTGATGGTGTCTAAAGAAGATGACAATCAGCTAATGAAGGATATATTGGAAAAGGAAGGGTCTGGAGGCTATGAAGCCCGTGAAGTATTTTCAGTGTTTCACAAGTGAGGTGGTCAGAGCCTGAGCCAGAATTGGGGGTGGGAAGGCTAGGGGGATTCTTTATTGATTTTAAGGCTCACGGGACTCATCTAACAGCAATGGAGATAATGACCTTACTCTGAATATACTTGAAATTTTCTTAGGGTTGCCAGATTTAACAAGTAAAAATATGAGATCAGTGACAGTTAAATTTCAGATTTAAAAACGAATAGTTTTTAGTACAAGTTTGCCCTAAATAAAGGATGTGACATACTAACATTTCTTTTCACTCTGGAACTCAAATTTACCTGGCTATCCTGTATTTTACCTGGCAGTCTTACGAAATAGGATTTTTGACCTTTTACTGAAAGTACTTTTGTGGCTTTTATGGTTTTTTTTCAGATTTTGATGAATGTCATTCTAATCCTTGTCGCAATGGAGCCACATGTATTGACGGTTTTAATACCTTCAGGTGTCTCTGCCTCCCGAGCTATGTTGGTGCACTTTGCGAGCAAGGTAAGAGCTTTTGCAACATTTGCATGAAGAACAGTATTGAAACTTCATTTCAACTGTTAATTCTAGACAGCCCTTTGTCATAATTATTTGGATTTTTTTGTTGTTGTTATTAGCAATTTTGACCATACCGTATATTCTTTTCAGCAGAGGAAATTCACAGGTTGCCAAAATACATTAGGTTTCCTGATGCGTTTTTAGCTCACACTATTTGAACAATAATGTTCATTTGATCATTGTTGTTTTGCTGACAGAGTGGAATTGCAGCCAGTCATGCTGAGCTGAATTTAAGGACATATATGCACCAAAAGGAACATTGTGGTACATATTATTCCTGGGGACAGACTAGGCATGGACCTTAATCATGTATGTGGCTTGCACCAAGGATATTGAATTCAGTGTTAATTGCCTTTATTTTCTCCTCTAAGCATTTGAGACTCAGTGGTCTTATTGTTCATAGTTGATCATCTCTGGAGAATGAGTTAAAGCAGTTGTGTGAATACATTCACTTTGCCGTGGCAAATACTACAGAAAAGATATTGTGAACCAGGTTTCTTTCCTACTGAAGAAAAATCTATTTTTTTCTGAATGAAAGGCCTAAATTCATGATGGCTTGAATCGAGTGATCCCTGTAATTTGCATTTTATGGCCAACCTGAGAGCGTATTTTGGATGGTTAATGGTAACATTTCTGAGCCCATCAATCAGAAACAGATCGCATACTCAGCACACTCCCTTTTTGGAACATCGATTTCCTCTCCTTAAAGTCATACAGTGGTTTGGCTTTGATAAAAGTGCTTAATGCCAAACTTCCATTCCACCAGACAAAATGAAAATGAGTGTCTAATAACTCAGACACATTGGTCTGGCCCCACATTCTGCTTTGCAGCATTAATCTGGATGTCAACACAATTAAAGCAAAGCTAAAAGGAGTGTGCACTAAATTGCCAATGGAAAGGGATGGGTGATGTTTGGGTTTTTAAGGGTTTTCTTTTCTTTTTCCTTATTGCATAGGATGGGTCTGTTTTAAAATAGTAAAATATAAATATTGACCAAACAAGATCCTCTTCTTTAAAGAAAACAGTAGGAAAGATGCTATTTGTTGAAGAAAACAAAAAGATGAGGTACTTGAGCCTTTTGTATGTGTTAAAATGATTCTGGCTTCACTAAGTTCCAAGTACAAGGAGTGATTCAAAAAAATCATTTGTGCCACAAGTGTTGAACTCCTGCAGTCTTACAGGCACTGTTCTGGATGCTGGTGATAGAGCTCTGAACAAAACAAAGGCTCTGATCTTCTTGACTCAGCATAATTCTTGGCAGAGAATACAAAGAGATACTATTTGTTGGTTACTTTTTAATTTACCACTGCTTCAAGGTACACCATTTCCTTTGGCTGACAGCAATATTTCTGTGGGTTAAGTGGACCAGAAATTGAGGTCCAGCAAGGAAAAGTGATGTGTTCAAGGTCACATAGCTAGTAAATTAGAGAGTGGGAAGAGTGAACTTCAGTGGCCTAGGAAAGCCCAGATATTTTCAACATCTTCACTCTTCTAAAGTAACTCTTAAAGAGAAGCATATTATTTATATGAGAAGCAGATAGATTCAGCAGTAACATCTTTGGAGGGGAGTTTGGGGGCAATTACCTTTTACTTCCTTTTAAGAGAATATTAAAAAGAAAAAGTTTTCATTTCTTCTCATTTCTGGTACTGCCTTTCAGGTACCTTCTATTTTATCTTACAGCAAGTTTAACTTTCATCCACATGATTCGCTGAGGAATAGCTACCCCAGTCTGTTTACCAGATGCAGCTGTGCTCCTGTGATTTACTGCCAGGACACTGAAAGATTTTTTTCTCCTCTTTTCAGGTTGCCTAAGAACAAATGTTTTCTTCATTAACAACAGCATTGTTTTCTAAACAGTTTTCTATCCAATTTTGGTGATGACTGTGTTGTTGTTTCTTCAGCTGACCTTTTCTGTTCTCTGCTTTAGTAACTTCCCAACTCCCAGCAACTCTGAAAGAGGGGACACATTTGGTGGAATGATAACAGATCTTAAAATCTAGAAGGAGGTCTTAGAACTGTGGAGGGACAGTTCGGTACACACAATTTGCCTCCAAGTCAAGATACATCTTGCCAAGCAGAGGTGCCGGAGTGTTGACAGCTTCTTAAGGACTGTGGGCTATATGTTAGGAGTGTTGAAAATATTACCTATATAGCATAAGGAGAATAGAGTTTTAGTGTGGTTGTTTAAGATTGACAATTTCAGCCTCTGTGGTCCTGAACAAATGTGATTGTAATCTCCCCATCTTTCCCCAACACACACAGGCAAAACTAAATATGGGTCTTTGTAATATAACCTATAGACTATAGGAGTCTTAAAGCATAAGAAATATTCCCAAATGTAGACTGATGCCTAAGAAACTTTCATCTGAAAGCGTTGCCTTTTAATAAATAAGATCTGTATCACATTATTTTTAGCTAAGATTGAAAAGACAAACTGTTTCTGATAACTCCTTTCAGAATTGCATCCTAGAAGGGGCTGCTTGACACATAGTCCTTCATCACATATTTGTTGAATTCACGAATAATAAAAATTAAGTGAATTGGTGTGGATATTTGGCTTCTTTAAAAAATATTCACTCTGTTAAGTATTTGCATATCTATTTACAATCACTGGAAGAGTTCGGATAAATCATCTGTCCCTATTTGGTTTTAGCAGAAACACTGCCTCTATTTTCTGTACACATGGGCTAACTGAGAAAGGCACTGGGGCAGTGTTAGGGTCATGCATCTAAATTTTTAGGATCATTTGGTTTTCTGTGCATAAAGAGGAAAATACTTTCTCTTAGTGATAAAAGACAAAGAAAACCAGACTAAAACAGTTTAGGTTAACAGAGGATAAGAAAGAGGGTAGAGAATAATTTTTTTCTGATGTATTATTCAGTAAGTTAGGGATCCTCTAGAATCTTAAACTGTGTTTCTTCAAATAAATGATAATTTCCAAGTTTACGGTTGGCTGGTATCACCAACTCGATGGACATGAGTTTGAGCAAGCTCTCGGAATTGGTGATGGACAGGAAGGGCTGGCGAGCTGCAGTCCCTGGGATCGCAGAGTCAGACAAGAATGAGTGACTGAACTGAACTGATGCTATTACAATATCGCAGCACTGACTTGCAGTAAGGGTATTTTAACAAATTTCCCGATTCTACCGCCCCACCCCCCCATAACCCTTTCATATATAAAGATCTGTTTCCTCTACACCCTCCCACTTCTCCTCTGAAATTTTCCATGTGAACTTCCCAAAAGAAAACCCGCTAACAGCCAAGTGGCCAAAATAGGCTTCCTTCTTGGGTGCTGAGTGCTACTGTTATAAAACTGCCTCTCTGTGTCTTGAGTCCTTTCCTGTGAGATTGGTGGTGTCCAAACAACTCTGTAATACGACTCAAAACTTCCAGTGCATATTGTTGAAATCAATTAGTCAGCTGGCTCTAACTAAACAACAGGCCTGATAGACTAAACTGAAATAAGGACTGCTCTCAGAGATAAGCTGCATCTGTTGTATGATTCTGGCTTAATCACTGAAGCCAGGAAAAATGTTAAGTCTCTCATCATGCACAATTTCCCACAATGAGTTATAGGAGGAGGAGTAAATAGAGAATCAGGAAACAAGCTGACTTTCAGCTTGGCCCCCGAGTCAGACATATAAAATGAGCACTTATTTCATCTAGTAGAGTTTTGTTAGCTTCATCAATCAGTAAATTTAGGGAAGGGGAGTCTGATCCTTAGGTCATGTGGGGTTTTCACAGTGTCTCCAGTTTCATAAACGTGGGCGTTTTGTTCGTTTTTACGTGTAACTGGTTCAATATCTTTGTGAGACGCTTTATGAAAGTTAAAATGATTGCTGTTGACCGTCATTTAATGCATATTTTAATCTCACCTGTGAGTGGGCAAGTCTGAGAGAAGGTTGCCAGTGAGAAGGCAACGCTATGGGCACTTTCGAAACACTTAAAAACCGGCAATCTAGAAACTATAGCTGAAGTTTACTGCCAGTGTGAAATTTAAACATATTTGAAAAGTGCTTTCATCTCACCAGGATACTGGTTACAGTGTGCTTGTTTCAAAAGAGAAAAAGTATATGTATATATTAATACACATACCTAGAGCTACATGTGCGCATATGGCTTGTGGAATGAGGGGTACTAAGTTAAAGTCACTCTTGATAAACTTTAAATCCTGATGCTTTTGCACTGAGAGTTACCTATATTCCCTCTCCTTTTGGGAAAAAGGCTCACAGTTGCTAGTTATTTCCCAGAAGCTGCCAGTTGATGAAGAATCTTTTTCTCTTAGTAAATCTACGTGACAAGAACCTGTGACCACGCAGCTCTCTCTGGGAAGTGGGGAAGGACTATTTCCAGAGCCTTTGAAGTCGTAATGCAAATAGAGCATTCATAATCCCTTTAGCAAGAATTCTTATCTCATCATTTGACTGATTTCTCTTTAGAAAAGTTTGGTAAGGAATTATTAGTCCCAATTGCTTCACAAGTTAGTCAGACTTTGCAGCCTACCGAGGTTTTGATTGGCCCCTCTTCCAGCTTTTCTCCTGCTGAAACTGGCTTTCATCAAGGAAAGAGCAGTTCGATAGCATCTTTCCAGTCCTAAGACGCATTGTCACTCACTTGGCAGGAATCACTTGGGCTCTCTTTATCATGACTTCTTTGTCTCTGTAACCAAAATTGGTGAATCCCTTGCTTCAGGGGCATCGCGTTGATGTGGCTTGGGATTTCTATGAACTTTTGGATGAGCGAACCAAGTCTGAATGATATAGGTGAGTTTAATAAGCCCCTCCTTGTTTCTTCCCAGACACAGAGACATGTGACTACGGCTGGCACAAATTTCAAGGGCAGTGCTATAAGTACTTTGCCCATAGACGGACATGGGATGCAGCTGAACGGGAATGCCGTCTGCAGGGCGCCCATCTCACCAGTATCCTGTCTCACGAGGAGCAAATGTTTGTGAATCGTATGTACCAAATATGCATGGGTTTTCATTCAGTCTTACCACCTTCTTAGTTTTTCCTGTATCTAGCTGAAAAGAAGCCTTCTCAGTTGTTACTCAACTTATTAAATCCTTCATCATCTCTCCTATGTGAGTCCCCTATTTTGAGAAACATTCAACTGTAACATAGGCAGACATTTCTTGGTTTGCCACCAGGAGTAGTTGAAATAGCATCCTATAGGTTGAATCGTATGAAATTGCTACTTGGTCATTTTCTAACTTACAGAAATGACCACCTCTTAAGTTTCCAATCTAATTCTTCCCATACGTTTTGGTCTCTGTTTTGAATATGTACATATGTTGTCTAAAGTTAAAGAGAAAATTGCTTTCAATTATTTTTATCCCACTAATTAAAATTAAATTATTAATAGCACCCTAATGTTATTCTCTGTGCATAATTGGCTTATGGATGCTGAAAGCTAATGAAACTTATTACCAGAGCTGTTTAATAACTTCCTAGACTATGGCAAAGAGGAGGGCAGCTAGCTTTTATGTCGAAAATACGTAGAAATTTTTTGCTCATGAAGCATTGTTTGATGATCTGTTTAATATGCTCTCATGATGCCTGCTACCTTTTAGAAGTTTGATTGTTAATTTGCAGTCTGGGTAGAGGTTCATTTAACTCTTTTCATGGTGTCTTTGTGACTCATTTCATGGTGAAAGTCATTCTTTTTGAGGAAGTTTTGCAGAACTGTCCAGTCTAGGTGTTCACCATTAAAAATGCTTTGAGAAGAAACATGTAGCTTCCAAAATGAGGCTAGTATGGGTGAGATCTGTCACATTTTATTGGTTCACTGAACTTTTGCCAATTGCACAGCTTAATAAAAAAATAAGTGGAAAGTTTCTTTCGTGAGTAAAGATGGAAAAAACTACTTAATTGTAGTAAACTGCTAGGGAAATAATTGTCCATGTCTGATATTTTACTGTTTCATGATATTTGCAAGTTAGCTTTTTAGTTTAAAACACGTTGGGCAGAAGAACAAAAGATAGTTAAATCATGAAAGATTTTTATGAGCAACTAAACAGAAATTCAGCCAGAAGAGGATTCCTGATTCAGTCCAAAAATAATTTTCTTTGATACATTTCATCCAAAAGTGGGAAAGGTAATAAAAACGTCTGTGTCGTTCCCCTTCTCAGGTGTGGGCCATGATTATCAGTGGATAGGTCTCAATGACAAGATGTTTGAGCATGACTTCCGTTGGACCGATGGCAGCACACTGGTAAGTTGCTGATGAAAATGATACCGATTCTGGAACTTGGTCCTGTGGGTTGCTGGCATTTTACTGAGGTACATTAGGCTGAAGACCAGTTAAACATCTTGCTCAGTGATGTTTTCATCTACTTGATGTAATATTTTATCTACTTGGTGAAACAGACAGGGGTTAAAATATTCGTTCCCTGAGAACAGATCCAACTACCAATACTGTAGTGAGTCAGGGTGGCTCACTTTAAAGAACAGTATATTGGATTTCCACTGAACAGGTAAACTGCACAATCAGCAGAATTGCCTTAGGTCTGTCTTTCAGATGGTTATCTGTGTTTTTAGAGCTTCAAAGCAAAAAGGGAAATAATAAATGTAACAGAAAACATCCATTAAAAAAAAAAAAAAAACAACTTTTCTTCTTACACTGGAAATCTGCTACTATAAGTCATGGCTCATTCTTATCCAAGCAATCATTGTTTTTTACATCTTAGAAAAGACTGTTGAATTATGATCTTGTAAATTTCTTTCTATTCAAACTCTGCTGACTAATTATATGGTTTCTTAGATTTTTCTACCTCTTAAAGAAAGGAGTGGTTTGATAATACTGCCCACATCCTTGAGTAGGCTTCAATAAGTTTCTTTAGTCAGGATGGGTGAAACTGATTTGAGTCGCTGCTAGTAAATGCATGAGTCTAATTCCTAAGAACTAGTTCAAGTGTGGCTAGCTATAGTGGTTGCTCTGGGCTCTGGCTGTTCATTAAAATCACCTGGGGAGTGTAATTAAAAAAAACTGATGTCTAGGCTTCGGCCCAAATTCATTAAAGCAAAACCTCTGGCAGCTATATTTTCTAAGGGTTCCCTGGGTGATTCTAAAATGCAGACAAAGATTTGGGATCTACTAGGCTAGACAGTTAAGTGTAAATTCAATTCTAACTTAGATAAACAAGAGGAAAACCTGAAAATAATTTTTAAACACTTTTTGTGTGTGCTTAAGTTTCATTCATTACTGCCACTCGTCTGGATTTAATGAGTTTGGCAAAATGTGAAGTTCATTCTAGAACAGACGCCAAACTAATTATTGTTTTCAGAAGTTCTGCTCTGCCTGTTCAGGAAAACTTCTCTGTGCTCTCCTGGACATGCCCTTCAGTTCAACTCTGTGTCCATCATTGTACTCAGCATTTTGTACTCTTTCTGTTCTCCACAGTAACCTTTAAGAAAGGTATTAGGTGGTTTATTTTAATAGTAAGGATAATGAAGGTCAGTTAGGCTAAACTTTTGCCCACAGTCACAATGCTATTAAGTGGAGAAGCCATAGGCTTTCTCCTAGCTGGTACCTCCTTGACCTTAAAAAGGATATCTTTTATCACATTTTGCCTTTAGGAACCCTAAAATACCCTGGCTTGCACTGTCTCTGTCATCACTCCTTATCTTTAATCAACATTGTTTGTCGTTTGTGACCATAGTAAGTTCTTTGGCAAGAGGCAGAAAAAGTACAGAAAGTAGTGTGTCCATAAAATATATTCTCAGTAAGGTATAGTATTTTTAGCCCCTGTATCAAGAGTCTTAGGCTTCCCTGGTGGCTCAGACAGTAATGAATCTGCTTGCAATATGGGAGGCTCAGGTTCATTCCCTGGGTTGGAAAGATCCCTTGGAGAAGGGAATGGCCACCAACTCCAGTGTTCTTGTCTGGAGAATTCCATGGACAGAGGTACCTGGTGGGCTACAATTCATGGGGTCAAAAAGAGTCCGACGTGACTGAGTGACTAACACTTTCACTTTTCACTTCATCAAAAGTCTCATTTTCTTCTACTTGTCCTGGGTGGATGGCATGAATGTATCTGCAGTTGTTACATCTGTATGTTTTCACTTTGCTGAAATGGGTAATAATTGCAGGCCAATCATTTTGTTCCTATTAATAGTGGTTGGTGTAGGCGAGTTCTTATATATAAATTTTAAGATAGACAATATTTTTATTAATGTAAGCAAACATAAAAATTAAAGATTTTTCATGTATATTACAGACGATTAAAACTTTTTATAATTTTGTTGAAGTTTATTATGTAATATAAGGCATTTAGTAAGTTTTCCCTTGTGGAATGTAGGCTTCATTCCTGTGGGATAAATTGGGTCTAGGATACCCACTATTAAGTCTCCCTCTTTATAAATAGCCCAGTAAAAGTGCAGGTTCTTGTGAGCTCTGTTGCAGAAGCTGGAATGCCAGGCACCCAGGTGACCGTCCTTGTGGGTACTTACTTGTGCTTTGCAGACCTGGACCGTGACTTATCTCTAAGTGTACATGTTAGTTGGGTGCCTCTATGCTCCTGTCCTGAGCTAGGATAGATGCATCTGGCCCAGTCGAGTACATGTAAAATCTGTCATTTTGAAACATACTGATCTGATAGCAAAGTCCCTGACTGTCTCCAGCCTGTCGTTGGTTCTATAGACTGGATTTGTATATCCTCATGCTCTGTATTTTTCCATGTTACTAAATGGTTTTTCTGGTCTCTCCATGAGCAACTGAGCTCTTCAAAGTGGTTCTCTTGCCTGCATTTTCTTTCTGAAGGTGTGTAGAATAAGGCTCTATAGTCCCGCTGAGTTTGGTTAGTGAGCTTAAATATCAGCTTATAGCTGGCAGATTAAGTGAGGTCTAAAAAACATCTTAGGGAATTTATCTTGCCTGTCAGGTGCCATTCAGACATGCTTGATTCATCAGATGTCATTATTCCACTCTTCTGAAGCAAGCCAACTCAATTCGATGTTTTTTATCCGTGTCCATTAATTTTTAATGGACTGTACTGTGAAACATACACGAAACAATAACTTACTTACCATTTCCATAGTTTAGATTGGTCCTAAACTTGGCAAATAAGTGAGCATTGCACTTTTTCAAAGGAGAAGTAATGATCTTCCTCTGATATTTTCTGAGATTCCCTGGTGGCTCAGCTGGTAAAGAATTTGCCTGCAATGCGGGAGACTTGGGTTCGATCCCTGGGTTGGAAAGATCCCTTGGAGAAAGGAATGGTACCCACTCCAGTATTCTGCCCTGGAGAATTCCATGGACTGTATAGTACATGGGGTCACAAAAGAGTCGGACAAGACTGAGCAACTTTCACGCATTCTGATATTTTCAGATGAAGGTAATGTGACCTAAGATAGATAACTATACTGCATAAACAAGAAACTTTCCCTTAACTAATTCACATTTTCTAATGGAAACCCAAGGGTTTTGGAGAGAGCACCAAGTAAGGGGCTCAATTTGAAGAAGGCAGCAAATGAATAACATAAACAAGTTGAAGTTTATCAAAGAAATGCCGCAAGTAAATCCAGGAAAAACTCTGACAGACCCCTGGTTCCTTTTTAATTCACTCTTTGTGTAAAATAAAAATGTGCTAAGGAGTGTCCTTAACTTTGAACATTTTGGAACAGAGGAGGCCATCTGCCCAACTGTCTGTCTCCCTTCTATTCGATTGATCTCTGGCCCATTTTCTGCTTTTCTAACCACCCTTGCCTCCATCCTTCCTTTCCGAGGCAGCCTAGGTGTTTCTTAAATTCGTTTGTAGTTCTTTCTTCAGCCACTATCCCCTTAACAGGTTCCATATGTGCTCAGGCCTTGAACTAAAATAGTTCTCCTTTGTTTCGCTGTTTACTGCAAATGTCCTGCTTTTGAAAATATCCCTAATAGTAAACTCTTCGTTGGGAAAAGCAATATCTGCTTACACTTGGGAATGGTGTTAACTTGACTGTGTGCAATTTCAAGGACTTTGTTTATGTTTTAGATTGATTTCTCCCCTCTCCCCGCACCCCCATTTTTTGTTTAAAAGGTTTATTAGAGCTTATCCTTCTTGGGAGGTAGAGCAGTATTAAAACAAAAAGAACCTTTGATATTTACCGTATATTATCTTTTGTCATTCAGTGTTACAGTAAAAACAAACAAGTTGATACTAGGTCTCAAATTTCAATTATTTCTTTTCTTGAAATAATTAAATTTTGCTTCCAAAAAATTTGCAGTGTATCATATTTAATGTGATTATCCTTTATAGCTGGGTTAATTCAATTTATACGCTTATACTAAATTAATAATGTTATTTGGCCAAGTTATTTACTTTGCCCTTCTTCTTCAGATTCTGATTGATTCATTCCACATTATTGGTTTGTATAATAGGAAGGATGTTGCTGCAATGCCAAAGTCTTGCCTTTGTTGAACCTTTAAAATATTTTTTGTTTATTTGGAGTATTCATCCAATACATTTCAGAAAATTGTACTCGTGAACAATATTTGTTCTAGCCTTACCTTTCTGATTTCTATGAAGGCTATTTTCTCTTAACACATTTCAGTTTTTATTTTGTCACTTGATTTCCTGCTAAACAGTTACATTTCAGTTTGTGCCTTTGGTTTTCTACTCACCAGTCATTCTTTAACTTGACTATTGATTTCTAACAGCAGAATGCCTCAAGTGCTTGTTAGAAAGCCTGACAAATAACTTCCATAATGAATTACTTTCCTTGTCACCCAAGTAATGTCTTCAAAGACACTAAGTTAAACCATCCAAGTTAAATACACATTAAAGCTGGCGAACTTAAACAAGCATTGCTTATCTAGCTTCTATACTATTAGCTGACTTTTAAGTTTTTTCTTTAACCTATTGTTAAATGAATGACTAGTCTGAAGTGTTTTTCCTCCAGATCTTGTTTCCCACTGCCTATGATCTTCCTCTTCCCTTGCTCTGAACTATTGTTGCTCCCTTTTCAGTTCTGCAAATGTCTTCCTCTTGCCTTCGGGATAAAATTTTGTAATTATTTGTGAGGCATACCACGCCCACTTACTCCATCTGCCACTTCCTAAGTTGTTTTATCTCAAAATACCCACAGTTTCAGGAATAAGCCGTGACATCTCACTCCTGCAGGTCTTTGCATTCTCAAAATGTTCTCACCTCTTGCCCTAAATTCACTTGATAAATGTTTGAATACCTTGCTTAGCCAAGATTGAGCCTTCTTCCAGGAAACCTTCCTAGCTGGATATGACTAAGGACTCCTCTATGTTGCAGAAACCTTTGTGCCCTTTGCCCATCCTACCACTGAACCCTGTGGTGTTAATTTCCTGACACTGAGCTTTTCTGAGGCAGAGATTAACTTTCATCCCCATTTTCTTGGCACCTAGCAGAGTGGCTGACAAAAACAGATATTTGAATGATAATCGGTATACATACATTGCTCAACCAACGCACCGTGTTATCTTTTGAATCCTGAAAAGACTCATTAAGTCTTTTGGCTGACTCTCCAGATGACAATTCTTGTTTATCTAAGCTATTTTATTTAAAGTTGTATCAGTATGAAAAACATTAAACCAGAAAATAGGTGGTATTTCAAACATGACGAAAAGAAAAAAAAAAAGTTTCTGTGAATCAGAAGTACGTAGCTGAGCATAATGCTATCTTACAAAAGTTATTAACTCAAAGGAAAACAGATGTTCCTGCTGGAAATGGTGACAGTTTTGTCCATGGTTGTCCCAAGAATACATATAAGCCTTGGGAAGAAGAAATGGAAAGCAAACTTTTCAAAAGTTAGAGTTACATCAGGGCCGATTTTCCATGAAGTTTTAGGAAACTGACAATTACTCAGGCTTTTAAAAACCTTATTATCCAAATCCAAAATGTAGTGAAACAAGCAAAAGGAATCTCACTCCTGAATGTTTTCAGCTTGTTTCATTTCTTATGGGTTGCTTCCCCAAGGATGACGTGGTTGCTAAGCTGGACAGGGCTTCCTTTATCCATCCGCTGTCTGAGTCCATTCTTTTAATCACAGAGGGGGCCAGACCTCAGGGAACACTATGGAGTCACTTATGTTTCTCCACCTACATATATCCTGGCAAAATCATTTCATGACTTGCTTTTCAACTACAGACTATAGTGTGTCCATGGACAGCAAAGTTAGGAAGATGTTGGAAACTGTTAGGTGACTTCGTCACACCATTTCTTATAACACAGCTCCACAGCCACTGGTTTAAACTCAACCCATGGCCCTCAGAGACTTAGAGCTTTTTACTGGCTTGCTCCCTCCTCTCTCTAACCCCCAGGAATAAAACTCTCACAGAATTCTCATAGAATTCTCCTGAGGTCTGTATTGCTCCTTTCAGTCTTCTCTTTAGTCAGTTCCTGCAGCAACTCAAACCACCCCCACCTCCACCACCACTGGGGCTCAGATGCTTGAATGGATCAGATGCGATTACTTCAAAGGAAAATGTCACCTTCAATGGTGTTGTCCAGAGGTTGAGGATTGAATAGAACTGACAATCCAGTTCCCTTTAAAAAATGTTGAGGAGCTTGAGGAAAGTTTGATTTGTAAAGGAAAAACCCTTGGCTTTATCGTTATACATTAAAAAGAACATTTTCTACATCTCTTTTATACTTTTCTCCTGTCATCTCTATTTTGTCAGCACTCAGTGTCACTCTGTGAAAGACTGCTAGCTTGTCAGCTTCCTAGGAAGTAGTCACGGCCTCCTTCTCATTCTCGTGTCATGTTTGGAGACAACAGACTTCCTTTTCTCTGCATTTGTCTGGATCTAGTCAGAAAGTTCTCAGAGAAGTTAGTAATTCACAAATCTATAGATGTCTTATTTTCTAGCTCTAGCTAACTAATCTTGGTGCCTTAATGTTATGAGATAGATTATGAAATGCTTATTGATATCCTTTTTGTTCTTAAAAAATGCTATGGATATAATATTCTGGAAGATATCTAAATTTTTCAATTTTTTTTTTTTTAAACATGGTTGAGCATTGGCAAACTGGCCCTCCTAGAATTTGGGATACCCCCTTGCCCTCCTGGTCATAATGCAGAATTGATGCAGAAAAATAGCCAAATCGGTTGTGGATTTGACTTTAAATCCAGAGTCCCCTTTTCTTCTTTCATGAATAGACACTTCAGTCTGTCATGCAAAGTATGGTGAGGAAAAAAAAAAAAAAAAACCAGCTTTTAAAAAGGTAGAAACAATAAAGAAATGGCCTTTAATCCAGGAAGAGACACTTAAAAGGGACAGAGAAAAAGAGTAACAAATTGCAGGCCATAAACCATTATTTTTTTTCCTGCAGGAATGTACCGTTATTACCCTTTTATAAACACAAAGGTTCGGATCCTCCTCCTCCTCCTCCCAGATGTCTTGGACACTGAAAAGAGAATCAAGAGTATTTACTAACTGTGTCTTCCAAGTTTGTTTGTAGGTTTGTAGGTTTGAAGGGACTGAGAATAATTTGGCAGAAAACAAGGATGCAAAACAAAACCCCCAAGCCAAAACTTTCAGTTTTACTTTTTCTACCTGAAAATCTTAGAAGACTTCCTGTCAAGTGTTTGCAGATGGATGTGTGTTGGCTGTGCTGTGGTTTCAGCTCCAAGTCAAATGCCACTTCCCTGGGAGCAAGTCACACTGCATATCAACGTTAATTTAATTATGTTAAATCTCACAGGCTTCATTACATTACCCTAAAAGCCAAGGAAAATGTAGGCTGTTTCCTCTTCCTTTCACACATTGCTCATGAGTAGAAGAATTTTCAGTTTCTTGTCCAAAAGACCACTGAACTCTTAGTGAAAATTTGTACTTGTGTTGCAGTTCAGTTTGATTTGAAACCAAGAATTGATTCTTCTGATTCTACATGTGAGATAGATCACATGAGTAGTTGTAGAACACAAAACCCCCATCTCTGCCTTTCCTTTCCTTGAGTACAGCTGGTTCCTGACAGGCAAACAGCTGGAAGAACCATATTTACTCTCCACCAGAAGATCACTTTATAGTTGACACAATTCCCCTTAAAAAAAGAATAGATCGATGCAGTAGTTTCTTCTCCCAGAGGCTTTTCCAACAGTGCTCTGTGAAACTTGAAAATCACACATGGTTATTTAAATTTAATTGCTAATTAGTTTAAGGCAATGCATAACCGAGGAAAAGGCCAAGAAAATGTTGAATGGATTTGGCAGTTTCAAGTTGCATTTGGATCGTTAGCACTTCCTGACTGAAGACCTGTACAAACAAACTTGGGGCTAAGGAACCCACTGGCATCATTCATGGTGGGGATTAAATGCAAGTGGCTTGTGGGGCTGTGCCTGGGGCCCCGTCTCCCAAGTGCTCTCATGATGGGAGGAACTCACATCCTTTGGAAACTGCTGTTGATAATTACTACTTTGTAGGGCAGTGAGCTCACGCTATTACACAAGATTAGCGCTGTGCTCCAAAGCTGGCAGATGATCTCTCCCGCACAGAGACTTGCCAGCTAGGAAAATAATGGGCATATTGCCACTTTAACAACTATCAGGAGACCCCAAGTTAGTTTTTCTTCCCTTCTATGTATTCATGTTTGCAGGATCTGACTGCAGGCTGCCAGCCTAGGGCAGGGACACCAAAACAAACGTCTCTTTCTCCTTTAAAACAAAGCTGCTCTTTTCCTTTTGGTCGTTGGACTAAAAGACAACAGCAAAACCATAACCTCCTTTAAAACATAAATAAACAAGGACCCAGACCAGAGTAACCTGAAGCAAGTACCAGGATCAGAAGAGGGTATACATCTCTACCTCGAAGTGAGGTCATGTGCCCCAACAATTTAAATAAAACAAAATTAAATAGAACCGTCCCCCTTCCCCCGCTGCTGCAGACTGCAAACAAATGCCTATTGTGACCAGAGCCACCTCGGGGAGAAAGGCATTTTAAAGTTACCAAATGTTTTGATTTCTCTAATAAGTAGTCCTGCTAAGCTCCTGGCAGATAACCATTTGACCTGTGTTCTGAAAGGTGGAGAGTTGGGGGCGGAGGGAAACCCAGAGTGGTTTATCTGAGTCCTTCGTTTAGTGCAAAGGTGGTTTCTTATCAGCATATGTTTCAAAAGGGTAAGCCGTCCCCTAGGGTCGGTGTTTTCTATTTGGAGTTTGCTTTTATCCTTGTATCCTTGGGTGGCTATCTGCTTACCCCTGGCATCATCTGCGTTTGGATGTTATTTGTGGCCATGGGAAGTGCAGCAGCCGCACTGCCGGTTCCAGGTGGTAAAAGGAGTTTGAACACAGAGAAGTCAGCTTTTAGTACAAGTTTCATGTTTTTATAACTGGTCTACATAAGTTTTTAGTTAAAAACAAACTAAGTCACATGCAGACATTAATTTGTGTGCATACTATCGTTCAATCGCTAAGTCGTATCCCTGCTCCATGGACTGCAGCAGGCCGAGCTTCCCTGTCCTTCACTCTCTTGGAGCATGCTCAAACCCGTGTCCATTGAGCTGGTGATGCCATCCACCCATCTCACCCTCTGTCTCCCTTTTCTTCTCTTGCCCTCATTGTTTCCCAGCAGGTGGTCTTTTCCAGTGAGTCAGATCTTCACATCAGGTGGCCACAGCATTGGAGCCTCAGCTTCAGCATCAGTCCCTCCAATGAATATTCAGAGTTGATTTCCTTTAGGGTGGACTGGTTGGATCTTGCAGTCCAAGGGACTCTCAGAAGTCTTCTTCAGCACCACAATTCGAAAGCATCAACTCTTCAGTGTTCAGCCTTCTTTATGGTCTAACTTTCACATCCATACATGACTGCTGGAAAAACCACAGCTTTGACTAGACAGGCCTTTGTTGGCAAAGTGATGTCTCTGCTTTTTAATATGCTGTCTAGGTTGGTCATAGCTTTTCTTCCAAGGAGCAAGTGTCTTTTAATTTTGTGGCTGCAGTCACCATCTGCAGTGATTTTGGAGCCCCCCAAAAATAAAATCTGTCACCATTTCTACTTTTTCTTCATCTATGCCATGAAGGGATGGAACCAGATGCCATGATCTTAGTTTTTTGAATGTTGAGTTTAAGCCAGCTTTTTCACTCTCCTCTATAGGTGTTTATTTATGATTTGCCCTGTTCTAAGGATTTTAGGTGGCTATTATAGATTTGGCTTGCTTCTGATGCAGTTTCACCATTGATGTAAATCATCTGGTAATTTTAAAAGGCAAAATAGTAAAAATAAACTATTGTAGTTGAATGTTTTTGTCAAGTAAAAAGTTTGGATTATAGCTACATTGGCCTATAGCCAAATAGAATGTAATGGGATTGGTACTTACTGTTTAGTTGAGGTCTATCTTTTAGAAAAGTGTTCTCTTCTTACTTATCCTCACAAAACTGAGAGGACATAACACAGATAATTCTTTGATCTTTTTTTCCATATAGAGTAAATAATCATAGTTTTGGGGGGGATTCTACATTCTTTTAATAGTGACTTGGTTGGTAATTCAAATGTAATAATGGATGGATATCACCACCTAGTGGCCAGATAGTATTTTGCGTTTCAAAACTTCACCTTCCCAGAGCTGGGCTTATGTTCCTGCAGGAGTAATATTCTCTGTGAGCTAAGTCCCTATAGCTTTAGGTTTAAAAATTCTTGTATGAATTGCATTATGTTAACTTGAAAGTTAAATGTGATATGAGATGATTTTTCAAATACCATATGAATCTAACGGATGAAGTCACATGCTTAGTAAAATCCTAGCAACTGAGGCAAATATTAGGACCAATCTTTCCCGTATCTTCACTTTATACACAGTAATAACAGCAGAAAGTTTTCCTTGGCTGGTTCTCTTGGCGTGTGAACCTAGAGGATATTTTTGGTTTTCTTGTGAAAATTTTTTTACAGTGAATTAAATCAGCTGTGTTTGGGGGAAGGGAGAGTAGGGAGAAAGTAGAGACTGGATTGCTCATGGGAGAAAAAAAAAAGCTCCAAATTATAACTTGAAGCCTTAATAAATTCTCCCAACAATTACAATAATACATTAGATCATAAAATGACTTTACTGGACAAATGTCAAGAGTGGTTTTTATCAATGGAATGTATGTGATTAATTGTTTAAACATACTTGGCAAAACCATAATAGTTCTAAAACACAAAGCCATTAAGATAATCTAAATTCCAGTGAATTTTGAAGAACAAAAGATTCAATCTAACTCAGTCGAAGCTGAAAAACTGTAGATAAATATGTGTGTAGGTCCAAGGTCAGTGACAGAGGAGGCCCTTGGCAGATACAGATTCAGAATTTGCAGTTCAGATATACATGAGAGATTAGGGGATCCAAAATCACTGCAGATGATGACTGCAGCTATGAAATTAAAAGACGCTTACTCTTTGGAAGAAAAGGAGACAGCATATTAAAAAGCAGAGACATTACTTTGCCAACAAAGGCCTGTCTAGTCAAAGCTATGGTTTTTCCAGTAGTCATGTATGGAAGTGGAAGTTGGATTATAAAGCAAGCTGAGCGCTGAAGAATTGAAGCTCTTCAACTGTGGTGTTGGAGAAGACTCTTGAGTCCCTTGGACTGCAAGAAGATCCAATCAGTCCATCCTAAAGGAGATCAGCCCTAAATATTCATTGGAAGGACTGATACTGAAGCTGAAACTCCAATACTTTGGCCACCCGATGCGAAGAGCTGACTCATTTGAAAAGACCCTGATGCTCAGAAGGATTAAAGGCGGGAGGAGAAGGGGACAACAGAGGATGAGATAGTTGGCTGGTACCACCGACTCAGTGGACATGGGTTTGGGTGGACTCCGGGAGTTGGTGATGGACAGGGAGGCCTGATGTGCTGCTGTCCATGGGGTCACAAAGAGTTGGACACGACTGAGCGACTGAACTGAACTGAACTGATGATACAAGAGAGAGCCTCAAGATCTATGACATCAAACAGTCTGTACCTTTTGCTCAGGCACAAATTCGAATTCTACCCAGGGACTAGTTTATAAAAATCGTCTGGTTAGCTAACAAGTTTTTACAAAGGACAGCTCTATTTTCCCATCCCAAGGAGTCTGCTGCTGTTGATTCTGCTAGTCATTTAACCATTTTGGAATTTCTCTATCATCTTTACGGTGGGAACCTGTCTGTGCACAGGTCTACATGAACAGGGGCACTCCCAAAGGTCTAGCCTAGATATCGCCTTCCCTGAGACCAAGAAATACTGTATTTGTAGGGGTGAGTGTGTGAGTGTGCGTGATGGTAGTAAATGTCAAATTTGTGTCACGGAACGATGAACTTTAATTTCATTTAGTGTGTGAAAATTCTTTTTCATTTTTTATTTCTTTAGAGAAGAAAAGAAGCCAAGAGATTCTAAACAGAATGTCTGACTCTTTAGCAGAACTAATTTGTGTCCATCGATTATTCTTTGTAGTTATTTGACCAAATTAAGAAATCATAAAATCTCAATGAAAAGAATTTGAAATGGGTCAAATATTATGGAGAAGGACTAGTTATCAAAACTAAGTTTTGATAAGGTCCATTGCTTTGAAAAGATCTTAGCTTTAAAATGCTGATAAAAGGGATTTAAAAATAAAGCTCTTTCATGTTCCAGGAATTCTTTCTCTACTAGAGGTTGAAGCATGACCTTGTTATCTTCAGGGTTTTGATTTTTGAATTGAAATTATCTTTCAAAGACAAAAGATTTCCTAGACAATGTTTTCCCTAGTGGCTCAGACAGTAAAGAATCTGCCTGCAATGCAGGAGAGCTGGGTTCAATCCTTGGGTTGGGAAGATCCACTGGAAAAGGAAATGGCAACCCACTCTAGTATTCTTGCCTGGAGAATTCAATGGACAGAGGAGCTTGGTGGGCTAAAAACAAAGACTATTTTGGAATGTTTTAAGTGAGGATGAAAGTAAGTTATTCCACAGTTCAAGAACTTTCCTTGATCCAGCCTTTTCTTTTCACCATCCAGCTGCTTGCCTATTTCCTCATAAATTGATCTGTTTTTATATGTATCATATAAAGGACCAGCTGGGACATGACTGTCACAGAAGTAACTGACTAATACTGTATGGTATGTTTCCTTTCTTGAACTGAAAGCAGTGCTCAAAGCTGAACCAAGCTAACTCCTTTTGTAAAGCAAAGCAAAATATCTGATTTATTTTTAAACCTTGTCTATTAATGAAATAATGCTTTTTAAAAAATTAAAATATAGTGGATATACAATGTTGTGTTAGTTTCAGGTGTATAGCAAAATAATTCAGTTATTTGTATGTGTGGGTGTATTCTTTTTCATTATAGGTTTTTATAAGATATTGAATGTAGTTCCCTGTACTATATACAGTAGGTCATTCTTTCTGTTTATCTCTTTTAGTTATAGTAGTGTATACTTTTTAATCCTCAAGTCCTAATTTATCCCTCTCTACCTTTTCCCTTGAGTAGCCATAAAGTTCCTTTCTGTGTCTGTGAGTCTATGAAATAATGCCTTTTAACCTTAGAAAAAAAGACAGTGATCTATCTCTACTTAAGGAAAAAGTCAGTTACTTACATTACAGTTTTATCCTCAGTTTATTTTGTTCATGCTTGTGATGCTAGTTATCTGCTGAGATTTCAAGACCATTGATCATGATGGTGTGTATTTTAAAGATAAAAGTCGGCTGATATCTCTGAATGACAGTTCAGACTCCAAGACACTATACAATCAGAGTTACCTTGAAAGGATGTAAACTCTGTCTGAGTTTCGTAGGTTGCTGATAACTTTCAAAAGCAGAGACTCTACCCCCATCCCCAAACACAACACATACATTTTCCCTTCCAGTATGTTGATTGAATCAAGATGGAAACATTGAAAGAGCTGGGGAGGAGAGAATAACTCTTCAGCCACTCTGCTTAAGAGAGCTAAGTCAAGTTTGTCTTAGATCCATGGAACTGAATTCACTCTCCAAGGGTGGAGAATGTTTGCAGGCAGAGAAGTCCCATATGCTCCAGGAGACTTGCATTTGTAAAATTTGATAGATTGTGGTAAACAACTTCAGTCTGCTCTGAGTTTGTCCTCTCTATATTAGGACTGATTCAGAATGAATTCTCTGGTTGTGGAGACAATTTTCATTTGAGAGAATGGTACTTAACTGTTGGATTTTGGCCAGGGTTTTTAGAATCATTTTATCCTTTTGGCAGCTAACTTGCTTAGATCTGATTGGGAGGAAAAGAAAGAGAAAACAGTAACTGAAAACTTATTAAATTCAATTTAATTGAAATGGTTGTCTCTGGGGGCACATTTTCTTTTTGTACAGATATGTAGAGGTAATCATTTAATTAGGATTCTAACTTTTTCATATGGTATACAGCATTAAGCAGTTCATACAAAGTTTAAATAATTACCTGTTAATAAAATGCAAGGCTATTACAGAACATGTAGAAAAGGTTATATCTGATCTAGCTTTCCTTTATATCAACTGTGTGACTTTTATGTCATAATTTCCTCTGCCATCAGAAGAGAACAAAAATGCAAAGTAATGTAGGGGTTTGTTTTCAGACACGGTATTGATCTAATTCTGATCTCTAGGGGAAAGAACAAGAGTTCAAAGTTTAGAATGGTGAACATGAGTCTCTGAGACAGAAATGGACTGACGTCTGGTCAGCATTTATTTCTGTTAGCAATGTTAAAATGAATTCTCCCCAAACCATGCTAGTGTTTTGGGATAATTCTTAGTTTGTACATCCAGTCCTAGAAGAGGGTCAATCTGGGCTGGATCACCCAGGATGTCAGCTTATAATCCTAATAAGGAGAAGATAATCCAGATGGAAGTAGAGAATTTTTCCATGCTCGATCCAAGAGTCTACATGTCTGTATGTCTGAGACACGGCCTATATGAGCAAGGCTCAGTTACATTCTTATAACTCAGAACCGATTTCCTCACATTTAGCTTTTTTTAGTAAAAAAAAAAAATTATTAAACCTAAAATCAATGATTTATTTTTTCTACTCTTTCTCCCTACAAGTGATATTAAATAAGGCTATAAAGAATTCAGAAGGATACAAAGAAAGTTGTTCAGAAAACTGGAGTTTCCTTTGCTAAGTCAGTTTGGCAGTAACATGGAGCAAAATCAAAGCATCTAAGCCAAAATAAATGTGCACAATGGAGTAATCAGATATGAGGTAATAGTGTGACATGCCTGTGGCTATCAGACATTCTTGTAAAAACCACAGACTTAAAATTTGGTCCTGCACCATTAAGCCACAGTTCTGCCAAGCAACAACACAGAACACGGGTTTTAAATCACTGTTGTGAGCCAAATGCAATTCCTACCCAAAACAATTAAATCTTTTACCAGAGGTCTGAGTCTGGGCAGCTTAAGGCCTGAGAATTACTTTGGTGGCATGGAATCAGAATCTCATTTCAGTGTGAAAATGAGATGGTTATTGTTCAGATCAGGAGGAAATGTCAGCTGCAAAATATATGGCAGTCAAGGGACTTGGATGACTTGAAATGATATTTGTTGAGGTTAGATTAAAAAAGTAGTAGCTGAGAAATCGGTAAGTTCTTTCTGATCACTGCATAGATCATTTTATACTGTTCATTTTTACTAATTACAGAAGTAATTCATGCTCACTCAAGGGAAGTTGTCAAACCTATAAGATTATGTAGAATAAAATATTACCTTAATCTCATATCACTGGGTATAAACTTTATATATGGCATTTGATCACATTTTTTTTTATCTTTTATATGCACACATACACACAGCTACATCTGAGAGTATGTGTAAAATTTGGATCATTGTGCATTTTTAGTATTTTGCCTTTTAACTTAACACTTCTTTTAGTATCTTCCATCTTCTTGTATAGTCCTCAATAACAAGGTATTTAATGGTTATATAATATCCCATTTGTCTGGCTGTACCCAAGATTTATTGAATATATGTTTGCTCTATATATTTTTCCCACTTACTACTAGTGTAAGTAATATTTTAGATAAAATGTTCACACCTCTGGTTATTTTTTAGGATAACACTTTAGAAGTAGAATCATGAGGTCCAGTGGTGAGAACTTTTTAAGACTCTCGATGTGTATTGCCAACCGTTTCCCAGAACGGTTATTTAACTCTCCTGACTTTGTGATTATCTTGCTTATAGTTTACCGGGGGCAAACAACATCTTCAATCAGGGGCCAGGCATAGCTCCTGAGGATACAGGAGTATACAAAAGAAACCCAAATTCCTGTCCTTACTGGGCTTACACTCTGCTAAGGAGAAAAAAATGCAATAAGTAAATAAGATGTATAGGATGTTAGAAGGTAATCAGTGTTATGAGGAAAAATAAAGCAAAGAAGGGAGATGAACAGTGTGGAGGGACAAGGAGAGGGGAGCATTGCACAGTATACACATGGTGTTGGGATGCTAGAAAATTTTCCACCTTTGAGGACATTCACTGGTTTCCTGGAAGAGGTTAGTTAGAAAGTAAGCTAGAAAATATTGAGCTCCAAATTAAGTATATGAGGAACTCTGGAATCTTTCACCATAAAAGTTATTAAGTGTAGATCTTTATTAGTTTTAAGGAATTCTTATTCTTTTGCTTGTTAACTTTTAATTTTATCTTGCTTTAATTCATCTATTAAAGACAGTTTAGTTATATAGCAGCAGGCCGAAGGTGACATTTCTATCTGCAATGTTGCTCCATTTCTTTTTCCATTATCTATTAAAGGAGGAAAGCAAAAAACAAACCAACAAGCAAACAGGCTTGGTGGACAGAAGGTAAGAGATAATAAGGAAAGGAAAATAAAGAAATAATTAGAAACCCAGGTCAGATCAAATGTCAGTTCCTTCTTGCAGAAAAACCTGCCAGGCAGAGTGGCTTGGTGAGTGTGGTCCTCTAAGCGTCTTTCCAAGGGTTACCTAGTGGGTAACTTGGTGGTACCCTTCAGGCTAAGAGAACTGGATTTCAATCCATATAATTTCTGGATTTCCACAAGAGAAATAAAAACATCCTTAATTCTGTGTTTTGGGGGGAAAAAATCTTTATTAACTGTCCCTTAATTCTTTGCAGTTGTATCACTTTTCAGAGACTCTTCTTTACATAGCAGAGGTCTCTTGTCTCCTATCTTAATTTTCACATGATTGAGGTGTATTTCAAAGCAAAGTTAAGCAAAGAGATTGAAAGAAAAGTAGAAGAAGGAAAAATAGATCTCTTAAATCTTCTACCTTTCAAACATAAGGTCTTTGTCTCACAAGTTATTTTTCAAAGATCTAGGTTATTTCACTATATTTTAAAGTTTTAAAAACCACATTTTTTTTCCTAAGGAGAAAGGAAAATTAGAACCATTTTCTAGTAAATTTACTATATATTTTTTTAAAACATAAAAATAGCCATGGTACTTTTGGGAATAACTAGCAGGACTACCTTTTGGCATGCTCTGAATTAGGAACGATTGCCTTCAGTCATATTCAGTTATTTCTTCTCTTTTTTCAAATAGAATATAATTCATTGTTGCAACCACAGACTTATTTTTTCCCTGTTTTTTTTAAAATTTTTATTGGCGTATGTTTGATTTACAATGTTATTAGTTTCTGCTGTACAACAAAATGAATCAGTTTTATATATATATATATATATGTATATATATATATATATATATATGTATGTACACACACATGCTCTTTTTCAGATTGTTTACCCATAGAAGTCATTACAGAGTATTGCATAGAGTTCCCTGTGCTGTACAGTAGGTCCTTATTAGTTATCTGTTTTATGTATCTAATCTATTTTATATATCAGTTCAGTTCAGTCGCTCAGTTGTGTCTGACTCTTTGTGACCCCATGAGCTGCAGAACGCAAGGCCTCCCTGTCCAATACCAACTCCCGGAGCCCACCCAAACTCATGTCCATTGAATCGGTGATGCCGTACAACCATCTCATCCTCTGTCATCCCCTTGTCCTCCTGCCCTCAAACTTACGCAGCATCAGGGTCTTTTCAAATGAGTCAGCTCTTCGCATCAGGTGGCCAAAGTATTGGAGTTTCAACTTCAACATCAGTCCTTCCAATGAACACCCAGGACTGATCTCCTTTCGGATGGACTGGTTGGATCTTCTTGCAGTCCAAGGGACTCTCAAGAGTCTTCTCCAATACCATAGTTCAAAAGCATCAATTCTTCAGTGCTCAGTTTTCTTTATAGTCCAACTCTCACATCCATACATGACTCCAGGAATAACCATAGCCTTGACTAGACGGAGCTTTGTTGGCAAAGTAACGTCTCTGGTTTTTAATATGCTGTCTAGGTTGGTCATAACTTTCCTTCTAAGGAGTAAGCGTCTTTTAATTTCATGTATAGTTATCTATTTTATATATATATATATATATATGTCAATCCCAACCTCTCAGTTTATCTCTCCCTCCTTTCTTCTCCTCTTGATAACTATAAGTTTGTTTTCTACACACAAACTTATTTTAAATTTAATTCAAGGTGCATGCATGCTAAGTCACTTCAGTCATGTCTATTTGCAATCTGATGGACTATAGTTCACCAGGCTCCTCTGTCCGTGGGATTCTCCAGGCAAGAATACTGGAGTGATGTAAAGAAAAAAAGACTTTCTTGAATTTGTTAAAATTAAAAAAAAAAATACTGGAGTGAGTTGCCATGCCCTTCTCCAGGGGATCTTCCCGACCCAAGGATCGAACCTGCTTCTTTTATGTCTCCTGCATTGGTAGACAGACTCTTTACCACTAGAAATTAATTTTAAATTTAATTCAAGAAAATATTAATAAATCTGTGTGCCCAGAGAGATGTCATATTTGCCGTTCCCATAAATCTGAATCTATATTCCTTTCAGATGAAGGAAATGTTTTTCCACCAGTCTGATCAACATTAGATGTGATGTAAGGCTGACAGTAAGCAAAGCATATTGGGAAAGCAGTACCGAAGTTGAGTCAGACAAACCCGGAACAAACTTGTCCTGTATCACATCTAGTTAAGAGACTGGAAACTGGGAAATTGCTCTCTTATTTATGGTCCAATATTATATTCATCGCACTCAAGTTTGTTACTTTTGAATAAGCATAAGGACTGTGTTTTTCTTGTAGTTATTTCTTGATATGGAGCTATATTTTAAGGGGACAAAAAATTGAATGTAAACCGAAAAGTTCTGGGTGTTTAACATTTCTAAGGTCCAAATTATTCCCAGTCTTGCTGGATCATTGTAAGAGATGATGCATACCAAGTACCTAGAATAAGGCTTCATCTATTATTGGTGCTAAAATAAAAGGCCAGTATCACTGTTCAGTTCAGTTCAGTTTAGTTGCTCAGTTGTGTTTGACTCTTTGCGACCCCATGCTCTGCAGCATGCTAGGCTTCCCTGTCTGTCACCAACTGGACAGGTTGCCATTCAACCATCTCATCCTCCGTCGTCCCTTCTCCTCCTGCTTTCAATCTTTCCCAGCATCAGGGTCTTTTCCAGTGAGTCAGTTCTTCGCATCAGATGGCCAAAGTATTGGAGTTTCAGCTTCAGCACCTGTCCTTCTAATGAATATTCAGGACTGATTTCCTTTAGGATGGCCTGGTTGGATCTCCTTGAAGTCCAAGGGACTCTCAAGAATCTTCTCCAACACCACAGTTCGAAGCCTCAATTCTTCAGTGCTCAGCTTTCTTTTAGTCTGACTCTCGCATCCATTCATGACTACTGGAAAAACCAGAGCTTTGACTAGGCGGACCTTTGTTGGCAAAGTAATGTCTATGCTGTCTAGGTTGGTCACAGCTTCTCTTCCAAGGAGCAAGTGTCTTTTAATTTCATGGCTACAGTCACCATTTGCAGTGATTTTGAAGCCTAAAAAATTAAAGTCTGTCATTGTTTCCATTATTTCCCCAACTATTTGCCATGAAATGATGGGACAAGATGCCATGATCTTAGTTTTTTGAATGTTGAGCTTTAAGCCAACTTTTTCACTCTGCTCTTTCACTTTCATCAAGAGGCTCTTTAGTTCTTTACTTTCTGCCATAAGGGTGGTGTCGTCTGCATATCTGAGGTTATTGATATTTCTCCCGACAATCTTGAGTCCAGCTTGTGCTTCCTCCAGCCCAGCGTTTCTCATGATGTACTCTGCATATAAGTTAAATAAGCAGGGTGACAATATATAGCCTTGAAGTACTCCTTTCCCAATTTTGAACCAGTCTGTTGTTTCCATGTTCCAAGTATCACTGGTGGAAGGCAAAAGATATTTCTGGTTACATGTCATTGTTCAAACTAGAGAATCAATAGGAATTATCTAAAGATATAAATATAAAGGCAACCAGTAGAAAAACATCAGATCAATAAAATTCCTTTTAATTATCTGAACGTTCATTAAAAAAATGTTTAGTAAGATGTGTTTTAAAAGCATTATCTTGTATATCAATATACAAAAATGTGATAAATGTTCCTATTAAAGAAACTTGCAGATTGGATCATAAAGCAAAACACAACCGTATGGTGCACATGAGAATCATATCTAAGGCAGAATTACTCAGAGAAGTTGAATGTAAAATGACGGGCATAGGTATATTGGATAGATAAAAGACAAACATAGCAAATATAGCAATTTACATATATATCAATATATCAAAGAATTTGGATAAAACAATTTAATTCAATAAAATAAGGAAAGTTACTTTATAGTGATAAAAATATAAATGAAGGACTGAACATTTTATTGCACTGTAATCACAACTACATAAAAGTTTATGTACACACAGGGACTGAGGAAAACGTGTAGATTAGAGTGCTGAGTTTATGATTTTTTTCTCTGGTTGTTGAACTGCCATTAATGCTGTTACAGTTAACAATAATGCCATGGTTAAAATTCTTAAAATGAGCATTGATTTCATATTTAGAAACCTAGGATACACATGGGCACACTGTCATTTCAGCTGTGTCCGACTCTTTGCAACACTGTGGACAGTAGCCCACCAGGCTCCTCTTGTCCATGGGATCCTCCAGGCAAGAATACTGGAGTGGGTTGCTATACCCTCCTCCAGGGGATCTTCTTGACCCAGGGATCGAACCCGCATCTCTTGTCTCCTGTACTGGCAGGAGAGTTCTTTACCACTAGCACCATTGGGAAGCACTATTAATAGCACCAAATTCCTCAGATATATCTCATTGTCAAAGCAAAAATTATGCATATTTCTTGAAGAGAGACTTCGAGATAACACACATTTTCCACTCAAAGTATAAAAATCTTTACCACCAAAATTACTTGAGCTAAATTGTTCAACAGGAATTGCTGAGCCCATTCTAATTCAAATGAGCTGTAATGGAGCCATCACTTTTATAGTATGTTTCAACAGTTATCTTTCCCTGCATTTTTACAGCAATATGAGAACTGGAGGCCGAACCAACCAGACAGCTTCTTTTCTACTGGAGAAGATTGTGTTGTGATTATATGGCATGAGAATGGCCAGTGGAATGATGTTCCCTGCAATTACCATCTCACCTACACGTGCAAGAAAGGAACAGGTAATGATTAACCCATCAATAATGTATACTTAATCTGCATTTCAATTATCAAGTAAGTTCAGGAAGAATAAACGTCATTCTTTGAGACATAAGCTGGATGTCATATACAGCATCCTTATTGCTCTGGAACAGTTTACTTTCTCAGTATAATTGAAAAGTTTGTTTTCAGTAATGTCTGCATTTTAGATTTCAAGTGCTTAATATAATAATGTAGCATTTATGTAAAAAAAAAAAAAAACCTACCTGTCAGTATTTTTAAGAAAAACAACTGCCAGCCCCAGAGGGTCCATAGATCTGTTAATTTTGATGAGGAAAGCATTTAAAAAATTAGTTGTCAAAAATGAAAAACTGGGATATACCATAATATAATGTGAATTATTTTTATTTAAAAATAAAAAAGACCACTTAGTGTCATTTGGGCCCTGTTCAAATTTATCAGTGGCTTAAAGTACTGCAATGGAAAAACACTACCCGGCCTTGGTGGGGACTGTGGTTCCCACCTCATTGCAGTCCTCATTCAGATTTGCCCTCCTTTTTGGTTAAGTTCCTGGTCTTTATAGACATTTGAGTTTTTCAATCAGTCCCTTAGAAGCTCAATCTATGCTCATAAACCATAGAACAAAAATACCATCCCTATATCTATGATGACCATTTTCAAGAAATGATAAAACAAAAACATTTATAATGTAGGTTATAGAATGAGGAGAATTGCTTAGTTGACGTTAACAGATAAAATTAAGAAAGCTGATATTTCAGTGTTTATCATTGGCCAATATGTTCGAATTCTAAGCCACACTATGTAGACTTCTTCCTTAAAAAAACAGGAATTGCATAACAATTTTTAAACCTGATTACAATTGAAAATGGTGTTAGAACATGCATATTTAACTTCTAGACCCAGATTTTATCCACCTCAATTAAACGTACAAATGCAAAATATAAAACCCATTTGACTTATTTTTAATATAAAAATAATAAACTACAAATATATACTCTATAGATATTATAGAAAAGACTTAAACACCAGTGAGAAATTCTGTTAAAAGACAGAGAACACAAAGCCTTGTCGAAACTCAGCTGTTATCTGTGACTACTTCACTCTGCTATTCTCTTCTTTAAAGTAGAATTTATTCTGAATATCCCTTCTATGTGAGCAGCTTTCCTGACTATGTATGTTACTTTAGCACTTATGCCATTAAGCTTGTGTAAACAGCAAATCAAGTTATTTGCTGTTTCCCCTGTTTCTAGTGTAAGAAGTCCTTAATGAGCTGTCTGTCTTCATCCAAATGCCATGTTTGCCTTCTTAGATCTCCAAATGCCCCCTAGAGTCATACTTTTCAGTTTATGACCCAAACGTTCTTTTATTTCCAGTGTTATCTTTTTCCTATATCAGGGTATATTACAAAAGCACTATTGACATTTTGGACCAGACAGGCCTTAATTGTGGGGGGCTCTTCTGTGCCTTGCAGAATGTTTAGCATCGTCTCTGCCCTCTATGACCTCCCGGTGGCTCAGTGGTAAAGAATTCACCTGCCAGAGCAGGAGATGCAAGAGACACGGGTTCGATCCCTGGGTCAGGAGTATCCCCTGGAGAAGGAAATGGCAACCCACTCCAGTTATTCTTGCCTGGAAAGTCCCATGGACAGAAGAACCTGGTGGGCTAAGGCTCACGGGATCACAAAGTGTCTGATACAACTAAGTGACTGAACACGCAACACTTCCCTCTCTGCACTGAATTTCAGAGGTATTCTCCACTCCCACGTCCTCTTCCTCTGCTTTGTGACAACCATCCATGTCTCTAGCCATTGCCAACTATCCCTGGAGAAGGGGTGAAAGGAAGAAAACTGCCCCTGGTTGAGAACCACTGGCCTATATCTTAAAAGGATTCACAAAGGCAGCATCATGGTATACATTTCCCAATGGGGAGAGATTTACAAAACGTTAAGCCTACCTCACTAAAGGAGGAAGAACCCAAAACAGAACAATTCATATATTTTATCCCCTGTCTGATTTTTGTTTATGTAAACGTAATTCTTCGTTAATCAGTACCCTGGGGAATTTTATGAATTTTATACATGTCTATATAGACTCATTTCTCTTTACAGATAATTTATACATCTTTACAGCCCTAGGTAGTTTTAATTAATCACAAAGAAGAATTATTTTATTTACAAAAGACATTAAAAAAAAACAAACCTCAGTGCATGCCATTCATGCATCTTTAGAGCATTCTGCAGGGACTTTCCAATCCCATCCATTTATCTCCAAATCCAGCCACAGATAATGACTTAATTCCCTTACTTTTCTCTTTAAAATGATCACTTATGCTTGTATCTGTAAGCAAATTGTTTAGTTTTGCTCATTTTTGAACTTTAAGTTTGTATTTTGTGCCTTGCTCTTTTTGTTCAGCATTATGTTTGTCAGATTAATCCATGTCGATGCATGTAGCTATATTTCTTCATTGTTGTTGCTGTGCAGTATTACATTGTATGACTGTATAACATTTTATTTATCATTTCTACAAGTGGACATTTGGGTTATATCCAGTGTTTTTGCAATTATAAACAATGTTTCTATGCATATTCTTGAACTTGTTTATGGTAGATCTCTGCAAGTTTCCATAGGGTGTTTCTCCAGGAGTGAACTGCTGAGTCATAAGATATATATACCATCAAACTTACTAGAAAATGCCAAATTATTTTCCAAAGTGGTTGTACAAATTTGCACTCCCACCAGCAATGTGTGAGGGGTCCTGTTACTCCACATCTTCTCCAACATTCGATCTTATTGGACTTTGAAATTTTTGCCAGTCTGGTGGGTATAAAATGTTATCTCTTCTGATTTAACTTGCATTGTTTTGGATGGTTCTTCTTGGAAATCTTTTCATATATGTATAGCTCTTCTTTTGTAAGCTATCTGCTCATTTCTATTGCTTATTTTGAAAGATTGATTGCTTCTCTTATATATATTGATTTGTAGTTTTTGGCATTTTGCTTTTGCTTTTAATGTCCTAGTTTCTAATCCCTTGATAATTGTATGTTGCAAATATCTACTCCTAGTTTGTAGCTTGTCTTTCCCCTATGGCATTTTTTGATGAATAGAGTTGTTTGTTTTGTTGAATTTTCTTTTATGGTTTAAGCCTTTTTGTGTCTTAAGAAATTCTTACCTACCCTAACATTGGAAAAATCTCCTATGTTGTTTGCTAAATGCTTTATAGTTTTATCTTTTACATTTATATATGTATACCATCTAGGATTGATCTCCCATGGACTCTCTGAGGTAGGGAACCAAACACATTTTTTTTCCATATCAATACCCAATTGTCCAAATGAAAAAACTACCTTTTTGCTACTGCTCTGCCATGTTGCTCTATATCAAGCATATATATGTGGATCTATATCTGGTCTATTTGCCTTTCCTTGCCAATACCACACTCCTTGAATTATTTTAACTTCAAAATAAGTCTTCATTTATAGTTTTGGAAGAAATCTATACATTGCTTTCCTCTCAAATTTAAAGACAGCTTTTAATTTGCCAGAATCAAGTATGAGTTATCTAATTGATAATTTTTAACCTTCCATATCATTGCCATCTCATTCTATCTGATACTTACTGGTGTCTGGGCCCTAGTATAGACTTTCCATATTACAATAAAAGAAGTGTAGATATGTAGATGGGAGTTATCATTGAACTATATATAGTGTAGACTATTAATTGAAAATAACATTATTATAGAATTCTCAGTTTACCTTCTAGGAATTTGTGAAAATGAAATATACTCACAAATACTTCTAATTTCTTAGTTTTAGATAGTAGGATTTTATAATCTATTTTTAGGTAATGTCTATCTGAGACACAATTTCTTACATGAATGAAAAGATATGCCTGGATTGTGTTTTATTAAAGGACAATTTTGTTTCCTATAGGGTCAATACTTTCTAACTCGTTTTGTTAGGCTGAAGTAACTTAAAGAGCTAAATATTTAAGTTAAACCTACATTTGTCACTGCAAAAGAATATGGTTGTAAATAGCCTTCTGGATATGTAAATAAATTTAACATTTGCAGCCTTTTAATGGGCTCCCCAGGTAGTGCTAGTGGTAAAGAACTTGCCTGCCAGTGTAGGAGACATAAGAGATACATAGGTTCAGTCCCTGAGTCAGGAAGATCCCCTGAAGGAGGGCATGACCATCCACGCTGGTGTACTTGCCTGGTTATATTAGGATGTTGACATCTAAACATCTTGGTACCAAGGTTTCTGGTAATTATTCTCCCATTGAAGATCTGCATTATTTCATGAGAAAATATGACATACCCTTGTAGGCCTTATGATGGCATTCTTAAAGTAAACTATGGGTAGGAAATGTCGTTTAGGGAAATTATATTGAAGTTAAGTTCTATTTTTATTAGAGCTATATAGCAAAACACAATCACTTAAAGTTAAATTAGTATATTTTTAAAGCAAGTACACTAATATGAATAAAATGACAAATTAATACAAATGTAGTTGAATCAATTTTTCCACCTTCCTGAATTTCAAAATTATAAGGTCTTTTTTATTTTTTACTGCTATTTCCTTTTTACTATTTCTACCATCACTAAATTTGTTGCTATTCAGAATTTTTTATTGTAGGTTAAAAATGATGGTTATATATTCTAAGATTTACCTTTCCTTACCTTTCTTAAGAGTTGAAATTTATATATATAAGGTAATCACAAAATTGAGGCATGAATACTATGTCCTGACTTGCTCTCTGTCTCCATAGAGAAGACAGAAAGAGCAAATACACATAATTGAACCCGGATATATTTTATTTACGCTGAAAAGTCCATATTTTAGAGCTATATTGTTATTATACATTGTAAATTTTTTCAGGGGAGTGGAAATAATAATTGTTACAAATCTATTATTATTCAAAGTGAAAGTGAAAGTCACGTCTGACTCTTTGCAACCTTATGGACTATACAGTCCATTGAATTCTCCAGGCCAGAATACTGGAGTAGGTAGTCTTTCCCTTCTCCAGGGAATCTTCCCAACCCAGGGATCAAACCCAGGTCTCCTGCATTTCGGGTATATTCTTTACCAGCTGAGCCGCAAAGGAAGCCTGTTTGAAGTGAAGGTGAGTGGTAAATAAAACCATTGGGATAGAGACACAACCAACAGGCCACGCAGTGACGTGAGACAGATGCCTTTTAATTTGACATTTTTTCAGAAAAGTAGCTCTTCCAAATGGACAGATGAATGTATAACCATATGCCCTATGGTTCGATTTATTTTTTTAAATAAGCACAATTCAAGATGACAGAATCTGAGATTCAAACTAGACCCAAAGCCTCAATGTTTCATTTTGTCTCGAAATTTTTCAATTTCTTAATCTAAATGTTTACTGAAGGTACTTAATTGGATAAAATAAAGAAGGAAAGGAAAAAAAGAGTGTCTTATACTAACAGAAATATTTAGATTATTTGGAAATAACCCAATTTACTTTTCTTTAGTTGCTTGCGGCCAGCCCCCTGTTGTAGAAAATGCCAAGACCTTTGGAAAGATGAAACCTCGTTATGAAATCAACTCCTTGATTAGATATCACTGCAAAGATGGTTTCATTCAACGCCACCTTCCAACTATCCGTTGCCTAGGAAATGGAAGATGGGCTATGCCTAAAATTACCTGCCTGAACCGTAAGTGGTCCTTTAGAAAGAATGGACAACCATGCTATTACAAGTACTAGACACCCTCATTTTACAGCTACGGTATTGGTAGTTTAGGGTATGGAGCAAGTAATATTGTTGTGTTTTCTTTTCTTTCTTTCTTTCCTTCCATGTAGCATCTGCATACCAAAGGACTTATTCTAAGAAATACTTTAAAAATTCCTCATCAGCAAAGGACAATTCAATAAATACATCAAAACATGATCACCGTTGGAGCCGAAGGTGGCAAGAATCAAGGCGCTGATCCCTAAAATGGCAAACACATGTTTTCATCATTTCAGCCAAAGTCCTAACTTCCTGTGCCTTTCCTATCACCTCGAGAAGTATTATCAGTTGGTTTGGATTTTTGGAACACCGTCCAGTCCAGTCATTTTGGGTTGCTGTGCTCCCAAAACATTTTAAATGAAAATATTGGCATTCAAAAAGAAAGCAAACAAAAGAAAGGAAAATCAGAGCAGAGTAGAACCATTTCCAGCCTGATTTCTTTAGTTTTCTATTTGCCTCCAGTGCAGACCATTTTATAATGTATACCAGCCTACTGTACTATTTAAAAAGCTCCATTTCAGCACCAATGGCAATGTAAATAAGATGATTTAATGTTGATTTTAATCCTGTATATAAAAGAAAAAGTCACACTGAGTTCAAGCATATTTAATGATGATTACGGAGCCTTAGAGGTCTTTAATCATTGGTTCGGCTGCTTTTTGTAGTTTGTTTAGGCTGGAAATGGTTTCTCTTGCTCTTTGTCAGCAAGACTGAAGACAGCTTTTGCTGGACAATTAACAACCACGAAGTTTTGTAGGTCACTGTCCCATCTCCACCACAGGTACAGTTGGCTTCCATGTGATGCTGAAGCCTGCCTAATGGGATCCCAACGAAACTAGAGACTGCAACGTGGAACTCTTTTATTTTTTTGCTGCGTTCGTTTTTCGTCACTTACAAGAAAGGCCTGAATGGAGGACTTTTCTATGACCAGGAGTGTTTTCTAGGGGTCAAAGTGCTAATTATTAACTCAACTGGGTCTCCTTTGTAATGGCTTTCATAACACTAACTTGCAAGATTACAGATCAACACATTTCAAATGGACATAGACCTAGGGTTCTGGAGGGAGGGGGTTTGTTAAAACAACACACATTCAAAGAAAGAAATTTTGTATATATAACCATTTTAATCTTTTATAAAGTTTTGAATGTTCATGTATGAATGCTGCAGCTGTGAAGCATACATAAATAAATGAAGTAAGCCATACTGATTTAATTTATTGGATGTTATTTTCCCTTAAACCTGAACATTGACGTAGTTGGTAGTCATTTTCCGGTTTTAGCCTTTATACTTCCCTCACGGTTTGGAATCGTATAATCTAGGTACTCTGTCCCTGATTAAATAATGCGATGGATAGAATGCATTAAGTGTTTTATTATAAACAAGGGTGGAAAAGTGTATAGCTTTCAGCAAATGGTGTTTGCCCATTCTAAGCAAGGAGCACATATATAGAGATAGTATGGGAATTGCTTCTTATTAGGTGGAGTGTATGTGTTGAAATTTCTCCCTATCTCTTCCCACTCGATTTTCTCCCCTTAATTTGAATAAAATGACTGCTAAAGATGACTTTGAATTATTATCTGCTTAATTTAATGTTTAAAGAAACCCTGTGACGGAAAGAAAGTATTTAGGTGTCTTTTCCTAATTTTAGTTTAGAACGATCTTGAGAGCACAAGACAATAAATAAAATGCGAATAGAAAAAGAGCAGACCCAACATGGATTCTTTTTCTCAAAACCTCTTTTGACTAGAAGGAGCCACAGTAGCCGCAATCATACATGCTATCTTTAGGCAAGTTTCCTTGGTTGCTGTGTTAAATGTGATCCACCTTTGGGTGTTCTAGAGCACAGAAAAACTCTGTGTCTACCTATGAGGTTTTTATTTTTCCTCTTTCATTACAATGCACATAATACCTTCCTGTATTTATATTATAACATGTATAGTGTAAAATGTGAATGATTGTTTTTTTTTGTGAATGAAAATCTAAAATCTTTGTAACTTTTTATACCTGCTTTTGTTTCACCAAAGAAACCTAAAATCCTTCTTTTACTATACTGTGACTGGTCTGGTTATTTACATTTTTTATATTTACATGTATTTATTTATATATTTAGAACTTTAAATCCTAATGTGCACCAACATTTTTACATTCTAGATCTATCATGGAGTACAAGCTGCTGGCTTGGATGAAATGATCTTATGGCTAGCAGAGAGATGATCATAAATGTCCCTGAAAAAATTGGAGATAGTAACTCTGATCATGTTTACAACTGCATTCTTAGGCATTGATCTCAACAATGAAAGAAACATGCAATAGAAAAAGTGATAGGTCACACTTACACAATTCTTCCTATTAACCAGGCCAAGTGTTTCATATACATCATCTCCCAACAAGCCTAAGAGAGAGGCTGTTACTGATTGATGAGGGAACAGCATAGAGAATTTAAGTCATTTGTCCCAAGCTGCATAGTTTGTAGAGGATGCAGGTCATTTCTACCACCTGCATGATACTCTCAATAAAAATATAAAATGATGTATTCTCAGTTGTTAAGCATTCAGGAGGTTAATTTACTGGCTAGAAGATCATATCTAACAAAATGATCAGAAGATGTTACAAACACCAAGTTCCTATCCATCCAGATATTCATTCATCCCTTTATTTTCATTCATTCGCTATTACTAACTACTTACTATGTATTAGACACTGGACTAGGCCCTGGAGATTCTACAGTGAGCAAGCTACACAGGTTTCTGCCAATGTATGGTTTTTTATACTGAATGCATCCCATGTGAGTTATTTTACAGCCAATTCTATTCAATATAGTTATTGATACTTTGAAAGAACAAATCCATTGTATAGTCTTCAGTTGTATAGAAGATATCATAAAGGACAAAGGTGAGTGGAAAATTATTTTGAGGTTTCTTTCTTGGAATGTCAAAAATATATGGGAAGACATGATTAGATGCAAAAGAAATACTTTTCCTTGTTGAGCTTGTCCTTTTAATGTGCTGTCATATCTATACAGACCTTTAAATAGCAATTGCTCAAGGGAGTATGTAAGTATGTGGCACAGTGGCCCACCTATATGTGCCAATGCAGGGTACTCAAGAGATGTGGATTTGACCCCTGGGTTGGGAAGATCCCTTGGAGTAGGAAATGGCAACCTGCTCAAATATTCTTGCCTGGAGAATTTCATGAACAGAGGAGCCTGGCAGGCTATAGTCCATGGGGTCACAAGAGTCAGACACGACTGGGTGACTGACCACAAGCACACACACACCCTTATTAGATGTTTATAAATCCATCAAATAAAATTTTTTTTGATCTAGGTACAAATAATAGAGGCTATGAGATGTTCCATTACCTAAAATACTAGGACAGAGTGAGCAGTTTAAGGAGACTCAGCATTACTCATACCAGCCAGAGGTGGTTTTCTATTCATTTCTAAAAGCTGGGTTGCATATCAGGGAGGAATGTGCCCCTACCACCAGGAGCTATGTAAGAAGAGGTGGTCTTCTGGGGTAGCTGAAACAGAAAAGAGATGTGAGAGATTGTATAGGGAGAAATGTTATTCAGTTGCTAAGTCCTTTCTGACTCTGCAACCCCCTGGACTGCAGCCAGCCAGGCTCCTCTGTCCCTGGAGTTTTCCAGGCAAGAATACTGGAGTGGGTTGCCATTTCTTTCCCCAGAGGATCTTCCTGACTCAGGGATCAAACATGTCTCCTGCATTGGCAGGTGGATGCTTTACCACTGCACCACCAGGGAAGCCCCATAGGGAGTAATACATCAGTTTGATGTGATAGCAACTTTGCTGATCTTAACTGAATTTTCAGTTACAGTACAGGAAGTAAGAACTGGATCAGCCTTGAGCTAATTGTCCAGAAGGCATATATCATGCAGACTAAAGTTGTCGAGTTTGGAAATGGACAGAAAATAATATAATAGGTTGCCAAAGAATGCAGAGTTGCTTTCATGAATGGGCTGTACATGAGTGTCTCCCAAGCAAAGAAATCTCCAAGAGGAAATATATCTTAGATAAAAGCAAAAGATGTTACTATCAAGTGGTTAAAGACTCAGTGGTGGCTTTGACATGTTTTGTTGCGTTTCTTTTAATGTTTCCTAGTATTACAAATGCAGTGAAATGGTTTCTGAAGAAAAAGGCCCTGCAGTGATGGTTTCATACAACTTGTGCATCTTTTTTTTTTTTTTAATTGTGCTGCAGTTCCCATTTGGTAAACACACCAGAATTCATCCAAATGATTCTTTTCTGAAACAAGTCTATACAGAAAGTTGATAAAGGTCTTTGAATGAGTCATTCAAGAGTGTGTAATCTTTTCCCATTATTACTCATTTCTGTGTGTTTGGATCCCAGCTGGACTAGAAAGAGCAAATGCCAAACAAGAACAAGAATGGTTTTTGTTGAGATGTTTACAGAATAAGCAAAGCTTGGGTTTTAATTGGAATTTAATTCACAGTCCTGTCTGAATCCATCAAATGATCCCTGTTGAAGGTTAAAAGTTGATTGCCTTAAGGCAGTAAGTTGTAAATGATTTTGATAGTATTTACTTTAAAATAAAACTAAACTGTGTTCCCATCACATCTGACATTGTCAACCAGAATGTTTTTCATCATAAACAACTGTAAAAGATTTTATTTTTGGTGTATTATAAATACTGCCATTCTAAAATAAACATGTAACATCACTCTTAAATATATTCAGCAGGACTTTAAGTACCATACTAGTTTGATTCCCACTCTCATCCATCTGAAAAACAACTGAAGAAAAATCATCTTTAACAGTCAGATATTTTATGTTTTTCTTATTTTTGGACTTGTTTTTTAATTTCACTTCCCCCATGGAACTGTATCTAAATATTATACATTTATGTGCTTGAAAATCTTCTACTGATTAAGCTATCAACACATATATATCAAAATTTATACTTTGAAGTGAAAAATTAATTTTATGAACATAAACATAAAGATGTAAAGTTAAAAATCTGGATTGAGTTATCAATGTAATTTACATATATAAAATTGGTCAAAACAACATAATGTTCTTATAAAATTTGAAAAGTCATTACACAAATTGTAACATTTTATTAAAAATACAGCTCAGTGAGATGATTAGGACTGTTGATCCCAATTCACATTTCCATGAAACTAGAATGTGTCATGGCTTAGCATCAATTCTATTCATATTGTAAACTTATAGATTTAAAAATTGAAAAACACTTAAATAAGTAAATGGAAATGATAGTTTTATTATGCAAAACTACTCAAATTTTTTAAACTTCTTTTTTAATTATATGCCAAAAATCACATAGTGGTCTATCAAAAATTATTTTCAATTACTTGTCAGTTGACATCTCAGTGAAATCCTTCTTAAAATTTATTCATGTCACTAGAGTCATTCATTTGGATTTGTCCTTTTGTTTGTTCATAATTTTTACATCCAGGTCAGTGCATCCTAAGACTCAGGACAGATGAAGAGCATGTTTGATGTGGTGGGGTTTTGTTTGCTTGTTTGTTTTTAATAGATGGTTTTGGTTTATTCTAAAGCTTCTGGTTTTCAAAGCTTGTTCTCTGAAACAACAACATTAACATCACCTGGAAATTTGTAAGAAATGCAAATCCTCAGACCCTGTGCTAATGAAATAGAAATTTTAGGACTGAGAAGAGCAACCTGGGTTTTCACAAGCACTCAAGGTGATTCTGATGAACTCTAAAGTTTAGGAGAACTGGTTTTAAGAAGATGCATAAGTAAAATCAATGGCCTCCCCCACAGAGAGATGAATTTTATAGGAAAGAGGCCAGGTAAAAGTTGAAGTTTGGGGAATCTCTCTGGTGATCTAGTAGTTAAGAATTTGCCTTCCAATGCAGGAGATGTGGTTTCGATCCCTGGTGGGGGAGTTAGGATCCCACAGGCCAAACCTGAAACTAAGCCTGAGTGCCACAACTAGAGCGCTCATGCCTGCATGTGTTCACGTTAAGTTGTATCCGACTCTTTGCAACTTCTATGGACTATAGCCCATCAGGCTCCTCTGTCCGTGGGATTCTCCAGGCAAGAATACGGGAGTGGGTTGCTGTTTCCTTCTCCAGGGGATCTTCCCCACCCAGGGACTGAATCCACATCTCTTGTGTCTCCTGCATTGGCAGGCAGATTCTTTACCTGGGAAACCCGATGTACTGCAACAAAGGCCCTGTGTGCTTCGACTAAGACCTGATGCAGCCCCCATTTTTTTTTTTTTTTTAAAGTTGAAGTTCTGGAAATTGTTTCTTTTTGTGTGCCCTGTATCTCCCACCCCCAACCCTGGAGAGTCTTGGGGTGCTCCCAGGATAAACAGCCCTGATTTGGAGACCACTGCTTTACAATACACAGTACTTAAAGTAATTTTAGATTTTTTAGATTTTCATTATATTATCTATCTGTACTTACGAACATGTTTGTTGATTACTTTCTAAATTTTGAAGGGGCCTGGTTATTAAAAAAAAAAAGTGAGGAAAGCTTTCTCCACAGAGAAAATTGAATAAAGACATATGGTTAAAAATAATTGTTTCTTAAAGACAGACCTGAAACAAAGCCTTAAATGAAATAACTAAGGCAAATTTAAAAACTAAGAAATAGAAGCAAACAAGAAATAACTTCCAAGCAATAGCTAGCCAAGAAAAGGAACTTCTAATTCAGTGTGGAGCCCTAAAAGAGGTGTAGATGGGAGAATCCTTCAGAGTGAATTGATCTATGAATAAGTCCAGTTCTTAAATCAGATGACCCTCTCCAATGCCCATTAGCCAGATCAAATCATCATTCATTCAGTAATGTATATTGAGACTTACTATGTGGCAAGCACTATACTAGATGTTGAGGATTCCGTTAAAAACAAGCTAGGCCAAGTCTCTGTTCTCATTGAGATTTACTATCTGGTGGGAAAGATTATCAATAGAACTAAAGCAGGAAGAGATCTGAATTCTTAGAATGTTGCTAAAGCCTCCATTTTTGACAACTGTGTGCTCTGTTCTCCATCTTCACCTGATTCCAGATATAACCATGTACCTTGACTCATTCCTACATCATAACTTCCATATCTCTTTCTTGTGTGGGAAAGGTATATATTCAGCTGGTTGGATTTCAGCAGTACATTAGGTTCTATATGTTCCAAATTAAACTGTTACCTACCTCTCCCACTAATTGGGTACACTTCTTATTTTTTAAAACTAGGAGTCTAAGAGTCCTAACTCTGGACTCCTAATTTCTGTCCATAGTCAAGCAGCAAATTCTATTAATTCTACCTCCAAAAGTTTCCCATATTACCATCATCTCTCTATCCCAACTGACAATATCTCATATAGCATTACTGTCTCTAGATACATCATTTTCAAAATGATCTTTTAAACTACTATTGAGTATTTTTTCAAGTGTGCAAATCAGAGTTTGGCATTCTACAACTCAAAATTCTCTAGGAGTTATTGTTTACAAAAGAAAATTAATTTTACATGCATAGAAAAATGTTTTGTGCAGGAACAGCTGTTCTAGGTATTATGTGCTTAAGAATAGAGGAATTGATTTAGAAGTCTTAAGCAAATCAACATAATGAATTTTAATTAATTTGCTTTAGCCAATTAAAGTTTTTTTTTCTAATTAAGTCAGTTTGGTTTCCTGTTCAGTCTCTTATGAATCATCATGTTCCCCTTGTAGCAACTGGGTACAGGGTAAAAATGGAAGACCGAAAATGTTCTCTGATTTAATAGGACATAGGTTTGCCCCTCCAGGTACACTCTCTCCACCCTTCTCCTATTTTGTGCCCTGAGAGATGCAGTCCCATCTCCACATAGCCCTCTCCGTCTCTGAGTCCCTACTGCTCTCAACTTGACCCTTCAGGACTGAGGTAGGAAGAGCTCACCATTCTGGCCCAGGGGTACTGCAGTATTAATTCTGATTTCCTTAAGCCAGCCACCTGTATATTCAATAGTCCTCTGGTTAAACTCTCTTCAACTTACCCTGTCTGATTGTGTCATCTGTTTCCTGCTGGATTCCTATGTGTTTTTAGATGCAGTTCAGGGAAATCTGGGGACTTCCCCAGTGGCTCTGCAGTAAAGAGCTGCCTGTAGTGTAGGAGCCGAAGGAGACAGGTTTGATCTCTGGGTCGGGAAGACTCCCAGCAGGAAGGCATGGCAACCCACTCCAATATTCCTGCCAGGAGAATCCCATGGACAGAAGAACCTGGTGGGCTACAGTCCACAGGGTCATAAAGAGTCAGACATGACTGAAGCGACTTAGCATGCACACAGGCACCCGGTCCCTGTCAATCACTGGATGAGCATGCCACATTACAGTCTGCAAGCAGCTACACTGGATCTCTTGGTTTCTTCCACAGCACCTTATTGTGAGCTTTGGTAAGGTTGTATCTTTACTTCTTCCTTATAGCCACTAGACACTAAACGTGATTGTTGCAACTGCCGGCCATTTTTCTGCTTCAGTTATGAATAAACATACCCACGCTGCACACTGCTTGGTCCTGAGGCTGGGTTTTCTGGCTTGAATTTCCAAAATTAAAAGTGATACTCCTCAGCTTGAAGTCACAGTCAAGTTCAGTATTTAATGCTTGTCTTACAATAAGGAGCAAAGAAAAGAGTAGATGTCAAGTCATCCATGTACATAACTTTCTCTGAGACTAAACATCAATATTATTGAAGCTTTATGACCACACATGGGGAAATGGGAAGAGAAAGGAGCAGAGACTGCTATGTTGAGGCTGCCAACCCATTTTGTTTCTCTGGATAGAGGTCTGCTTCTGTTTTTCAGAGAAGAGGGTTTTTTTTTTTCCTCCTTTTTTTTTGGAGGAGCCATTCCAGGCTGTAAGTTACACAAGTTTAAGACTGAGCTCCTACTTTGGAATGAATTGGTAAAAGGAGGAGCTGAGTTGCTCGGCATTAAAAGGTAGATGTTATCTTCTCATACAAAATGTTGTAATTTTACGGTAAATTTTTACTTTAAGAAATATTCTGTTTGTTCTCTCCAGGGTATTAATTCTAAGGAGTGGAAAATTATTGGCAGAAGTGCCTTCCTGTGTTGAGAAGGGAAGCTGATTTCAGTAACCTGGTAGCAAAGGTGCTGAAATTAAGAGAAACAGGTCTCTAGCTGTGGCGGGGCCTGTAAACTCTGGAAATAGTTGATAAACTACACAGTTTTAAGACTTGCTTAACTGTGTTAGAATTCTTTACATTTCTTCACATCCTCAGCATAGTTTTACTAAGTTAGGGCTTAACCGAGCTTTTCAGAATTAAGGGATAGGTCGTGCCCTCCTATGGGAAGAGTGGAGAGGCAAAGAGATCAGCAGCAGCCTTCGAGAGCCAGGTACAGATGGCACAATGGAGTGGGGAGTCATGCGCCTGGTACCAGAAGACTGCCTGGGGTCTGAGTGACATGCCAGGTGGACAGGGCAGCGTGCCAGAAATGTTCAGAAGGAGTCTGATAAAATTTCTTAACATTTTTGTCAAGTAACAAGTGGTTCGAGCACTAAAGGAAGTGCAGTTTCTTAAAACTAAATGTGGCAACATCTGTTTACATGGCCTTTCTTGTAATATCATTGTGTAATACATGGCAATACTTAGACTTTGCCATGTGTAGACTTTATAGTATTGGTATAGACTTTAC
The DNA here is from genome assembly GCA_007570785.1 of Antilocapra americana. Lineage (NCBI taxonomy): Eukaryota > Metazoa > Chordata > Mammalia > Artiodactyla > Antilocapridae > Antilocapra > Antilocapra americana. The sequence continues at coordinate 24,817,851 of ML660765.1, read as the reverse complement.
CATGGATAGACTTTATAGTATTGGTATATATTTTACCATAGATAGACTTTATAGTATTGGTATAAGTAAGTAAGTAAGTGTTAGTCGCTCAGTTGTGCTGAACTCTTTGCGACCCTATGGACTATAGCTCACCAGGCTCCTCTGTCCATGAGATTTTCTAGGCAAGGATGCTGGAGTGGGCTTCCATTTCTTTCTCCAGGGGATCTTCCCAACCCAGGGATCAAACCCAGGTCTCCTGCACTGCAGGCAGATTCTTTACTGACTGAGCTACAAGGGTAGTGCCAATATTGGTATAGACTTTACCAGTACTTCACAATGTACTGCCTTCTACCTTAAGATGTGGGGTGAATTAACAGATTCTTTTAGTTTGCACAGGATATATAGGGCAGAGTGAGTAATTTGGGAATTTAAAAATGAATACACAGGCAAGAAAAAAAGTAACCCAGTAAAATGAATAGAAGAAACTTAGCTAAGTAATTCAGGAAGAATGAGAGTAATACAACAATACCATGCTTTTTTGATAAGGGTTTAGGAAAGGAAGAAGACTTGCTGAGACTTCAGAGGCTGAACTAACTTCAGTTCAGTTGCTCAGTCAAGTCCAACTCTGCGACTCCATGGACTGCTACTAATCTAGGTAGGGACAAAACATGTCATTAAAAAGTAGGCATTGAGATTTGGTGATGCTGTGATTATGATGGAGAAAAAAAGAAAAATACTAATTATAACATTTCCCATATAGTACTAGGGAAAATAGAAATACTATAACACCACATTCATGCTAAAAAGAGAAGACAGTTCACCTGGAAAACCAAGCATATGTGAAGCTCACTAACAATGGGCAAATATCAATCGCTTGGGAGTTTCTGACTGTATAAGAATGGAAAACATTTAAAATGATTTTTAATAAACCAAGGGCTTAAAACCATAAAAATGATGATCCTATACATCCATGAAGAAAGAGGCTTGTGATGGAGACTAGATCAGAGGATGAGAGGTGCTAAAGTTACCAAGCATGAATGGACCACTGTGCTGAAGGTGGAAAAGACACATCCAAGCTGAAAGCTGTGGGCAATTACTGTTTGTTGAATCATTACCTGAATCGTAATTCTCTTTGAGACACCATGAAAACTCTTTTAGCTATTTGTTAAATTATGTCATTGCTCTTTTATTGTTCTTAATTTATTACCTTAGCAATCCCTGATCATTGTAAATATGTTGGAAAATCCAAAAAGTCACAAATAGGAAAGTAAATATTCAAGAGAATATTTGCTTGAGGTCACTATTTTTTACCCATACTACCCCAAAGAGTGCTCAATTACTATGTGCTGAAGGTACTATTTATTGGGTGCTGGCCACTCTCATAAGCGAATTGCCATCTGTTTTCTTTCATGAAAATGTAAGTTCCATAAGTACAGGGACTCCTCTGTCTTGATCATCACCATGTTCCTAACACCTGCAACAGTACCTGGCCTGCAGCAGGCACGCAATAAATATTTGCTAAATGAATGACTAAATCACCTCTCTTAATATACATGACGATTTTACTGTCATTCCTGTTTACTGATAGAGATATAAAGGCTTGGGGAGATTATGCTGACAGCCCCAGGTCTCTTAGTACAAAACCTCGGATGTGCACCCAGAAAGCCTAACTCTGGAGCTCAGGAATATATTTGGATGTTGCTCCTCAGATAGAGGGGGAGCTTGTTGAAGCTAAGGTCAGTAGGATGAAGTTAATAACAAAATAATGAAACTAAGACACAGATATCTTGTCTCCTTGCCCCAGTACCATCAAGAGCCTCTTATGTTATATTCTCTGAGCAGTTTAATTAACCAGCAGCATTAGACCCTGAGGACAGAATAAGAAATATGTGAAGTTCTTTCTCTATCTGTCACCACTCTTTGCTCCAGAAATATGCCATCCACTGTTCGTTGTCTGTCACCTAAGTTAGTAGACTGAGTGATTTAGCAGATGAGAAGTTATTGGGATTTCTAGAAAATCACGTGAATGTTTAGAAAAATACAGCTGCAATTTATGTCTATCTTAGCCTGAGAGTCAGAGTCAATGAATGTCAGTGTTATTTCATGGTGGATGTCAGTCCTTTGTGACTTTCCATGTTGCCTGTTTGAATATTCTCCATTAGAACAAAACCAGACGTTGCTTTCCAGCAGTGTGTGAACAAATCTCCAAGCAGCCTCCTAAAGATCAAGAAATTATTGTGTGAAATTTACAGATAGAGCCGTGTTACAGCTATGCTTTTATCATGTGTCCTGAGAATGTTTATGTATATGAATTTTTGAAGTGAATGTCAAGAGTAAATAAAATACCTAACATATTTCTTCAAAGAAAATGTAGCAGGAAAAAAATGTGTTCCACATTTTCATAACCCTTGAGATGTATTTAGATTTAGGGTACAAATGTGAATGCATACATTTATTCATTTGTGCACTTACTTTAAATTCATTCAATAGATATTTTTTTGAGTAAGAACTACACTCCAGGAACTATTCTATTTAATTTCTTAGATTCATTTCAGACTTTATTATATTGTTCTGACACTAGCATAAGGCTCTTATGGTTTTTAGTAATTGCTCCTGACAAATGAAAGTTTTCAGCTGTCCAGAACATCCTGCATCTATACAGACACACTGAAAATACACACGAAAGGCCTCAGGATTAAAGACGTTTCAGAGTAAAACAAGCTGTGTTGGCAACTAGAAAGAGCCTGTGAATTCAGTATGGAAATAAATGTTTGGGGTTAGGAAGGAATATTTGTATCCAAGCAACAAGTAGTTTATAATAACTCTGTGATAAGGACCTTCTTCTTGAATTTGTTGTGGTTTAGTGGCCAAGTCGTGTCCAACTCTTTGGCAATCTCATGGACTGTAATCTGCCAGGCCCCACTGTCCATGGGATTTCCCAGGCAAGAATATTGGAATAGGTTGCCATTTCCTTTTCCAGGGGATTGTACTGACTCAAAGATTGACTCTGCATCTCCTGAGGCTCCTGCATTGGCAGGAAGATTCTTTACCACTTGAGCCAGCTGGGAAGCCCCAGATCCAGGGTAAGGCCTGATAATTCATGTTTCTAATCAGTTCACAGGCAATGTAGCTCTGGAATGATCATGTAGGGCAGTAGTTCTCAAACTTGGCCACACCTAGCAAAACTATATAGCATACTCAGGCTAGGCCCTCCACCCCTCTGCAGCCTCCCCACCTGCCTAGAGCCCCCTTCTCACAGAATCTGATCTAAAGTCCCCTGGGTGATCCTAACGTGTCCTTAGACTTGAGAACCATCAATAGAAACCTTCAAGGGTCACATAAAGGCTCCAGATTTTACCCTAAATATGAGACCATGTATTTGTTTTCTGTGCTTTCCCGAAATAATTTGTGAATGTATATAAAGGAATCTTAAGGCAGACCACTGATGAAATCCTGACAACTGAACTACATATCTTTATCTGGAAAGGTGAATGAATAAGCCCTCTGAGGAAGGCACTGTCTTCATTATCTCTTTATTACAAATAAGGGAACTCAGAAAGATTAACCAGACAATTCTTTAATTCCTGTGGAGAAATGTATTTAAAGGGACACAAATTGGTTAATTTTGAAATCTGCTCACACCAAAACTAGCTCAATTTGATTTGCTCCTGCTTTCTATTAACTTCAGTGTGTTCCATTATGGGTTATGTGGCAAAAGCTAATTACTGGAAGCCTGTAATTTGAAGTGACTGGTAATTGAAACTTGGGTTCTGTAGGAATATCTGTGTAATGCATAATACATTATTAAACACAAATTATTTAAAATACAAGTGAAGTCAGCTGAAGTCAGCTTCTGCAGTTGGTGGTTCATAATGAAAGTGAAACTACAGATAATTAACATGGGTGCAAAAAAGCTCATTCCAAGTTGGCCTGCAAAAATTATTCTTTGTCATTTGATATTAATTATGACATGCTAATATGTGTAATTTATTTGACCCATCTATATTCACATCACGTACTCAGAATGAAAAGCAGAATAAAGCTCTAAATCCAAGAAAGAAAGAAAATAATCTATCCCACACTTCTATTAATATTTAATCTTCTTTCCTGGACTAATATTGCAAAGTTGCCAACACAAACCTCTGTGGAAATGGTGACTCTTTTGAAACAATATGAAATCGTATTTTCATTTCAAATGGGATGTTATTACCTTATAAAATTTGATCGCTTGATTTTTTTCTAAATGGAAAAGTCTCATTAGAATGAGATGTTTATCACCTGGTGACAATAACATTCCATTTGAAACAAAAATCTAATTTCATAGTCTTTCAAATGAGACACCAAAATTAACCAATTTCTGTTTCAGGAATTTCTGAGGCAGCTACCATATCTACAGTTGCTGCCTGCCACTTACCTTTACTTTATGAATGTTACCTCTAGCCTTGAACCAAAGAAACTGGGCATGGCTGGCATTAAAAGATATAACCCCTGATTCTTAACCATTTTTCAAGTCTTCATAAAGGCTTTTAGCTTTCTCTTGAAACAGCATTAAGTTGAATCGGATTCGACACTGATGCTGACCCTGCATCAACACACTGAGAAATTCCTCCATCACCTTCATTACTTTTCCAAGCTTCTTTGGTATTATTGTCAACATCATCACAGAGCAGACTTCACAGGTTCCAAGATCTTGTCTTTGTTCTGTAGAACCATGCCAATGGCTGAACTATTCAGATTAAAAGAATGAGTGACATCTACCATCTTTTTGTCTCAGTCCACTCTCTCAATTATTTTCACTTTTGTTTCCATCAGTATTGCTTGGTGTTTCTTAGCAGTACCGGCTACATCACTGCTACTTTTATGCTTGCTTCCAGACATCCTGCGCTTTAAATAAAGATACTGTACCACTGTACTCTGCACAGTGATGTACAATAAAGTACACAAAAGCACAACCACTTGTAGAGGATGCATGCAAGTGATGATGTACACAAGACCCATGAACTAACGTGATTGGTCTTATGAATGCACATTCACATCTTTGAAAATTCACAACCTGAAGATTTGTATGCAGGGGACTTATTGTACTGCTATGAAAATAACAGCTCTTGCATTGAGGCAGGCTCTTTACCACTAAACCACCTGGAAGTCCACTCTGACTTCCTCTGCCATCCATCTGCAACTTGGGGCACTGACAGTGAAATCCACTTCTAGCCTTTAACATCCTTGTTTGTTGTTGTCGCTGTTGTTTAGTTGCTAGGTCATGTCTGACTCTTTTGTGACCCCATGGACTATAGCTTGCCAGCCTCCTCTATCCATAAGATTTCCCAAGCAAGAATACTGGAGTGAGTTGCTGTTTTCTTCTCCAGAAGATCTTCCGGACCCAGGGATGGAACCAATGTCTCCTTCATTGGCAGGTGAGCCCCCAAGGAAAAGAGAGCTTTAAAACTCTGTCAGTATACAGATTTCTACAAGAGCAACAATCTAAAAGGCTAATTACCTTTGTTATGGAAACAAACATCACAGGTATAAAGATTTATACTTATGTGAAATGAAAATATCTCCTGCTATATCAATAAACAAGACATGTCACAGCCATCAGCGATTTCTGGCCTCCTAATGTGAATGAGGGCTCCCCAAACTGTGATCCAGAAGATGCTGCTACTGCCTCACACCCCCAACCCCCCATGGTGGTTGCTGAGTTGCTGAGGTGGGAGAATGCAAGAGACAGCCATTTGCTACTTCTTAAAGTGAACAAGGAAACAGTATTTGCCCCAGACAACTGAAGTGCATATGAAAGGAATGAATTCAGTGAACCCAGAGGCTTGCATCTTTCCATACATAGAATGCTAAATTCCTTAACTTGACATCTGATCTCTGATCCACACTGCCTGCTCCCTTTGTTGCAAACTGACTTCCCCTCCCGCCTCCTTGAAGCATTTTTCTCTGAGCTACTGAGCCGCTGTCTCCTGAGCTCCTAAACATTCCCACCAAACAAAATAATTCTTTACTTTCAGGTTGCGACTATATTTTGTAGTTGACACTTATAAACTGCAGACCTTTCTGAACTGAGGTACTTCTGTAATAGAGCACAGCTGAGTGCCGCCCTTAGCACTCAGCAGGTGTTGTGCGCCGTTATTGCTGCCCGCAACCCGGTTATGAGGCAACGGTTATGAAGGACCGTTAGCGGTCCTGCTCAGCCATTGGTGGGTATGGCAATGGGCCCCGCCCACAGCAACCAACTGGAAACGAGCAATTGTTAGCGGTCCCGTTCCGCCATTGGTTGGCGCTGCAGTGGGTCCTGCCCACAAGCAACCAACTGTGGAGGAGCGGCCATTAGTGAGGAATTCAGCCAGCGACTGGTGGAGTGGTGGTCATCAGGTGGAGAGTGAGGTAAGAGGCGGTTCCCGGCCTTCTCCGAAGGCCCTCCAGCTCACAGGAGCTTGGGCCAGTGGGTAAGCTGGGTGGCCCATGAAACGGCTTGGGGCTGTGTCCGGCAGGACTCCAGAGTCCTCACCAAGGCCACACACTGCCCGCGGCCAGGCCTTGAGAAAGCAGTGAACCTCTCTCCTGTCCCCACTTCTGTGACCTAATGGCAGAGTCATTCGGCCTGGACCTGCCCCTGCCTTTCAGTGACCTGAGGAGGCTGAGGGCCAGTTGGATTCTGGGTGCCTGACTCCCTCAGTGGTGACAGCTGGGCAGGGTCTGGGGACCTGGCCCTGAGACAGCCACCAGCTGAGATCTGCCTCCTCGTAGGCAGGACTTGTGTAGTGCTGGTCCCAGATGGGACCCAAGGCATAAAGGGCCTTTCTCTCCCTGGCTCCAGCCTGCATGCTCCGCTAAGACAGACAAGCTATAATAGTTCTCCTCAGCCATTGGTTGGGCACCCCGGGCCCCTCTTCCCAACCAAGTGAGCAACGGGCAACCAGCAACCAGTTAACAGCCCTATTCTGCCAATGGTCAGTGCCACTGAAAGCCTTTTCCTCTTCCCTAATGTATATAAAAGGACTCTGAATCCTGACCGGGATGAGATAGTTTTTAGAGGCACTAGTCTGCCATTTTCTCAGTCTGCTGGCCTTTCTCAGTCTACTGGTCATTGTTCCTTGCTCTGACAACTCTTCTCTCGATTTGTTGGCCTTGTCGGCCTTGTCGTGTGGTGAGCTTGGGCTTGGTAACACTGGGACCTTAGAGGGTGAAAGTTGTGCTTCGGGACCTCGCCCTTTTTTTTTTTGTCAAAACAGGGAATAGCATTTGTTTGGTGGAGATTTACAGGAACAGCATTACCTGACCTCAAGAACAAAGGGTCTGACACAAAAAGGTTTGCAACAATTACCCATGCCCTTCCCTCACCTTTGCTAGAAAAGGGCTATGCTGAGAGCTTTCAGGGCATTTGGGGTTTTTAAGGCATGAGCCACCCATCTCTTTGCATGGCCCTGCAACTAACCTTTCTCTACTCCAAACTCTGACATTTTGGTATCATTTGGCCACACTGTGTGTTGAGCGCAGGAACTTGCTTTTCAGTAACACTTCTTGTTAGCTATCCATAAATAAATTCTCTTCCTAGACCAATATTTAAAAAAAAAAAAAGCAAGATTTTCCTGAGGTTCTCTCTCCACAGAAGACACAATAGCTGTATTGTATGCAAGTACATTTGATCCAGCTGGTCATTCATTTAAACCCCTCCTGTAAATACTACATTCACTTGACTTCCAGGAATGACATTGACTTGGTTTTCTTCTACTTCTTGGGCATATCCCTTGCTGGTTCCTCCACATTCTTTTCTATTTATACTCTTTTTCCTGTTGATCTCATCTAGTCTTATGACTGTTAATACCATATATGTTGATGACTCAGCCTGAATATTTCCCTTGAACTCCAGACTTATATGGCCATTTATCTACCCTACATCTCCACTTTAATGTTAACATATAGCTCAAATTTAACCCATCCAAATACAAACCCTGCTTTTCCCTCCTACTTCATCCAAGGAAGAAACTGAGTACTGTGAGGAAGAATAACTGAAGGGGAGGATATCTACTTTTGATGGAATGGGAATACAACTATAAGGAGGTGACATTTAAGCTGAGGGAAGGTCTGAAGGACGAAAAGGAACCAAGAAAACAAAATATAAATCTGGGATGGGGGAGGGTATGTCAGGGAGAGAATCTTATGTGAAGACCCTGAAGGATTAAAGAACATGGTATATTTGAGAAACCAAAAGAAAGCTCTGACTGAAGTGAGAGATTGGCAGTTCCTGTAGGTTTCAAAGCATCTCTGGTGTTTAGGAATTCTAGAGTTAGATTCCTGAGGTCAAATCCATGTTTAGCCTCTTAACAGCTTGTAATACTTGACAAATTAATTTAACTGCTCTGTGCTTTTGTTTATCTCCTAAAATGGGAGTATTTTTAATGCCTAACCTATAGAGTCAACATGACTGAGTGACTAACACCCTATATAGTAGTTGTATGATCAAAAGAGCCATTGCATTATTCTTAGAACAGCAATTACAATGTAGCATATCTTTTAGTAAAAATGGGAACATCTGTTTTGAATTCAATTACTTCTCCCCATATGGAGAATTGCCACTCTAGTCCACTATCATTTCTGGCCCCATTTTTAAAACTGCTTTTCATTTGGTCTCTAGGTATTCACTCTTAACCAAATACAATCCATTCTCCACACAGAAGTCAGGATGTTGTTTTTTTTTTTTTTTTTTTTTTAATTGACCAGCAGCCTGCTTGAGGGGGATAAAGCAGGAGTGGGTAGCTCTGATGCCGGGCGGCTGTGCTTTGTGGGCTTGTATGTGACTGAGAACTCACCTGGGGAATGGCCAATCATTTCAGGCAGTACTTGGGTGCAACCTCAAAAATGACAGAATGATCTGTTTCCAAGGCAAACCATTCAATATCACAGCAATCCAAGTCTATGCCCAACCAGTAATGCTGGAGAAGCTGAAGTTGAATGGTTCTATGAGGACCTACAAGGCCTTCTAGAACTAACACCCAAAAAAGATGTCCTTTTCATTATAGGGGACTGGAATACAAGAGTAGGAAGTCAAGAGATACCTGGAGTAACAGGCAAATTTTGGCTTGAAGTACAGAATGAAGCAGGGCAAAGTCTGGCAGAGTTTTGCCAAGAGAACACACTGGTCAGAGCAAACACCCTCTTCCAACAACACAAGACTCTACACATGGACATAATCACCAGATGGTCAATACAGAAATCAGATTGATTATATTCTTTGCAGCCAAAGATGAAGAAATTCTATATAGTCAGCAAAAACAAGACTGGGAGCTAACTGTAGCTCAGATCATGAGCTCCTTATTGCCAAATTCAGACTTAGACAGAAGAAAGTAGGGAAAACCATTAGATCATTCAGGTATGACCTAAATCAAACCCCTTATGACTATACAGTGTAAGTGTCAGGGAGTCAAGGGATTAGATCTGGTAGACAGAGTACCTGAAGAATTATTGATGGAAGTTCTTGACATTGTACAGGAGGCAGTGATCAAAACTATCCCCAAGAAAAATAAATGCAAAAAGGCAAAATGGTTGTTTGAGGAGGCCTTACAAATAGCTAAAAAAAGAAGAGATGTGAAAGGCAAAGGAGAAAAGGAAAGATACACAAATTGAATGTAGAGTTCCAAAGAATAGCAAGGAAAGACAAGAAAGCTTGTCTTCCTCAGTGATCAGTGCAAAGAAATAGAGGAAAACAACAGAATGGGAAAGATTAGAGATCTCTTCAAGAAAATTAGAGATACCAAGGGAATATTTCATGCAAAGATGGGCACAAAAAGGACAGAAATGGTATGGACCTAACAGGAACAGAAGATATTGAGAAGAGGTGGCAAGAATACACAGAAGAACTATACAAAAAGGATCTTCATGACCCAGATAACCATGATGGTGTGATCACTCACCTAGAGCCAGACATCCTGGAATGCGATGTCAAGTGGGCCTTAGGAAACATTCCTATGAACAAAGCTAGTGGAGGTGATGGGATTCCAGTTGGGCTATTTCAAATCTTAAAAGATGACGCTGTGAAAGTGCTGCACTCAATATGCCAGCAAATGTGGAAAACAACAGTGGCCACAGGTCTAGAAAAGGTCAGTTTTCATTCCAATCCCAAAGAGAGGCAATGCCAAACAGTGTTAAAACTACCACACAATTGCACTCACCTCAGATGCTAGCAAAGTAATGCTCAAAATTCTCCAAGACAGGCTTCAACAATATATGAACTGTGAACTTTCAGATCTTCAAGCTGGATTTAGAAAAGGCAGAGGAACCAGAGATCAAATTGCCAGCATCCATTGGATCATAGAAAAAGCAAGAGAGTTCCAGAAAAACATCTACTTCTGCTTTATTTGCTATGCCAAAACCTTTGACTGTGTGGGTTATGGAAAATTCTTCAAGTGGTAGGAATATCAGACCACCTGAACTGCCTCCTGAGAAATCTGTATGCAGGTCAAGAAGCAACAGTTAGATCCAGACATGGAACAACAGACTGGTTCCAAATCAGGAAAGGAGTACATCAAGGCTGTATATTGTCACCCTGCTTATTTAACTTCTATGCAGAGTACATCTTGTGAAATGCCAAGCTGAATGAGGTACAAGCTGGAATTAATATTGACAGGTGAAATATCAATAACCTCAAATATGCAGATGACACCACCCATATGGCAGAAAGTGAAGAAGAACTAAAGAGCCTCTTGATGGAAGTGAAAGAGGAGAGTGGAAAAAGTTGGCTTAAAACTCTACATTCAGAAAACTAACATTATGGCATCTGGTTCCATCACTTCATGGCAAATAGATTGGGAAACAGTGGAAACAGTGAGAGACGTTATTTTGGGAGGGCTCCAAAATCACTGCAGATGGTGACTGTAGCCATGAAATTAAAAGACACTTCCTCCTTGGAAGAAAAGCTATGAGCAATCTAGACAGCATATTAAAAAGCAGAGACTTTACTTTGTCAAAGCTGTCATTTTTCCAGTAGTCATGTATTGGACTATAAAGTCATGAAGCTGAAGCTCCAATACTTTGGCCACCTGATGTGAAGAACTGATTCTTTGGAAAAAACCCTGATGCTGGGAAAGATTGAAGGCAGGAGAGAAGGGGATGATGAAGGATGAGATGGTTGGATGGCATCACCAACTCGATGGACGTTAGTCTGAGCAAGCTCTGGGAGTTTGTGATGGAAAGGGAAGCCTGGCATGCTGCAGTCCATGAGATCACAAAGAGTCGGACATGACTGAGCGACTGAATGGAACTGAACTGAATCATGTTGCTTACCTGCTCAACTTTCCTAGGTTTAAAGTGAACTCATTGAAAATGCAAAGTTTTTTTCCATTGCTCTCAAGCCCTCCCTGCTCTGACCCTTTCCTGTCATCCTAGGCTCATTTTCATCCAGGTTCCCTTCACTCGCTCTGTTTTCTGTCTTGTTCATATTCTTATCTTATGGCCTTCATATGTCATGTTTTCCATAGTATCTAGAATATTCATTTCCTAGCTCGCCACACCTCATATTTCAGGTCTCTGCTCAAATGTCTTCCTAAAAGTGACTATCCTAATTATTGCACTTACACAGGCACATACTTGGGCTTCCCAGGTTGTGCAGTGGTTAAGAATCTGCCTGCCAGTGCAGGAGATGGAGGAGACTCAGGTTCCATCACTGAGTCGGAAAATACCCTGGAGTAGAAAATGGCAACCCACTCCAGTATTCTTGCCTGGAAAATCCCATAGACAGAGGAGCCAGGAGAGCTGCAGTCCAGGGGTCACCAAGAGTTGAACACGATTGACAGCACTCATTGCGTGCACATGTACATTGTTCTTGGTCCATGTGAAACATTTACTTTTTAATTTTTTTACTTTGCACTCTTCATCAGCTGAAATCTCATTACTTATTTTGCTGTTTACTTGTTTCTTGCTTGTCTCCATTCCTAGCTCTGTGTTTATAACTGTAAGTACCTATATGTTATGAGTGGATGCTTTTCCATATAATGAAAAATGAAAGAAGAATGATTGAGGATGTGAATTATTTTCACCTGTCAGGGGTTCAGATGGAACGACATTTTGTTAGTTGCCTCAAGCTTTTCTCCCCTATCAGGGATTGCAGTCTTGTGCTGTTGTTCAATATGTGTTGTTGTGTTCAGTGTGGTGTTGTTGAAGACAAAAAAAGTTAGTCTGGTCCTCATTTCTCTATCTTGATGGTAACTAATTGCACATGTATGATTTTTATGACTCTAAATGTTTGTACTTTTTATGGACTTTTACAAGTGGAGAGCATCTTACATAAAGGCAATTCATACAGATCATTGTGCCCTTTCTCCATTTGTCTCCAGGTTCTGAATATCTAAGTCACTGTGCTGCCATCTTGGGACACCATGCATAATAGAAATTCTATGAATACACATTTAGAAGGGTCTAATAGCGTTTCCTGAGTTTTTCCCCAGGGCTCATCTCTTCTATGTCATATCTGGTTGGTTGAAGAATCAGGGCAGATCCCAGAGGAGATATTTCTGGGAGACCTATAATCCAAGATGTGACTGAACCCTACATGATGCTTTGAACAATTCTTGCTGATTTATTACTAAACCAAACAGATTATTTTAGATCTGAATGCTAGAAAAGAGAACAAGCTAAGTTAATATCTGCAAGAATTTAGTTGTCCTGAGTCAACACAAGATCTTTATTGCAAGAAAAGTTACTCTCTCACCATCTTGGAGATATATTTAAATGATAAAATTGAATAGATGTGGTTATTTATTCAACAGATCTATATTTGGAAATTTGGAATATGGTTCAAAACAATAAGAAATATTTTCTATAGAAAATCAAGCTTCTATTACATCAATTCCTAGGCAAGCTGTTTCAACTTAAATATCCTGGAATTGTGTTTCCACAGACTGAAAAGTGATAATATGAATTAATCTACTAGCACTTATCATTTCTATTTCCATTTCGAACAAAGCAAATTTTCTCCATCAGTTAAAAGGCTGAAAAAGGATGATTTTATTACAGCATAGAAAATTCTATGTTATTTAATCCTTTGTGTAGTGAAAGAGAAACATATAAAGAACTTTGAAAAACACTTTGCTGTTGGTAATTGTTCTGCCCTGTGATGCCAATTTCTTCATTCAGAGCTGGTCTGAAGCCAAGAAGTTGTATATGAATACTCCTAATGTATTTTTATTATACTTAGAGAAATTAGGCATGAAGAACATAATGATACCCTGGAAGGAGTGAGGGAAAAAAAGCAATATAGACTGAAAAATCAATTCTAACGTGAATGAGGGATATCAGCTAGTGAATTTTTTAATAATGTAACGAGTTTAGGTGTAAATATAGTATTGAAAGTTAATGTTCTGCATTACTAGGTTAACCCTGATGGCTTGCAATCAATGTTTGGCTTTTAGGTTCTAGCTTTTGACTTGGATAAAAAGCCTTACTGAAGTATTTTGGTTAATGAGTTTAGAAGACTTGTGAAAATCTCATTTATCAGAAGTCTCTGAGAGACACTTGTTACTGGTTGGGTAGGAAAGAGAGGGAGAGTTATCACAGGGAAGGAAGGGAAAAATGATTTTCTCAGTCAAACTTACACATGGACCAATCCCCAAATGATAAATCCAAATTGCCCTAAAAATATTTCCATGACACCAGAACAAAATGTGAATTACACATTTATTCAAGCAATGTATAAATATATGATATGCAAAAACTGTGTTTCAGTCACTCTTCTAGATATTAATATTTTCAAAACATCATTTAAAAACAAAAATAGTTTGTTTTTAATTATAATTAACCATAATTTAACCATGATTCCTGCTCTCTTAGAGCTTAGATCCTATTAGGGGATAGACACGCCATGAAAATAAACATAACTGAATACATTACAAAGTAGAGAAAATGAAAACAACTTTGGGAAAAATAATAGTGAGCAGAATGGGGGCAATCCAGCTGGATGCATTGTCACTGATGTCTGAGTAGTCTCATGCAAACAGTGATATTTGATCAAAAACTTGGAGGAGATGAGGTCCTTAGCTGAAATGATATCAGAAAAAAGTGTTCCAAGCAGAGTGGGTGGTCAGTACTAAAGCTCTGAGAGATTACTTGAAATCAGTAGGAAAGAGCAAGAAGTCCATGTGCATAGAGTAGAATAAGCAAGGGGGAAGAAACTTGGGAGAGAGATCAGAGAGATAATGAGGGCTAGACCTTTTCTCCTTCCTACTCTTAGGAAGGAGATCCACTGTCAGTCTATTCACCTCCCCATTCTTAAAAGATCCTATCCCAAGACACCAACTTGGTTCTACAGGTCTATAATTAATTTCTGTACATTGCTCATTAATGGCTGAAGCTTTACTACTTCTGATTCTAAGCACCAACAACTGTCTTCTCTCCCAGAGCATCAGCATCATCACTTCATATTAAGAAGTGAGTGATAAGTCAATAATATTTAACCTGTTGATGAAGAAGTTAATAGCAATGAGAGCTTCTTAAATTGCAGTAATAGAATTTCTTTTTGCAATGAGCTAGGGAATGGGTCAGCAAACTTTTTTCTGTAAAGAGGCAAAGAATACTTTTGGCTTTGCTGGATTTATGTGTCTGTTGCACATACTCAGTTCTGCCATGCTGGTGCTAAAACAGCAATAGATAATGTATAAACGAACATGCACAGCTGGGTTCCATAGAAAATTCATTTACAAAACCAAGTGGTGGGCTAGGTATGGGCCACAGGATATAGGTTGCTTTTCCTTATGATAGAACACAAAATATTAGCTTTGGAGCAAAGTCCATTAGGTGATGGGGGATGCAACATGATGCAGGAGAAAGAACAGTCATTAAAATCATCTGGAATCAGACAGACCTGTCCTTTAAGCTCAAATCTTCTACTTACCCAGTGCACAGGTATTATTGGGTGAATGTTTGTATCCGTTCCTCACAAGACGTACAAACAATATTCATAGGTTGATGCCCAAACTCTCAGCATGATGGTATCTGGAAGTGTGGGGCCTTTTGTAGATAATTAGATTTAGATGAGGTCATGAGAATTCGTGTCCTTACATAAAGAGGAAGAGAGACCAGAGCTTGCTTGCTTTCTGTCCACCATGTGAGAATGTAGCAGGAAGGCAGCCATCTGCAAACCAGGAAAAGTATCCTCAGTAGAAACTGAATCAGATTTGCAGAAACCTTGATCTTTGACTTCCCAGCCTCCAGAACTGTAAGAAAAAAAATGCCTGCTGTTTAAATCACCTGGTCTATGGCATCTTAGTCAGCCCAAACTAAGACTGCAGGCATTAAAAAATACAAGAGAATGCTTACCAGATATTAGACATTGAGAAAAAATCATTTTAGAATGAAATAATGATTTCAGAAATAAGGAAGAAACATTATTGAATAGACCATCATCTCTCTAAATACTGGTTCTGTCCCATTCTCTCACTTTTCTCCTTCCAGTACTCCAGCTTTACAGATTTTACTTTTGATCATGCCTTGTGCACACATGCATGCTCAGTCACTTCAGTCATGTCCAACTCTTTGTGACACTGTGGACTGTAGCCCACCAGCCCTCTGTCCATGGGATTGTCCAGGCAAGAATGAAGTTGCCATGCCTTTCCTCCAGGGGATCTTCCTGACCCAGCATCTCTTGCATTGGAGGTGGATTCTTTACCACTGAGCCACTGGGGAAGCCCTTGATCGGGAAAGCCCAGGCTTTCCTGGTGGCTCAGCAGGCCTGCAATGCAGGAGCCATAGGAGATGTGGGTGGGTTTGATCCCTGGGTCAGGAAGATCCCCTGGAGGAAGGAATGGCAACCCTCACCAGTATTCTTGTCTAGAGGATCCCTTGGACAGAGGAGTACCTGTCTCTTATTATCCGTTTGTTTCCTCTATATAAGTTTTTTTACTATGACTCTTCTCTTGCTTATTCTTATTCACCCATCTTCTAGTTTGCCAGTCTGTTTTATACTGTGTTCAGTCTGCTTGAAAACTCATCTAATGATTTCTTAATTTCAAATATTATGTTTATACTTTCTAAAATGTCCATTTGATTTTTTAATAAATTACACTTTAAACATTATTTTTCATCCTTTTCTACTAGTTGGTCAACTTTTCCTCTAATATCTGAACCGTATGTGCATCATTTTACCCCCTCTTCTTGCCTTTAGCAAACCTACGGTGTCTTACCTGTTAACATGCCTCATAAGTTTAGATACTGAAGATAAGCACAGAATGAACTGTATAGGATCTGTTGATTTCTTTTGTTAACTAAAAGAAATGCACAACATGAGAGTTGTGAGTTAAGCTTTATTTGGGGCAAAATGAAACCTGTAGCCCAGGAGACAGCACCTCAGATAGGTCTGAGAAACTGTTCCAAAGAGGTAGTAGGGGAAGGTCAACAAATGTTTTTGGTGAAAGGGGAGTTGATGCAATCAAGCACTTATCTTACTAAAGGATTCTGCCAGTCACAAGGAGCTGATGTCATCATGAAAGGATTTATGTTTTTCTAGACATGAAGAGATGCAAAAATTGGGATCATGAAGTCAGTTCCTGATGGTATCTGTCTAAAGACTTGTTCTGTCAGTTTTCCTGGAGCACAGAGTGCCTCATTTTCCACCCTGGACTCCCTTCAGGGTATGTCCAAGGTCACCAGCTGCAGCAGCACAGGATTCAATCTACGGAGGCAGATGGCAAATAGCCTTGGCAAGTGCCAATATGTAATTGACACTTTCAAAGACAACTATTTATTTATTTGGGAGGGAGCAAGTAGATCAGTCCTGCTGAAGTATGATTGAAAGTGAAAGTCGTTCAGACGTGTCCAACTCTTTGCAACCCATGGACTATACAGTCTATGGAATTCTCTAGGCCAGAATACTTGAGTGGGTAGCCTTTCCCTTCTCCAAGGGATCTTCCCAACCCAGGGGTTGAACCCAGGTCTCCTGCATTATAGGTGGATTTTTTACCAGCTGAGCCACAAGGGAAGCCCAAGAATACAGGAGTGGGTAGCCTATCCCTTCTCTAACAGGTCTTCCCAATATAGAAATCAAACTGGGGTTTCCTGCATTGTAGACAGATTCCTTACCAACTGAACTATCAGGGAATCCCAAAGTATGATTAGATTATTAAATTTTGACCTTATTTGACCTTATTGTGCAGACCTTATTTCTCACTGATTTCCCCATCTGAGATCTTAACTAAAATTTTGTTGACTGATGCATCTCCTCTGGTAGGGCATAAACTCTAACCTCTGTTTTCTCAGTACTTCTTGCTGCTGAAATATGTGATCAGCTTTTTGGCATTCAAGCTGCTGTTTTCATCTGGGTTTGCAGAGTTCTTCCTACCCATCGGCAGCTTAGGCATTATCCAACAACGTGCAGGGATACATACACTGTTTTCTCGGGGCTCCTTTTCTGAATTTCTCCCACTCTCATAAGTTTGCTTCTGGTGTGCCCTCCTCTTGCAAGACAGTCACTCTCTACTCAGGCCCTATTTTCCCATGCTAGAATGTAGAAAACTATCTCAGATGAAAGTCCAGGGGGTCAATGAACTTACCTTCTATGCTTCCTTCTCTCAAGAATTCCAGGGCCTGTGTTACAGTTCTTCAGTGTCAAGCAGTTTGGTATATTTTATCAAGTTCTTATAATAGTCTCAGCGGTAGCATTAATCCAGTACAAAATATTCTGCCATGGCCAGAATGGGGTCACCTTTATGCTTCAGCTTCCTATAATTTCCATCCCACTGTTTCACTGAAACTGTTCTTGCTAGAGTCAGCAATGACATCCACAGCACTACTCCAGTGGATTCTTTTTAGGCCTTATCCTATACCATTTCTTTTGTTTTTGTCTTTCGTACCATACATTCTTGGTGTTCCTTCTATCTCTATAATCATTTTTTCTCAGTCTCCCTCATTGACTTAATTCTCTGTTACTCAGCCTTTAGTTGTTGGAGTTCCCCAGGCCCTCTGATAGCATGGGTCTTAGGAGCTTTTTTCTTCTCACTCTACATCCCTTGCGTGAAGTGAAAAAAGGTGAAAGTGAAAGTCGCTCAGTCGTGTCCGACTTTTTGCAACCCCATGGACTATAGAGTCCATAGAATTCTCTAGGCCAGAATACTGGAGTGGGTGGCCTTTCCCTTCTCCAGGGGATCTTCCCAACCAGGGATCAAACCCAGGCCTCCTGCCTTGTAGGCGGATTCTCTACCAGCTGAGCCACCAGGGAAACCCTTGTGTAGGTGAATTCATTCAAATCTGATGATTGCCATGGTATGCTGAAAACTTAAAATTCATATTTCCACCCCAGGCTCCACTTCTTAGTTTCACAACTTAGGACTAAAGGCCTACTTGATAGCTCCACTTGGATGCCTCACAGGGATTTCCAGATTTAATATGTCTAAAATGGAACTAGTTTTGTGCTATCCACTGACCTCCCTCTTCTTTCCAAGTTTTTCCTCTCAGCAGAGGGCAGACTTCACTCCTTTCCCCTGTAACTTTTACCAGCCACTTGGGAATAACCCTTGATTTCTCCTTTTCATTTTAATCCACCAGGTTTCAGTAACTCACTTTTTGATCACACTTTCAGCATGATAAGAATCCATCTCTTTGCTGGCTAATGACCTTACTTTGCTTTGTTCTGGGCCAAGTGCATTGTTCTGGAGCCATTGGATCTTTCATTTTTATTATAGAGCATGGAAGGGTATGGGTTTCCCAGGTGGTTCAGTGGTAAAGAATCCACCTGCCAAGCAAGAGATGTGAGTTCCATCCCCGGGTCAAGAAGATCCCCTGCAGAAGGAAATGGCAGCTCACTCCAGCATTCTTGCCTGGGAAATCCCATGAACAGAAAAGCCTGATGAGCCCATGAGATGGCAAAAGAGTTGGATACAGCTTAACCACTAAACAGCAATAACAACAGGGTATAGGGGCTTCAAACCCTGAAATCTCACTCATAGGACAGATACAGATATTGATAGGCAAGACCAAAGTCATCAAATAAAATTTAATTTGTGTTCTCTATGCTTTTATAAGACACTTAGCACATTTAATGGTTAGTTTTTAAGTAATTTCTTGGAAACTTTAGAATTTGGAGGCTAATTTTCTGTAGATTCTATAAGGCTTGTCTTATGGAAAATAGTCACCATCACATAGAATTGTATTTGCAATTTGTGAAACTTCTGCTAGCTAGATAAGCTATCAATTTATATTGCACAGGCTGAAATCTTAGGCTTCTTTTAGTCATGGATAATTGGGGGTTTGGGATGTATGCGTGCCATCTAGTCTAGTAAATGTCTTAAAAGTTAAAATACTTATTAGGAAGAATAATATGTTTTAACTAATGAGAAAGGGTCTAAGTAAAATTCTACTCATATTTTACATGTTTTTTTTCTGAATCTCTAGTCACAGCACAGTACCCATTGACCCTGAGTGACCTTGGGAATGTCATGGACCTGCTCTATCTTCATTTTCCTCACATACGAAATGGTGATGATATTAGTACCTGCCTCATAGGTTGCTATGAAGCTTAAGTGACTTAGTATTTATAAAGTGCCTAAAACAGTGCTTGGCCCAGGACAAACATGATAATCATTTGTTAAGTAAATAAAGTGTTCCTAGCTTCTCCTTTTTGGTTTCTCTATTGTTTGTGAAAGAACTAAGGAGTCAGGAACCTTGCATTTTTACCTCAGAGGTGTCATTGATTAGCTGTATGGCTTTAGTGCCACTTAATTTTTAGTGTCATTTACTGTAACATGTAAGCCACACTTACTAGATCCTTTTCTTGTGCCAAGTACTCCATGAAGCACTTGACCTAATCATCTCATTTAATCTCACAACTACCTAGAGATATGTGGGAAAATAATAACCTTCATTTCATCTAAGGCTTAGGAAAGATAATAACTTCCCTGAAGTCTTGCATCAAGTAACTGGCAACAAGCAGCCTGTCCATTTCCAGAACACAGAGCTCTAACCACCTCTCTGAGATCCTGAGCCTTGCTCTTCTTTCCCAGCGTCTGCTTGTTTCTTACTTTCAGAGCTTTCAGGCATTGAAAAGCAGCCCCAGTTGTAGCCGGGCCTCTGCCTTAGCTAACTGTCTTGTTCGTGGGAGGAGTCCTTGAGATGGTCTCCATGTTGGAGTGAGACGCGTCCTTCGCCTCCTGGTGCGGACGGGGGTCCACCCACTTCAGCAGCTCACTAGTTCTCTCCAGAGATGAATAGTAGGAGCCTTTGTTCCCCGGCTTCAGCTCTTCTTGGTCACTGCTTTCTTTCTAGGATGACTTTACAGTCATAACAAAAGTCACTCAGACTCAAAGCCTCGTGTTGCCTCGTTGGCAGTTTTCTCTGAGCTGAGTCTTGGCTTCCCTTGGCAACCATGCAGCTTGACCCCACACAGCAGTTCTCACTGTAGTGTTAGCATTTCAAAACTGAATCCCTTGTCGACATAACTGTTTGGTCTCGGGAATCCAGACTGTCCTTACATTAGCCTTCAGGAGACAATATGTCTGTTTGTTGTCTAATACTTTTGGGACCCTGATGCTAAGAGGAGCAGGCCAGCAAGGAGGGAAGCCTCACAAGGGTGGAATGTTCTCAGAACAGCAGAATCTGGGGATTCCTCTTAAGTCACACTGTGCATGGGGGGTGAGGAAAGGCTTCATCTATTCCTTCACTCAGGCTCAGTAGAATCATGAAATGTCAGTGCTGGAAAGGATCAGAGACTGTATCCCAGCCACCATAAAGGTGGAGAAATCAAGGCCGTAAGTGGCTAATTGCCTTGCTCAAGGTCTCATGTCACCTTAACATTGGACTGGGACCAGCCTTCCTGACATGGATGCTCTCAGCCCTGCATAGTGTCACCCCCTACAACACCAAACGTATCTGTGTAGCAGGAATCAATCCCAGACCACAGATTCAGGTGTACAGTGGGTTGAATTGCATCTCCTCAAAGAGAAGGGACCTTGGTATCTGTGAATATAAATATGTTTGGAAATAGGGCCCTTTCAGATGTAATCAAATTTAAGGTAAGGTCCTATGGATTAATATGGATCCTGTATCCAACAGCTGATATCCTTATAAAAAGAAGAGAGGACACGCAGGGACACTCACTGAGAATAGGGCACATGAAGACAGAGTTGGAGACTGGAGTGATGGATTGCCAGGATCTGCTGGCAAGCACTGGAACTTGGGAAAAGGCAAGGGAGGAGTCTCCCCTAGAATCTGTGTGGGGAGGATGGGTCTGTGGCTGCCTTCATTTGGTGTTTCTAGCCTCCAGAACACAGAGATTAAATTTCTGTTATTTCAAGCCACCCACTTTGTGGTAACTCGTTATGGCAGTCCTAGGAAACTAATACAAGGTGGCTATTAAATATAATTTTATTTTTCTGTAATTCAACATGACATTTATTTTGTCCTTCAGTTCTTCCAGGGGGTAAACACTTAAATGCAGTCAATTTAGGCTCCTGCCACCGCCCAGGGCTGTGCCTAAACTACAGCTTGGGTTCATCTGCCCAACCCAGTTGTCTGGGAACATGCGTTGCTTCTGTGCCCATGGCCTCTACAGCTCTGACGACTCCAGCAGCTTCCAAACTACCGCAAGGCATGGCAGTCTCAGACACTTTACTCTTCTGTACACCAGGTTGGGGTTTTCTGGACATTTCTGCAGTGGGTGCTTCTTTGTCATGATGGCTTTGCAGGAAGAAAGGCTTTTAGGCTTCACTTTCCAAGACCCACCTGTGTCTCTTCTTCCATCTTTACCCCATCTCTGCAGTCATGGAAAAATGATTACATCCACTTCCCTCCACTTCATTTCTCAGCACTCTTGCTATACTCTTTATCTCTGCCTTGATTCTCTAACTTCCTTACTTAGACTTTTGGGATCCAAAAGCCCAAATATTTGCTGGCTGTTTCAGCTTTCTGTCTGGCCACATCCTTGTCCCGAGGCAATGAACCCAGAATATTTGTTACAGGGGACAAGGAGGAGGAGGGCAAGGAAAGCGGAAAATAGCAGTGGAAAAACAAAGAACATTAGTTGGTTTATCAAAGCTGTTATCTGGATGAATGTGATATGGAAGAAAAATGTATTTCTGAAGCCAAAAAAGACAAGAAATCAGATGCCAACAATGCTACTTTCAAGCTGTAAATAGGGTAAGTTTTATTTAGCCTTTCTGAGCCCTTGTACTCTCACTTACCAAAATAGGGAATTAAAAGACCTACCTTCTGGAGTTGTTGTGAGGATTAAATTTAGTAAGATAATATATCCAAAGTTGTAATACCTTCATTTATTAAAAACACAAAGAAGATTCCAACTAGCCAAGCCACTATTATCACAGATATGACATGAGTGGATCGATGTCCGAGTTCTTTCCTGAGCAACCAGCATCCATGAAGACACCAGCTATTGAGCCTGAAAATTCATCCTGAAAGCGACCTCCCACTATGAAACAGGGTGCTGCTCTACAGGCTGGCCAGCTCCTTAATTGTCTTTCTGATGCTAAGGAATAGCCTGAGAATGGGAATTAGTTTTTCAGTTCTTCCCTATCATTATCATTTTCAGCCTTTGGAGCACTTTATTTTTTGTGCTTTACTGAATCCAGATGAATACTCTGCAGACAGACAGATGCCTTATATTTTAATCCACTTGGCTCTTAAACTGGAACACTGCTGAACTCTTGTGGGGAGAGAGGAGTGTTCTAGTGTTTTTTCAGGAGTTGGAGGAACCCAACAGAGGCCTGTTACCAGATTTTCCTTCTCTGCCTAAGAAGTTGTCATGCAGATGCAAAGCCACTAGATGTCACAAATGGGGAAGTGTTCTTCCCTGCTCCCTGTGGTTTCTCCTGCAAGGAGAAATGGTGATGTACTGTAATCTTTAAAAAAAAAACAAAAAAACTAAAAGACTTTAATTTTTAGGGCAATTTTAGGTTTATAACAAAATTGAGTGGAAAGTTGGGAGTTTCCCATATATCCACTCACGCAAACATATTTGGCTTCCCTTATTGTCAGCATCACTTATGGTACATTTTTTTGAAAATCAAAGAAGAATCCACACTGACACATCATTATCACCAAAAATCAATAGTTTACCTTAAGGTTTATTCTTGGTTTTGTATATTTTATGGGTTTAAACAAATGTATAATAACATACGTCCACCATTATACTATCGTTGCTATTGTCTGAGTGGTTGTATATCCTACCAAATTCATATGTTGAAATCCTAACTTTCAAAGGTGATGATATCAGTAGACGAGGGCTTTGAGAGGTCATCAAGGTGGAGCCCTCATGAATAGTACGTTGTTGTTGTTCAGTTGTGTCCAACTCTTTGCGACCCCTGGACTGCAGGACGCCAGGCTTCCCTGAGTTTGCTCCTCTCCCAGAGTTTGCTCAAACCCATATCCATTGAGTCATTTGATGCCATCCAACCATCTCGTCCTCTGTCATCCCCTTCTCCTGCCTTCCATCTTTCCCAGCATCACAGTCTTTTCCAGTGAGTCAGTTCTTCGCATCAGGTGGCCAAAGTATTGGAGCTTTAGTTTCAGCATCAGTCCTTCCAATGAATATTCAGGACTGATTTCCTTTAAGATTGACTGGTTTGATCTCCTTGCCATCTAAGAGACTCTCAATAGTCTTCTCCAGCACCACAGCTCAAAAGCATCAATTCTTCGATGCTCAGCCTTCTTTAAGTCGAACACTCACATCTGTACATGACTGCTGGAAAGGCCATAGCTTTGACTATATTGACCTTTGTCAGCAAAGTAATGTCTCTGCTTTTTAATACACTATCTTGATTTGTCATAGATTTTCCTCCAAGGAGCAAGTGTCTTTTAAATTTCATGTCCTCAGTCACCATCCACAGTGATTTTGGAGCTCAAGAAAATAAAATCTGTCACTGTTTCCATTTTTTCCCTATTTGCTGTGAAGTGATGGGACCAGATGCTTTGATCGTTGTTTTTTTCAATGTTAAGTTTTAAGCCAGTTTTTTCACTCTCTTCTTTCATCCTCATCAAGAGGCTCTTTAGCTCCTTTTCACTTTCTGCCATTAGGGTGGTGTCATCTGCATATCTGAGTTTATTGATATTTTTCCCAGCAATCTTGATTCCAGCTTGAGCTTCATCCAGCCCAGCATATTGCATGATGTATTCTGCATAGAAGTTAAATAATCAGGGTGACAATATACAGACTTGACATACTCCTTTCCCAATTTGGAACCAGTCTGTTGTTCCATGTTTGATTTTAACTGTTACTTCTTAACCTGCATACAGATTTCTCACAAGGTAGGTCAGGTAGTTTGGTATTCTCATCTCTTTCAGGATTTCCCACAGTTTGTGACCCACACAGTCAAAGGCTTTAGTGTAGTCAATGAAGCAGAAGGAGATGTTTTTCTGGAACTCTTGCTTTTTCTATGATCCAACGTATGTTGGCAATTTGATCTCTGGTTCCTCTGCCTTTTCTAAATCCAGCTTGAACATCTGAAAGTTCTCAGTTCATGTACTGTGGAAGCCTAGCCTGAAGGATTTTGAGCATTATGTTGCTAGCGTGTAAAATAAGTGCAATTTGTGGTAGTTTGAACATTGTTTGGCATTGCCTTTCTTTGGGATTGGAATGAAAACTGACCTTTTCCACACCTGTGGCCACTGCTGAGTTTTCCACAGATTCTGGCGTATTGAGTGCAGTACTTTCACAGTATCATCTTTTAGGATTTGAAATAGCTCAAGTGGAATTCCATCACCTCCACTAGCTTTGTTCATAATGATGTTTCCTAAGGCCCACTTGACTTTTCACTCCATTTTGTCTGGCTATAGGTGAGTGATCACACCATCATGGTTATCCAGGTCTTTAAGATCATTTTTGTACAGTTCTTCTGTGTATTCTTGCCACCTCTTTTTAGTATCTTCTGCTTCTGTTAGGTCCATACCATTTCTGTCCTTTATTGAGCCCATCTTTGCATGAAATGTTCCTTTGGTATCTCTAATTTTCTTGAAGAGATCTCTAGTCTTTCCCAATCTGTTGTTTTCCTCTATTTCTTTACATTGATCACTGAGAAAGGCTTTCTTATATCTCCTTGCTATTCTGTGTAACTCTGCATTTAGATAGGTATATCATGAATAGGATGAGTATTCTTATTAGTGAGCTCCCTGGCCCCTTTTGATATGTAAGGAAATAAGGAGAAGTCAACCCTTAGAAGGGAGCCCTTCACCCTAGCATACTGGCACCTTGATCTCTATCTTTTAGCTCCTGGAACTGTGTAAAATAAGTTGCTCTTGTTTATAAGCTACCTGGTCTGTAACATTTTGTTCTAGGTGCCTGAATGGACTAAGACAGTCATACGAAGTATTTTCACCTCCCTAAAATTCCTTTGTGCTCTATCTGCTCATCTCTTTTCCCCTTCCCCCAACCCTGACAACCACTTATCTTTTTACTGTGTTTAAAGTTCTGCCTTTTCCAGAATGTCATATAGTTGCATTTATACAGTACTGTGGCCTTTCAGATTGGCTTCTTTCACTTGGTAATAAAATCACTCTGCATCTTTTCATGGCTTGATAGCTCATTTCATTTAAGCACTGAATAATATTTCATTGTCTAGATGTATCATAGTTTGTTTATCCATTGACCTAGTGAAGGACATCTTGATGACTTCTAAATTTTGGTATTATGAATAAGCCTGCTGTAAACATCCTTGTGTAGAATTTTATATGGACAGAAGTCTTCAACTCCTTTGGGTAAATACTAAAGTACATGATTGCTTAATTATCAGTAAGAGTATTTTAGTTTTCTAAGAAACAGCCAAACCATCTTCTAAAATGGCTGTACTATTTTTCCATTCACACCTGCAGTGTTTTCTGTTTTCCTACATCCTTTACAGTGTTTGGTGTTGTGAGTGGTCTAGGTTTTGACCATTCTAATGGTTGTTTTACTTTGCATTCCCTGGTGACATATGATGTTGAGCATTTTTTCATATGCTTATTCGTTATCTGTATATCTCCTTTGACGAGGAGTCTATTAAGATCTTTGGCCCAGTTTTAAAATCAGAGTTTATTATTATTATTATATTGAGTTCTAAGTGTTCTTTGTAGATTTTGAATTAAAGTCTTTTATTGTTCATAAATATTTTCTTTGTGGTTTGTCTTCTCATTCTCTTAATACCATCTTTCACAGAGCAGAAATTTTAAATTATATTAAATTCCAGGTTATCAATTATTTCTTTCATGGATCATGTCTTTTGTATCTAAAAAAGCATCATACCCAAGGTCATCTGGGTTTTCTCCTATATTATCTACTAGGAGTTTCACAGTTTTGCATTTTACATTTAGGCCTGTGAGCCATTTTTGAGTTAATTTTTGCAAAGGCATGAGGTCTGTGTCTAGATTTCAGTTTTTGCATGTGCATGTCTAGTTGTCCCAGCATCTTTTGTTGAAGAAACTGTTTCTGTTCCATTATATTGCCTGTGTTCCTTTGTCAAATATCAGTTAACTGTATTTATGGCCATCTATTTCTGGACTCTATCCTGTCCCTTTGACCTATTTTCTGTTCTTTCACCAATACCACACTGTCTTGATTACTGTAGCTTTATAGAAAGTCTTGAAGTTGGATAGAATCAGCCCTCCTTCAATATTGTATTGACATATTGCCCCTCCATATAAGCGTTAGAAGTTCACCAATATCCATGAAATAAAATGTTGAAATTTTGATTGGGATTGCATTGAATTTATGTATCAACTTGGGAAGAATTGATATCCTGTGTTTTATGCCAGTTTCAGCCTTTAGATAACCAGTGTTGTAGCTGAACCCACCCTTGTTGTTCTTATGATTACAAAACGCTGTCAGCAATAACCATCAAAAAACTTTAAAAATATATGTTTGTTGTTTAAAGTCCTGGAAGTTACATGGCACATCGGTGAGCACACAGTGAGATCACAGGTAGAGAGGGAGAGAAAGCATGGACCTGGGTTTCTGCTTTTATTGGGATCAAGGGTGCAGGCCTAGGGAGGGTGCCTATGGTCTTAAGGGCTCACTCTGTATTGGTGAATCTAAACATAAAAGTGGGAATTTAAAGTATGAGAAGAGAAGAAATACAAGCAGTCCAAATAGCCAATTATTGAAGTCAACCAAAGGTGTCAGGGAGAAAGCTAGGGGAGATAGCAGCCTGGTTCTTTATCTAGCTGTGTGGTTCTTACTAAGGACAAATGCTGAAGAAGACAAAAGTATGTCAAATGACTCTTTTTCTCTAGAAGGTGGTGGGACGAAAGGTGGACATGGACCAAGCACTTCAGGGCTGGGACTGACTGCTGCTTGGTGTCCTGCCTTACATAGAAACATACCTTCCTGGGGAGCCCACAGCCAATGATTGACTGGGGTATAAAGGCTCAGTCATTTCTGTGCAAAGTGGGATAATTCAGCAGGGCCATCTAAGCTCCAGAATCCCCTCAGCATCAGCTGAAGCTACTTCTGAGACCTGCATCACAGCTTGACTTCTCCCTCAGCTAATCCTGCTTCCTTCACCTCCCTTCCACAGGCGCTTTCTAATAAACATTTTACACACTAACCTCAGCCTCTAAGCCAGCTTCTTGAAGAACCCGTCCTGTATCAGTGTGCATGGAGAGACAGCCCACGAGCCACATTTATGGTTCCCTTCCCCTCTGGGAGCAAAACTGGGTATTCCCAAGAGTGAAAAGGCCGAGAGAACAAAATAATTGACTTATATTGAAAACTAGCTGTGGTAGTCTTAGCTGATTATGGATGGAAGTAATACCAAATATGGGCTTCCCAGGTGGCTCAAGTGGTAAAGAATCCACCTACCAATGCAGGAGTCACAGAAAACTCAGGTTCAATCTCTGGCTCAAGAAGATCCCCTGGAGAAGGAAATGGCAACCCACCCACAGAGGAGCCAGGTGGGCTACAATTATGGGGTCACAAAGAGTCTGACATGACTAAGCAACTGAGCACACACACAATACCAAATGCAAGTATACATGAATAGAAGTGCTCCACATAGAACAACAAGGTCAAACGTCCTGCAGGGAATTAATATTTTATAATGTTCTAATTCAAAATAATTAGGTGAATGCTTAGTTCTTCTCAAAAGTCAGTTTAAATGTCAGTGATCCTGTTATTCTTTCTGTAACTTCATCAGAAAAGATCTGTTTATTCTTTCACTTTGCTCATACAGCAGTTGGCATCAAAGGGATGGGAGAGGTGGGTGAGGGAGAGAAGCGCGCCCTGGTGGCAGGCACAAAGTGGGTATGTTGTCTGTGGAGAATTTAAAATAGTACTAAAACAGACTAATGGTCAGCCTGCTCTCTGTTATCACCATGCATTGGTGATTCTAAACAATGTCAGTAGCAATATGCTGCTTTCTCCAGTGAAGAGTGCCCCACCTTCACAAGGGACCCCCACAACTTATACATTCCTTTCTATCTTGGTCAACTCTGAGTCAGTGTATACCTTAATTATGGCAACTTGCATTAATACTATTTTCCCCATGAGTGTTTTACATCTAATTTAAGTATGGCTGATCTTTCCCCTTCTTTGTCATCTCTGTATTATCTCTATTACAATTTCTGGCCAAAGTAGTCATCAGTAATATTTAGTTGAATAAATAAAGGGTTCTTCATCTACATTTGGGAGTGGCAGATTGTTACAGAGATAACAAAGTCTTCTAATCTTAAAGCACAATTAGTGTCCTAAATAAATATCATTGTGACCCCCCTCAAACTTGATTTTCTTTTAAATTTCGTTGTTGAATCAAAACAGCTTTCTTGGTACTGAGGCAGGAGATAGATGGGCTCCTGGTTAGACATTTATAGCCAGCCTCCTGTTTACACTTCCAGATAGAAATAACCACAGGAACAGGGTAGATAGCTGGACTTTGCCTCTGGTGGACACTTTAAGATAACAGTAAAGGCAGGGGCAGAGAGGAACTGAGCCCTGCCCAGATAAGAGATAAAGAGACCACATATTTCTGATTCTTGAGGTCAAGGAGACCTTCCCAACTGCATGTCTTCAGAAAGGCTCCTTGGGGGTCAAAAATGGAGAGGGCGTCACCCCATACAAGATGATGTCAAATTACCCATGGGCCTCTTCCATCTTGATTAGGATGCTGCACATACAAGGGAAGACTGTCAGTTCAGTTTGTCACTCAGTCATGTCTGGCTCTTTGCGACCCTATGGACTGCAGCACACCAGGCTTCCCTGTCCATCACCAACTCCTGGAGCTTGCACAGACTCATGTCCATCAAGATGGTGATGCCATCCAACCATCTCATCCTCTGTCGTCCCCTTCTCCTCCTGCCTTCAATCTTTCCCAGCATCAGGGTCTTTTCCAAGGAGTCAGTTCTTCGCATCAGGTGGCCAAAGTATTGGGGTTTCAGCTTCAACATCAGTCCGTCCAGTGAATATTCAGGACTGATTTCCTTTAGGATGAGCTGGTTGGATCTCCTTGCAGTCCAAGAGTTTTCTCCAACACCACAGTTCAAAACCACCAATTCTTCGGCACTCAGCTTTCTGAGTCCAACTCTCACATCCATACATGACCACTTGAAAACTCATAGCTTTGACTAGATAGACCTTTGTTGGCAAAGTAAAGTCTCTGCTTTTTAATATGCTGTCTAGGTTGATCATAAATTTTCTTCCAAGGAGCAATTTCATGCCTGCAGTCACCATCTACAGTGATTTTGGAGCCCCCCAAAATAAAATCTGTCACTCTTTCCATTGTTTCCCCATCTATTTTCCATGAAATGGTGGGACCAGATGCTATTATCTTCATTTTCTGAATGTTGAGTTTTAAGCCAGCTTTTTCACTCTCCTCTTTCACTTTCATCAAGGGGCTCTTATTGATTTCTGCCATAAGGGTGGTGTCATCTGCATATCTGAGGTTATTGATATTTCTCCCAGCAATCTTGATTCCAGATTGTGCTTCCTCCAGCCCAGCGTTTCTCATGATGTACTCTGCATAGAAGTTAAATAAGCAGGGTGACAGTATACAGCCTTGACATACTCCTTTTCCTATTTGGAACTAGTCTGTTGTTCCATGTACAGTTCTGACTGTTTCTTCTTGACCTGCATACAGACTTCGCAGGAGACAGATAAGGTAGTCTGGTATTCCATCTCTTTAAGAATTTTCCACAGTTTGCTGTGATCCACACAGTCAAAGTCTTTAGCATAGTCAATAAAGCAGAAATAGATGTTTTTCTGGAACTCTCTTGCTTTTTCAATGACCCAACGGATGTTGGCAATTTGATTTCTGGTTCTTCTGCCTTTTCTAAAGCCAGCTTGAACATCTGGAAGTTCACGGTTCACATACTGTTGAAGCTTGGCTTAGAGAATTTTGAGCATTACTTTGCTAGCCTCTGAGATGAGTGCAGTTGTGTGGTAGTTTGAACATTCTTAGGCATTGCCTTTCTTTGGGACTGGGATGAAAACTGACCTTTTCCAGACTTGTGGCCACTGCTGAGTTTTTCAAATTTGCTGGCATATTGAGTGCAGCACTTTCACAGCATCATCTTTTAGGATTTGAAATGGCTTAACTGGAATTCCATCACCTCCACTAGCTTTGATCGTAGTGATGCTTTCTAAGGCCCACTTAACTTCACATTCCAGGATGTCTGGCTCCAGGTGAGTGATCACACCATCGTGATTATCTGGGTTATGGAGGTCTTTTTTGTACAGTTCTTCTGTGTGTTCTTTCCACCTCTTATTAATATCTTCTGCTTCTGTTAGGTCCATACCATTTCTGTCCTTTATTGTGCCCATCTTTGCATGAAATGTTCCTATTGTATCTCTAATTTTCTTGAAGAGATCTCTAGTCTTTCCCATTCTATTGTTTCCCTCTATTTCTTTGCATTGATCACTGAGTAAGGCTTTCTTATCTCTCCTTGCTATTCTTTGGAACTCTGCATTCAATTTGTGTATCTTTCCTTTTCTCCTTTGCCTTTCAGGTCTTTTCTCAGCTATCTGTAAGGCCTCTTTGGACAACCATTTTGCCTTTTTGCATTTCTTTTTCTTGGAGATGGTCTTTGCCTCCTGTGCAATGTCAAGAACCTCTGTCCATAGTTCTTCAAGTACTCTATCAGTGCTAATCCCTTGAATCTATTTGTCACTTTCAGTGTATAATTGTAAGGAATTTGATTTAGGCCATTCCTGAATGGTCAACTGTGAACTCAGAGTCAAGGAAAGCAAGACGATTGGCCAGAGGAAATGCAGAAGAAATGCCCCCATGTAAGTGTGTCAAACTACCACATGGGCATGACTGTCTCTTTCAGCCCACCCACATGTGTCTATTCAAAATACTATTTTTCCTCCTAATAAACACTTTTTCACTACTTTCTGTCTCTTTTTGGAAATTCATTTCTACAAAGCCAACAAGCCAGGGCCTTGTCATTAGCCAGTGGTCCCTGGTGGTCTAGTGGCTAGAATTCAGCACTCTCACTGCCATGGCCTGACTTCAATCTCTGGACAGTGGATCGAAATCCTGCTTCAAACCACTGCAGGCTGAGGTCACCCAAGATCAGTACCACCAGCATATTGGAATTGATAAAGTTATATAACAATAATAACTTAAATGTCACTAGTCCTTGTCCCTATCTGCCTGCCCAGGACCACAGACCATATTTATTCGTGTATTCGTGTATTCAATTGTGCAATGGGTAAGAATGTGCATAATGAATATTGACTCCCATGTGTCAGGCGCCATAAGCTAGTACCTCTGACATCTCATCCAGTTAAGTCTGAAAGTTCCAAGCAGAGATATCAGCCATAATCACAGACAGAATGAAACTTAAACACTTAACATTTCTCTCACTAATACTGACCTTCTCATATAATACAACTTCAATGCATTATTAAATTATTTAATAACAGTGGAGAAGAGGGCAAAAAAAGAAAAAAGAAAATTATCTCTAGCCACTCATCACCCTTCATTTCTCCAATCTAGCCTTCACCTTGTGACCAGACTATCTTCTAATGTCTATATGTAATTTTAAGTCACTTTCTTCATCAAATCTCATCAGTGGTTTCCTGTTACTACAAAATAAACCCCCAAACCCATGACATTTAAAGCTAGTTGAAGGATTAAAATATACAAATAAATGTCACAGAATCAAAATGACAAACATATGGGAACTCTCAGACTTTTTCTTCTCCCTGCCAAGTGCAGAGTGGTCTGGCTTTCTCCTGCTCAGTTTTTTCTTTTCCTTTTGCTTTTGAGAAGAGTCTTTCCAGTGCCCTGTGCATAACTGCTGGTTGGTGGGTATAATTTGGGGGTGAGAAGGAGACTGGGCCTGAGTTTCAATGTGTGCTCAGCCTATTACGTGGTGGCAGGAGACTGCCTGGAACCCGTGCATAGTTGATTTTTGTGAAGCAAAATTGGGAGAAATGATGAGAAATCTGAACAAGAAAAGAGAAGAAATGGAGCCAGAGAGAGGATGGTTAGGACTAGGAAAGGAGATTTTTAGCATGGTTAGTGTGAGAAGGGACCAGAGGGGCTGTGGGTTGGGAGGGAGATGGACAGGGAGAAATGGAATTTTAAGAAGCATTCATCAAAGAAAGAAACTGAGTTACTTCGAAATTTCTTTTGATGTCTGGACTATGTTTTGTCTGCCATTGTGTTAGAAAAATCATTTTACACTCCAGATTTCACGTCTCAGTTTAAGTAACCAATTAATTAAGGTCTACAGCTGCCTTCCAGGTCAATGAATATTAGGAAAAGAAATCCTCTCATCTTCCCAGTTATCAGTTATCTGACCTTTGGAAAGTTAACTTTTTTTAATTTCTGTTTTTTCATCTGCACATTAGGGTATTAACAGCACCTGCCTCATCAAATGATTATGAGGATTAAGTGAAATCACGCATATATAAAGTCCTCAGCTCAGTCTCTGACATAATGTGAGTGATAGATGAATGATAACATCCTGTTATTGTTTATATTGTTAGTTGGAGAGACTCAAGTTGAATCGTTGGAAGTTTCCACAATGAAATTATGTGTCCTGGCAAGTTAGATGGGACCAAGAGACACCCTGGGGCTTGCTGAATAACAGAGACTAGAATCAAAGCATTCTGTGCCTTGCAGTGGTTCCTGTAGTCTGTAGACACAAGTATATTTTTGTATCTGACTTCTAACATGTCAGATTTCCTCTAAGTAGTAGTTTCTTCTGTTAAGCCTTTCATATAATTTTAACATTTTTCTGCATCTCATTTGCTTGTGTTTTTATTTTTTCTTTTATATTCCATCTTGTTTGCTTTCTCTTTCTCAATCCCACTTCTAAAGAAGGATTTAAGGATTGCAAAGCTTCTCCAAATTTGAATTTAGCGAGGCAAAAATAAGCTAACATCTCAGTTCTCTTCTCTCCAAGCCATTGCCTTCTCTCCTTCCTACTCCCCCACACCTTAGACACTTCTCCCAAGAACAACTTGCTCCTCAAGATTTTAGCTCTTTCACCTTCAGATGCGAAAAGGATGGAGGTCTTTAATCAGTTGTATCTTTTTGTTTCATAAAGCAACAACAACAAAATACACTGCCTCATCAGATAGTTGTAATTATAAGCCAGATACAAATTAAAATAAAATTCAAAGAAACAGACACTGGGGCAAAAGCTCTTTGAGCCCAAGTGGCCTAAAGGGACTATCTGTCTTTCCTTTGGTTTTCTTTCACTTTCTTCTAAAGCTTGTTCTCTGGTTATTGAAATTACAGGATTCTATCCTCTCATACCATTTTCAAAGGCTCAATGTTCTTAATTTGTGGTCTGAGAATATCAGCATGAGAGCTCTCCATTAGAATCATCCATGGCAGGGTTTCCGGGGGACAAGACCTTTTATAAGTATATCGTAAAGATGTGTCAGTGTGTGTTCACGTGCACAAGCAAACTCTCTTCTGGGAGAAGGGTCATGTCCATTAGTAAAATCCCAAAGACTCTTCCAAAATTACAATCTGTGCAACTTTAACCATTTGTCCAAATACTTAACTCTATTTATTTCAGTTTGTTCCTACTTTTCTCATTGCACTTGTGTATATTTTTTACTATGGTAGTTCTATACAGGCATTTTAGATCTCGAAGAAGAGGTATTTCTTCCTTATTCACTATCATTTGAGATGATTAACTCCCAGTTCAGGGCCTATGTAATAGACATTTCAATTAAAGTTTTTCAAAGAATGTGGATGTGTGGTGATAAAAATGTCATTAAGCTTGGTTCTTGCTGTGTATAAGTCTATAAGTAAAACAAGAAGACACAAATGTTTTTTAAAAAAACCACCACCAAGCACAATAGTCATAGCAGAAGAGAGTCCTATGGGGAGTAATGGGAAAGATAGATGAGTTTCTGAACCTATTCCAGGAGGTTAGAATGGACCTGTTGAAATAAGTGATATTCAAATGTGTCTTGAATGGCTATAACAAACTTTTATAGCGAGATCAGGTGGGAATGAGCATTCTTGGCAAGAAGGGGGACAACAGTCAGTTTGGTTGTATCTGGAATCTGTGGGACCTGTGACTTGTCGGGGCAATGTAGTCAGGTGAATGATCCCAGGTGGATGACTTGGGATTTCCGGTCAAATCGTCTATACATGTATATGGTGTGTGTCCTGACATAAAAGTCTATCTAGAGAAAACGTACTTTGGGAGAAGTCTGCTCAGTTGTTGAGAACTTCCAGGGCTTGGGAGAGAGGGAGACAGACAGACAGACAGAGGATGAGCAGACAGAGACCATATGGGAACTGAGCAGTTCAATGTCTAGAAATGTGTCCAGGACACAGGGACAGTCCTCTGAAACATGAAAGGACCCAAATCTGCCAGAGGAGAAAGAGGTCAATGCTGCTCTAGACACTGTTCAATTCTATGAGCAGTTTACGATGCAACAGTGAATGTAGACCCTTAAACACTTCAGTTTGATTGTTTACACAGGGAGCTTTCAGCTTATTTTATTAGGAAGCATCTTGGACTTTATGAAGAGCATTGTACAGAGAGCGATGGTTTAGGTCAGGCAGTTATGTTCTGAATGAAACCCTATTATTCACTGGAAAATGTCAAATGTAAAATGGCTATTTTTGAAAAGGTGACTCTCGCATAATTCCTTTGCATTTTAATAAATAGCATATTCATGGATACTTTATTCTGAGCACATTTTTGGTGCCTTGGCAAATAGGTCCGTGTAGTATTTTCACTGATAAACATGTTATTGATGGCAGGGCCTATAGACCACAAAAAGCAAGACTAAACATTGTAAAGTTGTTTGTATGCTATGGCTCTCTGCGAGAGAACCAGACATTTGTATCCTTTGCCTGAGGCTGCTTAGAGACAGTTTAGCTGCCAAATAAAGTTACTAAATGGGCTTTTAATTTGCTGTATATATCTGAACCTGAGGATAATGTTTTGAGTATCTGAGAACTGGCTTGTGGAAGAAGCTAAATTTGACTGTTACCACTGTATAAGTGGTCATATTTGTTTGATTCTTTTATTTTGGAGAAAAATATTTCTACAGTGGTGCTAAGATAATATGTTTGAATTGAAATGGACAGAGTCACTCTGGAAAGATTTTGCTCTGAAAATGACTTTTTTCTAAGCCTCTTTCCATAATAAAAATAGAAAATTTTATAGGGTGTTCCCCCCATCAAATAATATTTTCTAGTTATATTTTTTGATGACACAGGCCTTTGTTTCTTTTCTTCCATTGTTACTGTTGTTGATGATTTTGCCTAAGTATGTTGTCAGTATATACCCTTAAATCAAGAAACCCTAGGGTCTGGCAGGCAGGAGGAAGTGATAATGTTTTACAGGATATAGTCCCAGAATATAAAATTTGTTGAATATAAGATTTGTTAGAAGTGAGGGGGCAGTAGAGGGAAGGGGTTGAAGAAACAGCTGCTTGGAAGTTAGTTTCCTCCTCTCAGAGCTCTAGCAGTCTGTGGAATTGCGACCATAGAGTCTCAAAGAGAGGACTCCCTTCCTGAGTCCTCCTAGGCACCCCCAGGAGGACACATTTCCAGATGGGAATTAGCAGGCAACGAACCTCTTAAGAGTCTGGCCCTGCAGGGCTCTGGACATGCTGTTTACAGACTTTTTCCAGAAAAAAAAAAAATTGTGTTAATAATATACTGAATGGCATTTTCCATCGTTGGTTGTTGGTAAATGACTGAAAGGTATTTAAAACGCAGGCTACTAGTCTGATGTGCATCTCGTCATTACCGCTTAACTTAGGTGCTGGTACTGTACGTTGATTTTTAAAGTTTTACATATCCTTTGCATTTATATTGTTCGTAAGAAGCTTTTTGTCCAACAACTTTACTAGTTGGCAATTTAATTCTTTCCAAAAATGTCTCTTGTTCAAATATGAAATCACAGCTTGCACTTCTATCAAAGAACTGCTTATGTTGAACATAATTATTTTGAATTTTTAAATTGTGGATAAACTTAGTCACATAAAATTGTAAATACTATATACTTCAAAATATTACCAACTTCTATTAGCAAAATCTAATATTAGCAATGCTAGTGACCTGTATTTTTTTTAAAAAAGAAGTATTTTGTTTATAAAAGCTTTTCTCCTAAAAATAAAGATGCCATTAATGCTAGCTCAAAAGGATCAGTTTAGCAGCTGGTGTGTGGCATGCGGTATGTAAATACTTTTAATATAAAAATGGCATGAATCTAATAAAATTATTCAGATGTTCATAATTTTAAGTGCAATTAAATCAATGCATCTAGTTACATATCATATTTTTAAAATTTTTTCTTGATTTGTAGCCTAATCTTGAGTTACTTAGCTTGTTTGTTTTGAGTCTCTGACTGCTAACCTTAATCCCATTTCCCCAGCATTTTCTTCAGTCCTTATATTATCAGGAGATTGTTGCCATATTGAAAGTTTAGAATTTGCTTTGAAATTTCAGGGATTTTCCCTGCTCTTAATGCTATAGAAAAATGTATATATGTGAAAAAAAGATTTTAAATTCCTATTCAGGGCTTATAGGGCAATTGTTTACCTGAGCACTTAGGAGAGAGAGAGGAAGCCCTCAGGGTGTGGATGAACAAATTCAGTGTTTGGGAAGAAATATGCCAACTAATACTTCAAAATATTGGACTACATCACAAATGTCTGTATTTATTGTCTGTTATATATGAGGGGGCATAGTTTGAACATTGTCTGGCTAGACCAGTTTGGAAACATTTCAGTCAAACCTGAAAGTTGATCTGCTTTCACAGTTGGTTCATTCTCACAAGTTCCACTGGGACAAGTTACACGCATTTCCATTCCTCTATCCAGCATGCAGAGGAGCACCTGGGAGCTTGGAAATTTGTCTCATGACCCTAATTTCTTCACATATGTACTAAGACCAACTCACATTAAATTGCCCAACAAAGTTGAGCAAGCCTGAATAATTATGTTTTCCTGAACACAAGTTGCCTTTCATTAAAGGCTGACAGGGGCTTCCCTAGTAGCTCAGTTGGTAAAGAACCTGCCTGCAATGAAGGAGACCCGAGTTTGATCCCTGGGTAGGGAAGATCCCCTGGAGAAGGGAATGGCAACCCACTCCAGAACTCTTGGCTTTAGAATTCCATGGATGGTACAGTCCATGGGATCCCAAAGAGTCGGACACGACTGTGTGACTAACTTTCCTTTCCTTTCAAAGGCTACATGAAAGCTAAATAATTAAATACTCAATTATTTTAAGATGAAAAGTTAGAATAGTGGAACTCTACAGATTTGCCAGCCATCTGGTTCTGTCACAAACTCCTCAGGGATCCTGAACATATCTGCAACTGAAAAGAATTTGAACTTGAATGACTTTTAAATTGGGACATAAAATATGGCAAATCAGGCTATGCACAGATACTTATCAAGGATAAAGGAATAGATTTATTTTGAAGTTTATGCCCCATGATATTTTCTTTTTTCAGAGAAAATTAAAAAGAATGCATACACATTAATAATTCAATTAAAACTCTTTCCCTAAAATTAAACTATACTTAAAAGCTATATTTTAAATTAATCCAAAAGGTCTTCTGCTCTGTGACCTTTCTCATTTTCCAGTTTGCAGGGAGCCACACTATCAGTTGTTAAATTCTTAAGGAAACTTCTTATAAAGAAAATCAAAGTGTAATTAATTTAGAGACTATACTTAAGATTAGTTGAGAGACTATTAAGTAAAATCTCATTTTCATTTTGGAAGTTTTCTTATCTTTTTTTAATTGAAGTAAATTTGACACATAACGTTTTATAAATTCAAGGTAAAATGTTGTGTAATCCAGAGTCACAAAACACACCTCGGAGGACACAAGACAGTAGAGAGTGAAAGTGAAAGGCACTCACTGGTGTCTGACTCTTTGTGACCCCGTGGACTCTACATCCATAGCATTCCCCAGGCCAGAATACTGGAGTGGGTAGCCTTTCTCTTCTCCAGGGGATCTTCCCAACCCAGGGATCGAACCCAGGTCTCCCGTATTGCAGGTGGATACTTTACCAGGTGAGTCACCAGGGAAGCTCCTCAAAACAGTAGAGTACAGTTTATTATGCCAGCAGGTCCAAGGGGAATCAGTTCTCAAGGACCCTGATGTTTCTGAGAGGCCCAGTTTTATGCCACCCAACTACGTGACTGGTTACATGTTAGCAACCTCTTTGTTGTATATGATTGAGTTTTACAACAAGTAGGTGCTAGGAGAACAAACAATTAAGGTTAAAGGTTTGGGGAGGACAGTGATTATACATCAAGGGGGGATGTCTCCATGGTTGATCTAACAGGGGCTGCCTGACCTCAGCTACAATCTCCGTTTGTCATCAGTAGGGAGGGAGGTCACTAGGAGACCTCGTTTTCACTAGCAATGGTTTCCTCACTCTGGGCAAGGTTCAGGACCAGTTCACATCCTCTCTTTAGGATGGATGACAGGCTTCAAGATGGCATCTCTCCTGCTTTCTTCACACTGGCCCCAACAATATAACGTATTGATTAGATACATTTATATACTGTAATCTGATTATCATGTAGTGCTAATACCACTATGACATTACATAATTTTCATTTCTTTTTTTGTGTGTGATGAGAATAAGATTTAGGAAGGGATTATTTCATTTTCAGACCAGACACTTATTCAGTGCTTTCTCCCTCAATTAAGCTGCACCTAAAACAGCTTTGACATTTGCAGTGAGCAGTATGTGAGAACCTTGGCTTCTGGAACCATGTAGGAAGTAGAGAAGTATGTAGGGGTTTGCTCTCAACAAATTTGCAGTATTTCTTTATCAGAAATGTCACGTATCAGAACACAGGTGACCAAGTCATGTGTCAGAACATAACTTTCAGTTTATGGCAAACTGGCATACACCAATTTTAGATCTCTTAAGAATCATTAGTAAGAACCTCACACGCCCTGCCTACCACAATCCCCCATTAACTACCAAAATTGCATTTATCTCCACTAAGGGGCTTCCCAGATGATGCTAGCAGTACAGAACCCACCTGCCAATGCAGGAGACATAAGAGACACGGGTTCAGTCCCTGGGTCAGGAAGATTCCCTGGAGAAGGAAATGGCAACCTGCTCCAGTATTCTTGCCTGGAGAATCCCATGGACAGAGGAGCCTGATGGGCTGCAGTCTATGGGGTCGCAAAGACATGACTGAAAGTGACTTAGCACTTAGCACAAGGGAATAATTTATACCAACACATGCTCAGACAATAGGTGTTCCAGGATTATCATTTAAAGATGTGTCAAACCTTTCATGCATGTAATCGATAGTCAATTTCAAGACAGTTAATTCTAATTTTGAATCCTAGAGGGATGATCTTTTATCAATGAAAAACAGCTTCAGTTATAACAGGAAGATATGTTAAGCCAGGAAAAAATATTTTTGGTTCAAATGTTCCTAGAATTATATGTTAAGAAAATCCAACTAGTTCAGCCCATGCAGAAAACTTCCAAAGGAACATGTACAACATAAATTTTACATTGTATTTGATTTTACAATTCAATAAATGTTTGTAAAAACATACATTTTGGAGAATTTTGATAATTATTTGAAAACTACATTGACAATGACAGAATCATTTTCATACTAGAAATATGGGTACAACTTGTGAGGTCCAGATTTTGACTGTGGGGCAAGAACTGTTGAGGTCTTATTAGATCATTACTGATTAAATAAGGAATAACTTGCTTTGTACAGAGCACAGTATATAGTCGTCTAAAAAGTGATCATTGTTAAGTTTAAAGTCTTGGACTTTTGGACAGAACTGCTATTTGGTTTACTGTGCTTGAAAAGGAAATCACAAATAAGTATGATGATGATGATGATTAATGATAATATAGCATTTATTGAACACTTACTAGTGACAGACACTCTTAGAAACACTTAACTCATCTAATCAACAAACTTAACCAGTGGATAAATGCTGAGATGAATTTCCTGATCTTAAGCACTTCTATTGAACCACTGCCGATAAGATACTAAAGATGGATAAGATATCCTAGGACTTTTTGGAAAAGGTCAACTTTGCATCCCTGGAGGTGGCTGGTTTCAGGAAAAGCACACCTATGTATTTCAGATGGACATTAAGGCAAGAGCTTGGTTGTGGTTTCCTTACAGCCTGTGTAACGAAGCTTCACTGAGGCTTTAGTTGCACTGGTTTCTTTGTTCTTTGTTTACTCTGATCATCCACCTTGTAATAGAAAACTCAAGCTGTTCCCCCAAAAGCCACTATTACCTATTTTGGGGGTCTAGGGAATTTGGGGGATATGTTTTGAGCTGTTAGATTGATTGGAAGGGAGTAATCACTAGCAGTGACTGGAAGAGTGAGGGATGTTAAGTGCCCTAAAAGGTGAGATAATCTCACGCAGTAAACAACCATTTTAACCAAAATGTGTATGGCATTTCTGAGAAACACTGCAGGTGATTCAGATCCTCATCAGGAGATATCCAGGGAGGCTTTATAGTGGCAGACTTGTAATAGAAGATACACTGGGGAGGAATCATAAAATCAAGTCTGGAATATTTTTTCCAAGTTTTATTTTATTTTTTCTTAGAAATTGTTAGACTCCAGTGAGAATGTACTAATATTATAGCACATTAATTTGTTAAGTAAGTTTTGTGTAATGCATCAGTTCTGTGAAGATTTTAGAAGTAGAAGGAAAAAGGATAACCCTCATGAGTATGTTGGTGTATATCCTTCTAGACTTTACTATGCATATTAATTAATTACACAAAGATGACATAATAAAGATATCACACAATTTTTTAATTGCCATTTTTTAGTATTTGCATGGAAGGAAGGAAGTTTCATAAGCTCACATCAAAACTCTCTACTTGTAAATTTTTGAAGTTTTTAAGAGAATTTTATGTGAAGACATCAAATATTTACATTTCAAATGTCAGTAAGTGTCACTGATATTTTTTCAGTGTTTTATTTATCTTTGCATTATTCCAAACAAGATTGGAAGTGATTTATTTACATCACATGTCAAAATTGACTTTTGAAGTAGTGCTTTGGTCAGTGAGATAAAGACATTTCTGTAGACTATCACAGCCATAGCTTTCCTCCACTGAATCTCTAAGGCATTAGGCAGCAGTCTCTCGATACTTTTATGCTGCCTACTGATTTGAGAATTTCAAAGTTTTCACAGTTCATCATGAGCAGTGCTCTCCCTCCAAATCTTGATGCCTGAACTTTCCTCCAGTGATCATTTAATATGGAGCCAGTTCTCAAGGGAATTATCATGCTTCAAAAATTTGCTTTATCTTTTTGGTGGTGGCAAATTGTTACATTGTTAGTGCACTTTTTAAATTAATATTTATTCTTTTTAACCAACTCAATATGGTAAATTTTTCTTTAGAATTTGGAATTCTTCTTCTTGGTGGGGAGGATAAAAATAAAACTATGCACTCTTTTTGCACAGGCAATATTCTGGCAGGAAGCCTCATGCCTTGTGCCATTAGTACTAGTTTTCCTTTGTCAGTTGAAAGCCAGGGAAGGAAAGGTCAGGTCCTACTTCCTCCATCAACGCTAGACCATTGACCTCTGTGGTCAGTGGAGGGGCCAGAGAACTAAGGAAGCTAAAGAATGGCTGGAGGATATTTCAAACTGATTTATTATTGAATTGTGTTGATCATGTCTTCCATTTGCCTCAGTGTGAGTTGCAGTTGACTCATCTCAGTTCAGTTCAGTCAGTCAGTCGTGTCTGACTCTTTGCGACCCCATGAACCACAGCATGCCAGGCCTCCCTGTCCATCACCAACTCCTAGAGTTCACCAAAACCCATGGCCATCGAGTTGATGATGCCATCCAGCCATCTCATCCTCTGTCGTCCCCTTCTTCTCCTTCCCTCAATCTTTCCCAGCATCAGGGTCTTTTCCAGTGGGTCAACTCTTCGCAGTAAGTGGCCAAAGTATTGGAGTTTCATCTTCAACATCAGTCCTTCCAATGAACACCCAGGACTGATCTCCTTTAGGATGGACTGGTTGTATCTCCTTGCAGTCCAAGGGACTCTCAAGAGTCTTCTCCAACACCACAGTTCAAAAGCATCAATTCTTCGGCACTCAGCTTTCTTTATAATCCAACTCTCACATCCATACATGACCACTGGAAAAACCATAGCCTTGACTAGATGGACCTTTGTTGGCAAAGTAATGTCTCTGTTTTTCAATATGCTTTCTAGATTGGTCATAACTTTCCTTCCAAGGAGTAAGCATCTTGTAATTTCATGGCTGAAATCACCATCTGCAGTGATTTTGGAGCCCCAAAAAACAAAGTCAGCCACTGTTTCCCATCTATCTGCCATGAAGTGATGGGACCGGATGCCATGATCTTAGTTTTCTGAATGTTGAGCCTTAAGCCAACTTTTTCACTCTCTTTCACTTTCATAAAGAGGCTCTTTAGTTCTTCGATTTCTGCCATAAGGGTGGTGTCGTCTGAATATCTGACGTTATTGATATTTCTCCCGGAAATCTTGATTCCAGATTGTGCTTCTTCCACCCCAGTGTTTCTCATGATGTACTCTGCATATGAGTTAAATAAGTAGGGTGACAATATACAGCCTTGACTCACTCCTTTTCCCATTTGGAACTAGTCTGTTGTTCCATGTCCAGTTCTAACTGTTGCTTCCTGACCTGCACACAGGTTTCTCAAGAGGCAGGTCAGGTGGTCTGGTATGCCCATCTCTTTCAGAATTTTCTGCAGTTTATTGTGATCCACACAGTCAAAGGCTTTGGCATAGTCAATAAAGCAGAAATAGATGTTTTTCTGGAACTCTCTTGCTTTTTCGATGATCCATCGAATGTTGGCAATTTGATATCTGATTCCTCTGCCTTTTCCAAAACCAGCTTGAACATCTGGAAGTTCACAGTTCATGTATTGCTGAAGCCTGGCTTGGAGAATTTTGAGCATTACTTTACTAGCATGTGAGATGAGTGCAATTGTGCAGTACTTTGAGCATTCTTTGGCATTGCCTTTCTTTGGGATTGGGATGAAAACTGACCTTTTCCAGTCCTGTGGCCACTGCTGAGTTTTCCAAATTTGCTGACATATTGAGTGCAGCATTTTTACAGTGTCATCTTTCAGGATTTGAAATAGCTCAACTGGAATTCCATCACCTCCACTAGCTATATTCATAGTGATGCTTCCTAAGGCCGACTTGACTTCATATTCCAGGATGTCTTGCTCTAGGTGAGTGATCATACCATCATGCTTATCTGGGTTGTGAAGATCTTTTTTGTACAATTTTGCTGTGTATTCTTGCCACCTCTTCCTAATATCTTCTGCTTCTGTTAGGTCCCTACTGTTTCTGTCCTTTATGGTGCCCATCTTTGCATGAAATGTTCCCTTGGTATCTCTAATTTTCTTCAAGAAATCTCTAGTCTTTCCCTATCTGTTGTTTTCCTCTATTTCTTTGCATTGATCACTGAGGAAGGCTTCCTTATCTCTCCTTGCTATTCTTTGAAACTCTGCATTCAAATGGGTGTATCTTTCCTTTTCTTCTTTGCTTTTCACTTCTTTTCACAGCTATTTGTAAGGCTTCCTCAGACAGCCATTTTGATTTTTTGCACTTCTGTTTCTTGGGGATGGCCTTGATTGCTGTCTGCTGAACAATGTCACGAACCTCCATCCATAGTTCATCAGGCATTCTGTCTATCAGATCTAGTCCTTTAAATCTATTTCTCACTTCCACTGTATAGTCATAAGGGATTTGATTTAGGTCATACCTGAATGGTCTAGTGGTTTTCTCCACTTTCTTCATATTCAGTCTGAATTTGGCAATAAGGAATTCATGATCTGAGCCACAGTCAACTTTGGTCTTGTTTTTGCTGACTGTATAGAGCTTCTCCATCTTTGGCTGCAAAGAATATAATC
Organism: Antilocapra americana; assembly: GCA_007570785.1. NCBI lineage: Eukaryota > Metazoa > Chordata > Mammalia > Artiodactyla > Antilocapridae > Antilocapra > Antilocapra americana. Next base: position 24,773,589 of record ML660765.1, on the reverse strand, counting down.
AATCTGATTTTGGTGTTGACCATCTGGTGATGTCCATGTGTAGAGTCTTCTCTTGTGTTGTTGAAAGAGGGTGTTTCCTATTACCAGTGTGTTTTCTTGGCAGAACTTTATTATCCTTTGCCCTACTTCCTTCTGTATTCCAAGGCCAAATTTGCCTGTTACTCCAGGTGTTTCTTGACTTCCTACTTTTGCATTCCATTCCCCTATAATGAAAAGGACATCTTTTTTGGGTGTTGGTTCTAGAAGGTCTTGTAGGTCTTCATAGAACTGTTCAGCTTCAGCTTCTTTGGCATTACTGGTTGGGGCATAGACTTTACTCTATCAGATTCATATGCCAGTTAGGAAATTACTTATAGCTTTATTGACATAGTTTATACATAATATATTTTCTAGAATTGACGACTCAGTTTATCAAGTGTTTATTTACAGACATAATGGAAAATAAGATATTATAAAATTTGACAGTACTTTTCCTCCTTTCCCCCAAATATTTGGATTATGAGTAATTTTCATTTTCTTTCTTTCCTATTGTATGTTGGCTTTTTGTTTATTTATTTATATTTTTGGTCTAAGGGTCCATGCTGTAATATAAAGCTCACTGTAAGAATAGGTTCTTCTTCCTGAAATATAACTAGATCCCAGAAGTGACTGCCTTCATATGGAGTTTGAATCCTTGTCCCAAAAATGTTTTACATAGGTATTGTTATAGCCCTTGGATTTTGTTAGTTTAGATGGGAAAGAATTTGATGTTAGGATATTATTTGATTTATAGTAGTTTTTACAGAAATGACAGTAATAGGGCAGGCAGGTAGGCAAATAGCTTATTAGAACACATCTGCTAATATAATGGAAACTATTACTCAGAGAAAAAGAGCAAATCAAATGAAACCACTGTTCACATTTAAAGAATTTCTGAGTTTGATCAAATTCAAGCCAATTATACTATTTTAAAAATTAAATTGTGAGCTATAGATATCAATCCAACCATATATCAGTGGAATGGTTTTGATTTTTTTTCCTGCTAAGTCTGTTAAGACCAGTGTTTCTCAACCCTGACTACATATGAAAATTTACCAGAGGTCTGTGAGGGAATATTTGAACAATCCTGATGCACCTTTGACCATGATCTATGGGAAAGAGACTGAGGTCTCAAAGTTTTTCTAAAGCTCCCTAGGTGATTCTAATATGCTGACAACTGCTTTAATATATTACTGAATTTTCATGTATATTGAACTGAAAGGTTGGCTTTTAAAAAAATTCTTTTTTTTTTTTTTTCTATTAGAACAGCAGACTTTGCTTCTCAGCCACTTGAAGTTAGGCTCTCAGCACAGGAATTAAGTGCTTTCCCATGGAGCAAGGATGTTCGGTTTGGCTGACCTCGAGTATAAGCAGAGCCACAAAGTACTTTATTTATCTTTTCCCTGGGCTCACAGCAATCATTACACACGAATATGTTTATTTATCAGAATAATAAATAAATAGCTCTGTAGTTTTGTTTCAGATTCACATGTAAGATTCTCAGCATTTTCAAAGAAGGGCCTTTCAATAGACTTAAAACTTCAAAATTTCCTGCTTTTTGTTTTCTATTCATATGCATGAGTTTTGGCAGGCAAAATTTTCATTGACTAAAATCAAAGGGAGCAATAGTGAATAAATTTTAAAAACAACAAAAATCCCAGATATTTCAAGCAGAATGAAGAGCTGCCAGTTGAGCCCCTTACTTAGAAAGAAAAATATGGAATATGGTATTCTTAGAATTTATCACCATCTGAGAATCTCATATCTGTTGATCAAACCAAAAGGTTCATTGTTAGAAAATAATCTGAGCTTTCTCTCCACCTTGAGAATGCTCCCCTGAATAAACACAGCTCATGCTGCCATCAGACACCAACTGAAAGAGGTATCTTTTAATAATGGAGACATGTGGAACTGGACAACTTCAGTGGACAGGGATAAGCTGAGAAGGAAGATTATTTACTTTCAGAGAAGACATGGAGCTACCCTCTGGGCTGATCCAGGTTGTCTCAGATGATGAGTGACTATGGAGGTAACAAAGCTTTATTGGTCTGAAAGAAATATAGAGAAAATAAGCTTCACTTGCTCTTAGTGGGGGAAAAAAACAAAACAAAACACATGTGTGCGGTGAATTTCCTCCTAAAGATTGGAGCAAGTAGCCTGCTGTCAGTTTCCTAAATACATCTCCTATAGAGAGATAAGGACTCCAGAGTCATCTTAAGCTGTGCCCTCGAAATAATGCTAAATGAAGGGCTGAAGAAATCATACTACCCAGTGATGCTTTAATGTACTGCTTTACTTTTTGGTGGCTCAGCAGTAAAGAATCTGTCTACCAATGCAGGAGATGCAGGTTTGATCCCTGGGTCAGAAAGATTCACTGGAGAAGGAAATGGCAACCCACTCCAGTATTCTTGCCTGGGAAATAAGATGGACAGAGGAGCCTGGAGGGTTACAGTTCATGGGGCTGCAAAGAGTCAGACACAACTGAACAACTAATCAACAATTCTTGCCTATCTGCTTATCCTGGACAAGGTCCTTTCTGCTCAAGAACAGTCTTAGTATTAAGCCCTGTCACTTGATAGGGAATTAAGAGCACCACATCTGAACAGTGAACTTGTTTTTATTTAAGCACTATGAAAACCCATAGGACCTTTCAATATTAGTACCAAGCAGGTTTGTGTGTGACTTGGCTATAATTAATACAAGAGGTTGGCTGGAAAAGTTAACATGATCTTTCATCTGTGTGAAAACTTAAACGTTAAAGAAAAATGATTTAATTTCATGTTACCCTTAGACTTTCTTCTCCAAGGTTGTTCAATGTATTTCAGGTAAGTATGGGAAAAAATTTAAAGTACACTTTCCTGTTTTAATGTCAGTAATACAAATTGTTTTAGATGTGCTTGCTTTCAAGTTGTTGCACCAGTAATAGACTCTTGCATCCAAGAATCCATTTTTAAATGCCAGAAATATCTAGAAACTCTCTTCCACAGTGAAAATTCAGAAGGGATGGAACTATTAACAAATATGTTCTTTTTTATTGGAGTATAAAGTGCTTGAGAAGGACTTCAGTAAGAAAATTAAAAACCTTTTTTTTTAATTTAGCTACATATGTAGCTTAAATATATAAATCTATTCAAGGACACTACAGATTCCTGGCATTGCTAACCAGATGAACAAAATAAATTATACTTTGAATCATATAAGAAGAGAAAAAAACAGTAGATTTGGGGATAATACTATTGCTGATTTAGTAACACTACAGATATACTCCTTTTGTTGTTATTGTTAACTTTGCAAAATATAGGAAATGGAAATTGGTAGGTGTTTACAATTTGAAGTCAAATATATCAGAACAAGGATGAATTAAACATATTTTCTTGAAATAATGCATTTATGGGGTTTGACACAAAGAAAAATAGCTGAGATTCTACAACTCAGAAGAATCAAGAGATACTGCGGTAACACAAAATTGACTTTTAATGTTTGTTTACCAGTTCATTGTATCTTACAGAAAATGAAAACATTTTTGTCTTTTGTAATACAGATATGGTTCTTCTCCTCAGATTTGTACTCAGTAGGTATTAAATGCCTTTAAATACTGACTTCCTTTTAATCAGGTGACTTAATAATGACTTTTGTAGTTTTCATTTCTTTCATTGTACATCATTGCTGCGCTGGTAGTAGTGAACTATGGTACAGTTAACTTCTCAACACAACTATGTCAGTTATCCACTGATCACTGTTTATGTATTCTATGCTGAGAATGAATATGTGATTCCCTTTTCATCCTTCCCTCCTTAGTGGTCAACTACTCCTTGAGACCACCATTTTCTTTGGAGCACTGAAATCAAGAAATCCAGTATGGCTGCCAGCAACCAAATTGGAATCTCCTTTGAGACTACTGCTAATTGCCAAAATAATAAGCGACTATATTATTGCATAGAATAAAACTTTAACAGGTACCGGCCCCCTTCCTATGAGAGAAAGTTTAAATTTACAAATACCATATTTGACTAGAAATTACTGTGATAAAACATGGCAGCAGTTGGTAAAAGGTGGCTTCCAGTGTTAATGTAACTAACTTGTTTTCATTCTTATACTGCCTTTCATAGGAATCATTTCTTTTTGTCTGTTTTCTCAAATGTAGGCTTGTCAGTGAAATATGCACATATACTTTGTTCCTTAAATGGGCCAAGTGTTAATTCTGAACAAAATGATCAAAGCAAGATTTCCTAACCAGACTCCCATCTCATCCCTCTGTTGTTCTTAGTACCCAAGTCTGAGGAGCAATTGTTGAATTAGCCAGTGTTAGCCAGTGTTGTACCAACTTTCCATTAGGAATTGTGTTAGTATAACCTTTCTTTTCGGACATTCTCAGTGAAATTCCTTGAGGAATGAAATAGGAAAATAGATATTTGGTGAAAATGGCAAAATAAGAACATTAAAAAGAAACTCTTATTCAAGGAGAAGTCCAAAAGGGTATGGGAATTCTGATCCTTTGGGGGAAGTCAGAAGATAAAAATTCTGCCCAGCAGTATTCATTCTGTTAAGATTTTTTTTTTAACAAGCATGGAAAAATGGTGTGCAGTCAGTATAGATTTTAGTCAGCTAACAGTCACTCTAAAAATTTATCAGCACCAATTCCTATACTAGTAAGTATTCAAAAGTTAAGAAATGCTACTATGCTTAATATTATAAAGGTAGAGTTTTGCAGCAATAACTGAAATTTGTATATCTGCTTCAATAGAAATTTCTTTCCACTTGTACTTCCAATAGTATTCTTGTAACATGGGTAATAATCATTCAAGTATGGATTTCCTCCAGTGAGCTGACCCCCACTTTTGAGGTACTAGAGTCACTGTTTTGGAGATAGTCCCTCTTTAAATAATATATTTATCTTAAACCATTCAGGTATTTTTAATTTAGAAGTTTGAATTCTATTTGTATCAGTAGTGTTTGAGTTAAACTTCACAATCTCTTTGGATTTATATTTTTGTACAATTTGCATAACCAACCTACTGTAAAAATGTGCATGCATACATTCTCATCTTTTAATAGTAAAGCATCTGAAAATTTCCAGATATGCTTTTGACAGAAGAAATGATCTACTTTTATTTACAATATTCTGCCTAGATAATATATGAGTATAGTTATGGTTTCATGGACTTCCAATTGTCCTATACCTTCCACACACATAACTCTACATTTATAGAGTAAATTTATTAGAATTATTACAGAGCTTTGAAGGCAACCACAATCAATTCAGGAAACAGGTTTATTTACTCATGTTCATGGGAGGAAAATCTACATAAAAACATTCATGAAAGCATATCAGCTATGTCATACTTGGATTATTATACTAAATCCCATTTATTAGAACTCATTGTGAAACAATGGGAAACCATGAAATGTAATTTGAATACAAATATTGGTCCCTGTGGGGTTTCAACACTCATAAAAATATAGGAAAACCGAGCTTTATTTAAGATTGGAGCTGCTAATGGGGAAAGTTTTTTTTGAAGCTGGTCTTACCCTTTCATATAAAGCCCTGAAGATTTTAGTGTAAACTCTTTGACAGCTTCAGCATTTCATTTAAGCCTGATGATGATCAGCAAGAAAGTGACATCCATCACTGTTCACATTTTCTATATGGAGAAAGGTTAAAACTACTTTGTTGTCTTTTTTACCCAAACACAGGCACCAGTTGGACTTCCTAGTCTATATACAAATAGGAATAATAAGAATTCTGAAAATTGGGTTCTTATTTCTTGGTTAGGCAAGTACAGTTATTTATTCCTTCTATGAATTAAATTTTTGTCATGTCATGTAAATAAGAAGGAAATATTAAATATTTTAAAGTTAATTTTATAGGACAATAACACTTCATAGGCTAACATAAAATCAAGCTGCTCAATTTTACAATTTTTCTGTCCAGCAGTTTATCTATATAACTGCCCTGAGTAGATGCTAAATGCTGCTTAGCAAACGGCCCTTAGAATTTAAATATAATTCAGTAAAGCTACTCAAAAGAAAACAGTTCTTTTCAGGCATGTATGATTTTAATTAGGAATCTTTCATTGGTTAAATATGATTTGCTTATTTTAGTTTCATACTTCATATAAATGGGGGTCTTAAGGGGTTTTAACTGTGCTTGTTATACATTGGAGTCTGTCTGATTTTTTTTTTTTTTTTGGTCAAAAAGGCAGGATTTTAAAGAGTAAAATATTCTGACTATCGGAGCTTTGAAATATTTTAGAAAAGTGTAGATTGTTCCCTTGTGAAACTAAGTGTTGTGCAACCTCTCAGAACCTCAGTTTATGTAAAGAAGCCTATATTTCAAATCTGTTGCTCTAATCTGTTTATTGTAGTGCATTTCAAAATTGTACAAACATGTAAAATTTGTGCTTGTGGCAGCTGCTGCTCTGAGTAGCTTTACTTTCCTTAGTTTAATCCTAGCAATCCTCAAGCTATTGCATGCCCCGATCATGAAAGGATACTTCACTGGGATGATGTAGCCTAAACAGTTTGGCTCTAAAACCTCCATATGTAGTGCTTCCCTTAAAATTATATTAATTTATAATATATATTGAATGATAATAGCTTTACAAAAACAAATTAATGAATTGGTCTTTATGAAAATGACTCTTTACAGTAAGTAAAAAAGGGTTATCACAGTTTTGGTAACTTGCATGAGTTCATATTGGAAAAAAAAAACCTTTCACTTCACATGTTCTTAATGACTTTCAAACTGGCGTGCTTTAGGGGCACGCTCAGTTGTATGCTCTGAAGCAGTAGACACCATACAGCTTATGCTTTTTATCTGGGAAACCCACGAAACGCACCGCAGCCTCGCTAGGACTGCAGCGCCTTCTTGGCCTAGAGATGGGGTAGCGGACACTGCCGTCTGCCAACCAGCCTGCATCGCAACGGTCATATCCCAGAAGTTTCCAGGCAGCGAATATCTGGCCCACTTTAGCAATCTGAGCACCATCATTGAGACAAGCCTGCACCGCTTCGTCGTAGGTCAGCTTGGTGGGGTGGATCAGGTAGTAAAATCGGCCTGCAGAGAGAAGGAAAGAGGGTCAGTGGGCCTGTCTGCAGCTCAGCCCAAGAGAGATGGAAAGAGCCCCAAATGGAAGTGTTTCTCAATACAGGGGGATATAGATCAGTGTCTGTAGAGGTTCCGAAACATAGGCTAGTCAAAGGCAGTAACCCTAGATCTCTCTCCATTAAATCTTTTCCTTGCCCCTTAATGTGTGTTCAGACATGCTCTTTTAGAGCTGTGAAAAAAGAAAAGGGAAATGACAGATGCAGTCTCTGTTAGCCAATTAGTGGCTAAAAGGGCCCTTCTGTGGCATTAGAGAAGACAGAATTCCATGTTAAAAGCAAGAGCTATTTAAATTCTAGCTGTAGCAAGACTGAAGCCCAGCACAAGTTTCTGGAGAGGAAAAATTTGAATGTGAAAGGATCAAAAAACATTCCTGACAGAAAAGTCCATTTAAAAAAAATCAAAAGCCCTCAAGTCCTTTTCATTACAGGTATCAATAAGACATTATTCTTATTCAAAGACTACAGTATGAAAATGCAAAACATACAGGAAGTCACTTGCCATAAATAGTGCGGCCTTAGAATGTGAACCCAGTCTGTTCACTCACTAGCAAAGAGGGAGAAGTTAGTTGTTTTTTCCAGCTTCCCTCTATGGGAGCTCTGACACCTAACCATTTCTTGATTTCACAAAAAAGAGCAAGTTAGCCTCAACCACTTACCTCAGTAGTGTTCATTACTGAGATTCCTTCAATTTGTACTAAATATGCATAAAAAGAATAAAATATGACACCAGCTAACCAGAGTCATAGGCACCTACCAGTGCAAAATTGTCTCAGACTTTTAGTTTCAGGTAGAATAGGATCAGACTCTTACCAGGTCATACACTGTCATGTGATACCCTCCTGAAAAGTGAAAGTTGCTCGGTCATGTCCAACTCTTCAGGAGCCCATGGACTATCCAGGATACTAGAGTGGGTAGCCTTTCCCTTCTCCAGGGTATCTTCCAAGCCAAGGAATCAAACCCAGGTCTCCCATATTGCAGGTGGATTCTTTACCAGCTGAGCCACAGGGGAAGCCCAAGGATACTGGAGTGGGTAGCCTATCCCTTCTCCAGCAGATCTTCCTGACCCAGGAATCAAACCGAGGTCTCCTGCATTGCAGGTGGATTCTTTACCAACTGAGCTATCAAGGAAGCCCTGGTATCCTCCTGCCTCTCTTCAAATATAGATCATTGAAGTCTAAATTAGTGCTTGTCGGTTCTTTCTAGAGTAAAAGGGTATAATTTGGAGGACGGGTAGTGGTCATGGGAGCATTAATAGAGGGTTAGTTCTATCACCTGTACCTGAGGCCGGCAAATTATATCATGTGAGTCCAGTGAGGTTTTATTAGAACACAGCCACACCCATCTGTTTTAAGATTGTTCATGATGGCTTTTGTGCTGCAGTATACAAAGTTATATGAAGTAGTTGCAACAGAGAGCATATCACCCACAAAGCCAAACATATTTACTGTCTGACCTTTTGTTGATCCCTGATCTCTTTCTGTTTTCCCTATAATATATCAACAGGCACCTAAAACGTAAAATATGGGACCTGGGCCAGCCTCATGGGTTTGTGACCTGCACAGTTACATTGGGCCTCATGCTTGATTTAATGTTCTACTATGTCATCTTAAAATTCTTAAGAATTTTTTTTAACAAGGAGCCCACATTTTCGTTTTACACTAGGCCCCACTGTCACATCACTGGTTCTAGAAGAAGCAAAATAGGGTTGGGAGTTGTGCTGAATTCAACTAATCAGTCATCAGTTACTGATGCAACCTGGATCTCTCACTTCTGCGTTTGTCTCCAACATTATTTCTACTTAATTGTCTTGCAAAGTTCTCTTAATCAGAGCTCTCTGTTTATCCAAGCTCTCTACCCTAAGCTTTGCTGATGATCTATGAATAAACTGACATTGTAATTTAAACAAGAGTATGACACTGACGCCATCCTTACTTCAGTGGAGAGATCTATATCCTATGGAGGGCACACAGTAGCAGCATCTTTGGCAGTAAGAAAAAGACTCCATAAAACATGACAGTCAAACTATTTCACAGTAACCGTTGGATGCAATAAAACCAAAGAATCATGGAAATATGTACTTTTGCTTAGTATCTGTGTGGATTTTTTAAAAAATTATGATATTACAGAGCTCCTTTTATATGAAGCAATAGTTTAAAGACTTTTCTTTTTTTAAGAGATAAGATTAAAATTTTGATGTCGTATCATAGTATGTATTAATCTCTGGGACAGCAAACAAGGCAGTATGGTTAATATCTTACCATTGAAATTGGATGTAAAACAGAAGACATCATATCTGCTTTTATCTTTGTCCCAGAACCCGTAGTTCCTGACGCCAGGCACTGTGTTCTGGCCCCCACAGGGTTCTCTGGGCTTTGTGATGGGATATTGTACAGACCCATCACTGAGCCAGCCAGCGTTGCACCAGTCCAGCCCACTCCGCCAGGCATCATACAGCTGATCAAAGGAGGCAATCACAGCATCCTGGTCCAGACAAGCCTGCTGTGCCTCGTGAAAATTGAGATTGTAGCGCCCCAGTCGTGGAAAATAAGGGAATACTACACCTGTCCAAAGGAGAAAGCAAGCAATCGTTAGTGGCACAAATAGTAAGAACTATGAGCAAACTCCACTTGAGTGGGGAAAACAGAATCACCATCAGATGAGGTAGCAGCTTTTTGTTCAATTTACTGTGTTTTCTAATGGTTCCCTTTCCCTTCAAATAGCCTCTAGGCTCTGAACATTTCACAGTGAGCTATTTGGTCTGGTAACTTCAGTGATTTACCTGTTTTGCTAAGCATTCAACTCAAGCCTCACAATTCTCCTTTCTGAAATGATTCATCTGCAAATTAACAAAAACCTAATTAAGCAGTCTTATTTCATATTAATAGGGTAATTTTTTACAGTGAGGCACTTCCATAAAAAGCATCCTGGCTCTCTTATTCATCTGTCTCAGTTTTTACTGTAGCTTAACTCAATCTTATTTTTTTCTCTCCTTGGACAATACGACTAAAATAAGAGCTTTCATTTTTAAATATTTCTATTACTATTTTTCAGCTTCCGTATTCATGCATTGCAAACTGAAACTAAGCTTTTCTAAACATTGATATTGCAAATAGAAAAAAAAAAAGCCTTTAAAAGCTAGGCCTTTACAAGGTAGGTACAAAATAGACATCTGCCAAAGGGATTGTCAAAGAATTAAATATTTTAGAGGACAAAAACCCTTAGTAAATGTGAGCACTTGGTGAAGATTTGGCACTTGACTTTGCCTGCGTATATGCAACAGTTTTTCAAAGCATTTCTTCAGGTTGGCTCAAATCAGATTATCATGGGAGGTGATTGAGTTGTCCCACAACTTTCTGCATAGTTTCTTTTAAAGAATAAGGGTTGCATCATAAAAAAGCAAAGTTGTATCATTTGTTGGACTTTATGAAGGACCACTGAGTCAAAATGTCTCCTCCATAGTTGCTAGAAGACAATTTTGCCTTGAATTTTTTAATATAATGAGTAATAATTCATATTTTAGCATGTGGAATGTAAAAAACTGACTCACACAGTAATTTGGTGGATTATACCAAATGTGCTGTTTTATGAGACTGCAGACCCTGTGCAAGATGGATGCAGGATCTACTAATAGTGTAACCAGTTGCACAGGAGATGTTTTCTTTTAACTATTGTCCTGGAAGATTCTACAGGAAGAAATTTCAAGAGCTTAAATCAAGTCATGTCCACTGAAGGCCTCTGCAGGACACATTTGTCCCTGCAGGCCAGTCCAGCTGGCACCATCCACTAGAGGCAGAGATCCAGGAAGGCTTCCTGATCTCATCCTGCCTTCTCAGGTTCTTGGCTGAGAGATCTGTAAGCTGAATTGGAGCCAAAAGTCAGGAGGAAAAGACTCTCTTGGTTGCCTTTGCCCCCTGTAGAGATGGGGGATAGGGGGTGGGGAAGGCCTGGGAGCAACTCCTTCTAAGAAGGGCTATGCCCAGGCATCCAACTAAGAGCCCAGTCAGCGCTGAGAAGGAGCCATTTCAGTGTTCCCAGTCCCCTCACGCTTTGCATCCTCTTTTCTCAGCAAGCTCAGGAATGCCAATGGAAAAGAAAATATTTCATTTTTCCAGTAGAGCTTTCCTTGGCAGCTAGACCTTAAGTGAGAGAAAATCTCAACGTATACAAACCTAAATTCAACCATTTAGGTTGAATTCCATTTCCCAAATAGCTTGAGATGGTAACTGTGGGGAAAGCAGGCTATTTTAATTTGTAATAGTTTTAAAGACCTAGGCAACCTCTTAAGTTTTAATTCACCAGACTGATTTGGTGAACTCCCATAGGCATTGGGGAGATTTTTTCTTTACTCTTTTGTCCTTGACTAATCATTGAATTATGTTTGATTTAGTTCCAAAAACAGTGTAATATATTTTTTATTTCCTTTTACATTTAACATAATTTTACTCAATCATTCCTCAGAGTCACAGTGTAACCCTATATTGAAATTTCACTCTTTTTCAATGGTGAGAGTAAATTGTCAACTTACAGTAACTCCAAAAATTTACTTAGCAGATTTTAATCAATGTTTGATGCTGGAAAGAACAAATTCTGAGTAAATCAAGGTCAATTTCCACATCCTCACCAACATTTTTAAAGTTTCACTTTATTGTACACATTTCAACAATCAGATATTTTGTACAAGTGGGGGCATTTCTGGAACATGTTTGTTAGTATTTTATTTATTTACTTGTTTTACTTCCAGCTAGTTAAGATTTCAACATCTAAGACTATAACTGCAGAAACCTTTTTGGCTTTGTGGAGAAATGTGCAATTCCTACAGTTGAATTATGCAGCAAATGGTGATTACTTTCATCCAGCATTACAAAAATAAGAAAAGTTAAACTTTCATGAGTGAGAAAGAAGGGTATATGATTATTTTCCAAGTATGATTATTTTCTACTTGTATGTCAAAATAGAATCAAAAGCTTTTTACTTTTCCCTGAAAGGCTGGTATGCATTATTTCAAAGGGGATTAATAAGAAATATTCATCACATGGAAAAGGATACTATCAAGTGATGTGAGTAGTTTAGTGAGAAATATGTTTTAAAAGCACATTCTTTAAGACTTCTAATTGCACAGTCCAGTTCATCTTAGTTGTTGGCAAATATCAGTTGGTTGGATATGTGAAAGGTTTTCATGCCGTGGTACATATTAAAGCTAGAAAAAATTTCAGTAACTTCACAAAGTAAATATTTTTAATAACAAAAAAGTAGAGGCCATGCAGAACAATTGTACTTTCCACAGTACCTCTCAGAATGCCTTTCAGTGTTACATACATATATGAAATCAGCTTTCTATTTCTAAAAGTTCTTAGACCATATTTTTGTGAATTGGCTCCATTTTTATCAGTGGAAGACCAATACAGTGGAAGATTAGAAGTATAAATGTCATGTTTTTCATATCATTATATATTTCTCGATTGCTCAAATGAATTCTGTAGGCCAAGCTACTCATGAACTTCTGGTGACACTCTCCTTGTTATATAAGGCTTATCTCTTGCTGGATGTTGTTTCTAGCTGTGTGGGTAATTTGGTAGTAATCAGAGGGCTTTACCCTATCCAAGATTCTATAAGAAAAAAGAACTGTTTCCACAGCTAATTCCAACTGACTCATACGTAAGTCAGTTTTTCAAAAGGGTTTACTTTTTTAAAAAAAGTCAGTGTGATTTGAAAAACAGATTTTAAAATACAACGAAGAGCAGGCATTATACTGAGTACTCTAGGATACCTTGAATTTGGGGTGTGGTGTCTTTCTGCAAAGAGTCTATGATTATATTTGTGTATACACTCACACAGATGTATAAAACTCTGACTCCAAGACATATAAGCCATATAATTTTGGCATCTTAAAGTAGAACAATTTTTTTCTAATTGGGAAAATTCTTTGAACGACATAGCATTTAATCTGGTATTAAAGGGCCAATATGATTAAAGACATTGTACAATTACATTTGGAATGGCATCTTAATTATGACATTTAAAATGATATACTTCCCTGGTCTTATTTACGCATGTTAGAAGATTGACAAGGAGCTTAAGCAGAACTTGCCTGACTGGGTGATGACCCTATGTAAGGATGTAATTGATAGCGAAAAAAGGTCAGAACCTGGAATAAGAGCTAATAAATGATAACCACAGGGTATCTCTTCTGCTGCATGTGGTTTACCGTAGCCTTCCAATTCTTATGTATATAATGGCTGCACTGTGAGCATCTACCCAAGACCAGGTGGAAATTGTCAAGTCCCTCAGTGTCTGTCCTTAGTTAGCAATCACGGTTCCTCAGATTTTATTCTATGATGGCACTGTGGTTATCATGAAAATTTTTGTAGTTTTATTTTAAAATTTTTATCTCAAGTTGAAATATATAGATAAAATAATAACCTGGATTTTTCTTGAAAGTCATTCAGTGGGAGTAGATAAAGCAGGCTAAAGTAAGATTGGCTATCTGATGACACTTTTTGAAGCTGGATGATTATATATACAGACATGTTATACTCTTTGTCATAGTTTTTCTCATTTTTCAAACATTTGAAATTAGTGATAATGAAAAGTTAAAAAATTTTATCCCACCCTATTGAGTGGGATAAGGCTCACCCATGCTGAGCCTTAAATGAGTCAAATTGGATGCTAACTACCTGTGGCATCTGTTACTCACATTTTGGCCTTTGAAGAGTTTCCCCCTCAACCTGTGATGTTCTCTTTCCCATTTTGTCATGGTCTCTATGCTATGAAGGTACCAAGTTCACCTCTCATGGTCCATATCAAGTGTCTCTTCCTTTAGACTGCTTTCCATTGCATGGCCCTTCCTTTGCATGCAGGCGTTTTTGTATTGCAAGTATAAACCCATAGTATCAAACAGTCACTCACTTATAAACTATTTCCTGGAGAAGGGAATGGCAAACCACTTCTTGCCTTGAGAACCCCCGGAACAATATGAAAAGGCAGATTGACACTGAAAGATGAACTCCCCAGGTCAATAGGTGCCCAATATGCGTCTGGAGAAGAATGGAGAAATAACTCCAGAAAGAATGAAGAGATGGAGCCAAAGTGAAAACAATGCCCAGCTGTGGATATGACTGATGACAGAAGTAAAGTCTGATGCTGTAAAGAACAGTATTGCATAGGAACCTGGAATCTTAGGTCCATGAATCAAGGTAAATTGGAAGTGGTCAAACAGGAGACGGCAAAAGTGAATATTGACATTTTGGAATCAGTGAACTAAAATGGACTGAAATGAGTGAATTTAACTCAGATGACCATTATATTCCATTTAGCAGGTGAAAAGTGAAGTTGGACAACTTTGCAAATATTTACCAAAAAAGATGTGATTAGAGTTACAGTAGAAATCTGTGGTCTGAGAACATCATAGCTGGGGGTGGAGGAGATAGGGCTCAGGGTAGCATTGGTCTTTGATCTTATTTTTAAAGGATTGTATTGTCTCCAGTTGTTCAGAAATGGATTCTTGTAGATAATGTTAAATGTGGAAATGTCAGTCACTTCAAGGCAGATCCTCTGGTTAATGACTGTTTCTACTCTTCCTATAGTACACAAGAAGATGGAGAAACACTCTGCAATGAAGGGAATTTAGCAGCTGTAATAGACACACCGATTAACGCAGTATAACTAAAAGACAGTCCCTTGATCATCTCCCAAATAACTCTGGGGCCTGTAAGAATCTTTAGAAAACTTCAGAAGAACTGAGGCTGTCAAACATCAGTGCCTTTCTGAAACCTCTACTCTTTTACCCCAACAGAAACTGTCTCCTTACTGTAAACCCCTAGATCATAGTAGATAAAAGCAATGATGTCATTGAGTGCCCTTGGAATCAAATTCTAGTCCTAGCTCTTACTCCTAACCATGTTACCTTTGGAAGGGAGTTTTCCCTAAGTTTCAGCTGTCCAGGGCTATTACTGAAAGTGAGCAAAATAAATATGCATATGATTAGAGCAGTTTGTACCTACTTACTTTAACAAGTTCCACCTTATTTTAAAGTACTTACTTTTGAAAGTATCTTAGAATCTTTAATTGACTGTAAGATCGTTGAATGAAAGGAACCATGTTTTAGAATTTTTTGTTTCTCATGGTACAAAAACAGCACTTTAAAAAATATTTATCAATTAAATTGGTTCTTTGGGCACATTTACTTAGCTCATATGGATATGAGTTATATGGTAAAGAAGTACCCTGAAAGCATGGAAAACATGGAAATTTGGAAAGTTGAAGGGCTTGTATAGGAAAAATTACTCTTATTACAATTCCCCTTCAACATATTTAAGTGTGTCTTAAAGGAAGCCTCGGTTTGAGTGTATTATTCTCTAACGTGTGCTAAATCTCCTTTTCAAAGGGACAGCAGGCTTCATACTCTAAGCCATCATCAAGCAGTTATAATTTAGAAAGACCTTATATTCACTGTACTTATTTTTCTGGTTTCCTTCTATTTCTGGCAAGTTATATTGTTTTATGTTTATTTAAAATTTATTTTAAAGTAAGTGTAAGAAGATAACAAATATGACATATGAGTTACTTAAGTTTAGGAAATACTGTGGTATATAAACATGGACTTTAAGAAGAAAAACTAACAACCAATAATACAGTTTGAGCTATTGTTCATAGATTGGAAGCCAATGTATAAAATGGATAAGTAACTTGATCTGGTTACAAAACATATACTGACAAAGCTGGGACTAACATAAGCATCTTAGTCCTCCTAGTTTCCATTGCTTGATGCCCCTTTGATAAAAGAAAGTGACCCTCAGTATTTGATGATTACTGTCTTCTCTAAGCCAACTACTTTTTTCATCTTTAATAATGCCAGTGTTTATGGATATTAAAGTGCATCAATAAACACTCTTAAGTATAAGGTGGTGTGCAATCAGGAGCCAAGAACTACAACAGAAATGCACATTACAACATCAAGCAATGTATCAGACACACAAAGCTGATAGATCTATACGTATGTGATGGTACTGTATTGGATTCAGAAGGTTACATCTCCAGTGATACGCTAGTGGACAAAATAGACAAAATAGACACAGCTCTGTCCTAGAATGTAAAAGGAACTTATAGCAAACACACACCTATGGTTTACATAAGGAAGGATTATTCCATTAATGCAGTCAATATTTGTTCTCTCATGTAAAGAAATGCTCAAATTCATAAATGAAGAGTGTCTAGAGATATATCCTCAACTAAAGAGAAGCATAGAGGGCTTTGGTAGAGGCAAGACAGGCTGGCACATTCTCTTGTTTAGCTTTGTGTACATTTTAGTCTTTGAATCTACTAAGAGTGTTGAGTGTTAGTTGTTTAGTCGTGCCTGACTCTTTGTGACCCCATGGACTGTAGCCTGCCAGACTCTGCTGTCCATGGGATTCTCCAGGCAAGAATGCTGGACTGGGTTGCCATGCCCTTCTCCAGGGGATCTTCCAGACCCAGGGATCAAACCTGTATCTCCCACACTGCAGGCAGATTCCTTACTCTCTGAGCCACCAGGGAAGTTGAACCTACTGAAAGTATTGCATCCCTCCAAAATGCCTTGACTATTTGCTATTCAGTGTTTAGGAGACTCTGGACCATTAAAAAATTTACTTCTTTACAAGAATATTTAAATAAATCTAGAGGTTCCTTTTTGTTAAATTAAGTTTTCACAGTTATTTTACAGAATACAACTGAATTTATTTTAGCAGACGTCCTTCACACACTTGCCATTATTTTGAAACTGAGATAATTTTAGAAGCATAATAAAAAGCCTCCACTCTGCATTTCTTAATAACTATGTAATGAGATTTAAATTTTGAATAGCATAAGGCAGTTCCTGAATATTGTTAATTCAGTTACACTGCACATTTCTTCTACTTGCAAATAGCTTCCATTTTGCATATAACCATTGTGTATAAATTTCAAATATGAAACTTTGAATTGTAGACAGACTCCAAATTACAGAAAAACATGCTTTACATGGACTTCTGGTTTTCCACATCAGCACTGGGGTAACTACTGAACATTACTTGTCATGAAAAAACAAAAAGCAATGATTATCATTCCTAAGTTTAACACGATACTTACCTTGTAAATCCAATGCCACCACAGCAGTATCATCTTCTAATCCTTCAATCACCTCACACTTATATCTCCCATAATCCTCTAGAGTAAGGTCTGTGATCACCAGAGAAGCATCATTATCGCTGCCTCCTTTCAGAAACACTCTACCGTGGTAGCCTCCATAGGTTTTCTTGTGGTATCCCATGGAAACAAAGACATCCACTTCCTTGAGGTAATCTGAAGTTAGCTTGGTCCACTTAATCCGGATTTTGTGGGTTCCTGAGCCAAATGCTGTAGGGTCTCGGTAAAATTTACACGGCAGTGTGACATTGCCACCTCTGTGTGAGAATACCTTGGCTTGTTCTGCTTCCACCAGTAGACGGGGGCCATTTTCTGCTATAATTGAAAAAAAGGGAAAAATTAATATGCTTTTAGACTTCTATAATAGGAAATATACTGCCTATACAGGGTATCTGGTGAAGAATAGCACTGAAGATAAGCTCTGCCTTGTTGAGCAGTGACCTCCTTTGAATTACAGAGAAAGGTACCTCTAGTACCTAGTGGGGGTTCTACAAGGTAGTCATGTCTTTTAAGCCACTGAAGAAAGGGAAAGTTGTACATGATAATGAGAAATACTGGCTATAAGATTCTATAGTCATCTGAAGTTTGAAGATGTCATCATAAATTCTGTTTTTTTTCTATATTTAAATATAAAAATGTAGAAACAAGACCAAGAGATATAATAGGGAACCATAATTATTTCATCAATATAAACCCCCAAATTTAAATTGGATAAATTGATCTTTCCTTAGCTAAACTTCCTAAATCAATAAGTCTGTATTGTATTTAGGGAAAAGTTTATGGCAACAGATTAACATTAATTGAACTGTTTTGGCTAAAGAACTTAGAATGTTCTCCCATCTGTGCCTTCAGAGACACACCTGTGATATGCCTTTCTGGAGCATTTCAAGCAACATACATGTATTTTATTTTCACACAAAGGCTAGACCTCAGAAAGGCATTTTTAGTGAATGTTTTTTAAAAAGCTCCAGATTTTGAAATATATTCCTCAAAACTTGAATAGTAAAAATGTACCCAAAGTTATATTTCTTTGCTAATTAACCAGATAGTTATTTGTTTCTTTATTCCCTTAAATCTCCTTCTACTGTGCCCCTGCTTTTTCTGTATCTTGCTTTACAGAATCTTCTCACTTTGCTTCTGCCTTGACTTGCCCTTTAGCTTCCTTCTTCCAAGGACTTTATTGCCTTCCCAAGAGCACCACGATATTCCTAGCCTGCCAAGTCAGCAGGGCTGCCAGGCTCTGGATAACCAGCTGTTATTTTCAGATCTTGGCTTTCTCTGGGGTTCCCCCTGGTTTGCTCATTGTGCTTTTGACCTTGATGAGCTCTCTTGAGAATGTCCAAGCTTTGAAAATGAGAAAGCACTACAACAACTCCTGGATGCACATACCTTCTCATCTACACACAGCTTTCAAAGGCTGCCAAACCTGCCTTTCAGGCAATCTTTCCTTCTTTAGGCTGGAGGTTCTGAATCAACCTCAGTCATGAATCATTAATGGTATACAGGTCATCAGGCGGAGTAGCTGGTCATCTCCAGACAGACCTCAAAACTTAGCTATTTAATGGCATATGTAACTTTCAAAATAAAGTGTTCAAGAATAGACACACTGATTCCATTTTTATTATAAAGCAATCAAACTATTAAAAAACAAGTATATTTAATTTATGTCAGCTCTAGTCTTCAGAAATGGAATAGTTTAACCACTTTTAAAGCCATTAGTGCCCTACTTTGAATAGTTTTTTAAAAATGAAAGGATAGTGGCTTAATTATCCAGCTTAAAAAATCCAGCTCATTAAGCATTTCCTTTGATTCTCTTCATCTCTTATTTAGGCCCATAGATTCATAAGACATAACAGGTGAATCTATTCAACACTACTGTATGTATATTCCCCCTGCAATATCCTCAATAACCACACCCATGTTCTACTTAAATATTTCTAGTGTCTTCTTTCTAACAGGAGGAAAAAGTGCTGTTTAGTAAATTGCTCAGCAACATCTGAGGCTCTACATGGATCTACCCAGTACCTCGGGAGGACATCTGGAGCTGGGTCTTTCCATGATGGGACTTGAGACATGACATGAAAGTGAAGTGACGGTCAAAGTCTCTCAGTCGTGTCCGACTTTTTGTGACCCCATGGACTATACAGTCCATGGAATTCTCCAGGCCAGAATACTGGAGTGGGTAGCCTTTCCCTTCTCTAGGAGATCTTCCCAACCCAGGGGTTGAACCCAGGTCTCCTGCATTGCAGGCAGATTCTTTACCAGCTGAGCCACAAGGGAAGCCCATATAAGACCTTCAAAAAGTTGCAGTTTCCTGATTCTCTCAGTTTTATTTTTAATCTTTTCTTATATTGGAGTATAATTAATTAACAATGTTATGATAGTTTGAGGTATGCAGCAAAGTAATTCAGTTATACATATACATGTATCTGTTCTTTTTCAAATTCTTTTCCCATTTAGATGATTACTTAATATCAAACAGTTCCCTGTACTATAAAGTAGATTCTTACTAGTTACCCATTTTAAATATAGCAGTGTGTACATGTCAATCCCAAATTCCCTAACTATTCCTCTTCCCTACCCTTCCACCATAAGTTCATTCTCTGAGTCTGTGAGTTTGTCTTTGTTTTATAATTAAGTTCATTTGCGTCATTTCTTTCTAGATTCTGCATATAAGTGATATCAGAATAGTTCTCTTTGTCTTACTGTCTTACTTACAACAATCTCTAGGTCCATCCATATTGCTTCAAATGGCATAATTTCATTCTTTTTAATGGCTGAGTAATATCCCATTGTGTATGTATATACCACATTTTCTTTATCCATACCTCTCTTGTTGTATATTTAGATGGTTTCCATGGCTTAGCTATTGTAATCAGTGCTTCAGTGAACATTAAGTGCCTTTCAGACCATGTTTTTCTCTGATATATGCCCAGGAGTGGGGTTGCTGGATCATATAGTAGCTCTATTTTTAGTTTTTTAGGACTTTCCCTACTGTTCTCCATAGTGGCTATACAAATTTACATTCCTGCCAGCATTCTCTCCATACCCTCTCCAGCATTTATTGTTTGTGGCTTTTTTGATGATAGCCCTTTTGACTAGTATAAGGTGATATCTCATTGTAATTTTGAGTTTCAATTCTCTAATAATTACCAATGTTGAACATCTTTTCATGTGCCTCTTGTCCATCTTTATGTCTTCTTTGGAGAAATATCTATTTAGGTCTTCTGCCCATTTTTTTGATTGGATTATTGATTCTCTCATACTTTTTACTTTAAAGTCAAAGCTAAGGCCCAAATGGACTGGGTTAAGGGGGTGTTACATTAGTTAGGAACAAGGGCTTTGATGTATCAGAGACCTTGTTCTAACCTTACCTCTTCAGGTTTCTAGCTCTCTAGCTTTGAGCAAGGTGTGTAACACCCAAGCCTCAATTTCTTTATATGTGAATTAGAGATAGTAATATCTACTATGTATGACCTCAGAGACACTGAAAGCACTTAAAATAATGGCTGACCAAGCTATTATTCTGCATACTTTTCCATCATATTTTTGCAGTACCATACTACCTGATATTGCACATAATTTTAAATATATTAACCTTCCATGGTTCTATTATAAAGTTTTGAACCATGTGGAGTAAAGAAACACATACAATGCCACCTGTGTTATATAGGAAACTGGGAAATTATTGTGTGGTTTAGCATAATCATAAGGTATTCCAGAATGAATACAAGGCTTGAGTGTTTTTTAAATTAAAGAGTTAAAGCACAGATCAAAAGTCTTGTCTAAGGGACTGAAACTTCTAATTTTTTTTTGAGGTTAACTATAAATCATCTTGTAGTATTTTAGAAGTATAAACTTCTGATTTTTTTTTTTTAGGTACTATTTACTTTTACTCTAGCATTGTGAGTAGATGATGACTTATGTGGTATAATGTTGAGAACTAAGCAGACACCAAAAATCCATTGGCTTCCCACAAAACAATTTTTCTAACAAGACTGCTAGAGTGTATAAATTTCTACCATCCTTATTTTTTGGACAGCTGGGTGTTGAGGTAATAGATGCCAGAAGCCCTGGCTGAAATTCAAAGAACCCTATGAAAAATATGTAATGTATAACACGTTGAATGACTGAGGGCCATTAATGTTCATTACCTAAATCCCCAGCATGACCTTTAGAACAATGTACTTTATTATTTTGCTTGCTTTTAGAAGCTCAACACTGCAGATTATAAAGCATTGAATACTGTTAGTTGGAGTGGTCTACTGCAGAGCAGGTAAGATGTAGGGAAGAGCTCTGGCCAGTGAGTCAGGAGCCCTGGGTTCTGTTGCAGGTTCTAGTAGAGCTTAGCTGTTTGAGTGACAGGTTTACGTCATGAGAACATTGAGCAATAGATTTGTATCTGGCTGCCTTTGGCAGGTTGTCATGACAGGGATCAGACAGGAAACACACTAAGCTGGAGATGGGGAGAGCAGGAACAAAGGGAACCTATAATGCTGAAGACAAACTTTGCACAGTTGTGCCTAGAGTAAGTCTTGAATCTGATCCTTGGATTCAAAAACGTGCACTAGTTTGAAATTAATGTTTAAATCAAAACTATTCAAACAACAGGACACTTGAAAAGCAAATCAAATGCAAAAGATAAAAATAAACGTTGATCATCAGAATAAATATTGGTTATCCCTTAAAATTTTTCTTTAACTAGAAAAACCTAAGCAGCATGTATGTGCTCATTTTAGGGGCATCAAATTTTTTAAAAAGTCTACCTGTAAGTTACAGGAATTTCATATTTTTATTAGTGAGTGTCATTGACATTGACTCAAAAAGATTTGATGACCTTCAAGACCATAGTTGTCTCCAGGGGAAACAGCAGGGCTTCATTATTATTTTATGAATTCTGCTGTGAAGTCTAGAGGACATCATTCAATTTCACCAAATTGTGAAAGCAATGGCATGACTGAACAACTGATCTCTGTGTCACTCTGTAATTTAAACAATAGGACAAAAACAAATAGTTGGAGAAAAACAGTTTAGAAAAATGGTATGGGAATATTACCTATTGTTCTTAGTTCTATTAAAAGTGTAATCATGGCGGGGGACAGTTCATTGCTAAGGAAATAGAGATAATAGAAAAGAAAAGGTGTTATGAGTCAGAGTTGTTCTTTTAAAAATAAATAACTTTTGGATTTTACAAAACAACCAGTCTTGGTATTGGTTACTTTCTCACTGGTGTATAATGAAGGAGCCTCCAAACTTTTGGATTTTCTAGACCAATAACATGTAAAAAAAATCCAAACAGACAAAACAAAGGAATATATTTAAGACGGCTAAACAAGAACAAGAAAACACTCCCAAGGAAAAATTCTACCACTATCATTTGATTTTTTAGTTTTTACATGTAACATAAAATTTGTCATTTTAACCATCTTTAAGTGTACAGTTCAGTGTTAATTACTTTCACACTGTTGTGCAATCACACCACCATCTATTTCCAAAACTTTTCATCACTCCAAGCGGAAAACTAATTCCTCCCTTACATTTCAAGCTAGTCGGCAGACACTCAAGTGTCAGCTCCACATTGAGTCATTTGAAAATGCTGCATAAGGGTTTAAAAATGGTTTCTTATTTTTGTGGTATTTGTTATCACTTTGATAGGTTGAGATGTATAAGACTAACACTTTGGAAACTGTTACTTCCCTTAGGCTAGCCAGCCTGCCCAAGGATGAACAACCAGGCTGGCTTTGTATCCTTATGCCTGTGCTTACCACTGTCTACTGAAAACAGCCATTCTGTCTGTTTAATGACAGTCTCTCTAGTGTATATCTTGTTATGTTGTTTCTCCAGCATCAGAATAGTGCCCGGCCTGTGGTAAGTGTCTGTGATTGAATTAGACTCGCGCCGCCCAGAGCCTGCACTCAGCTATGGTAGTAGACATGGACCCCTGCACATGCTTTATACCATAATACAGCTCTAAGATGAAATACTTTTATAAAAACAGCTAGACATATGTACTAAAGACACAATATTTAAAAAGAAGACATGATTTAGACATTTCTCTCTCATGGTATCTTATACATTGCACTTGAACAGGATATATAATTTAGGAAAAAGTTATCTTACTCATTAACCTTTAACTCTTTATAATTACAGTCAGTCCTCTATATCTGGGTGTACCTCATTTGGGATTCAGCCAGTTGGGGATAAAAACTGTTTTAAAAAAAAAATGCCAGGAAGTTCCAAAAAGCAAAATTTGAATTTGTTCTGTGCCCAGCAAGTATTTACATAGCATTTACATTGTATTTAGAGCTATTTGCGTAATATTCACATTGTTTTAGGTATTATAAATTATCTAGAGGTGATGGAAAGTATAAGGGGATGATGCAGGTTAAGTGCAAGTACTGCAGCATTTTATATAAGAGACTTAAGCATCTGAGGGTTCTGGTCTCTCAGGTGAGTCCTGGAACCAATCCTGAGTAGATACTGAGGGATGATTGTATTTTGTTTGCTTCAGATAGGAATAAACCTAATTGTTGCTGAAGTTGCTTACTGGGAGTCAGAAGCTCCCATCATTTGGTCTTGATTCTGATCTGTCTAGTAAGCTTTGCTTCAGAAACTTTTACAAGGGTCCCCCCCCCACTGACGCCACCCTCCACCCCCTGCACCCCTGCATCCAGCCTTTACTGCCCTTTCGGAGGGCTAATTGCTTTTAGTGTATCAGATACAGAGCTTTAGTTTCTTCCCCAACCCTTCCTGACTGTAAGAACTCTGAGTCTCTATGACTCAGCACTTCAGGAAGGACAACCTGACAAGGTAGGAAAGAGGCTCTAAGGAAGATCATTTCTGCCCTCTGCGCTCAACGAGTTGATCTGAGTTTGAAATCCTGTTGGATTTATCCCTAGCCCATCTTTACTTTCATCTGGAGTTCAAACACTGATCTGAAGACTTGTGAGATTATGTGTACTTCTTAGCATTTGTGTGAATTCAAAAGAAATATATATATATTTGCCTAAACTAAACTATACCCGAAGGAATCACTGGAAGCCCAAGAAACTAATAACCATGATAGCCTGTGGGAAGATAAGGTAGCTGTGTAGGTGGAGAACTCATGAGAGATTTTCACTATGTATACTGTATTTTCATATTTTAAAAACTTTTGAACTGTGTGTATGTATCACCTGCTCACACACTAAACAGAAATGGTATAAAAATACATAAAATGGTCGAGGGAATTTAATTGACAAACAAAAAACTTTGCCAAGAAATACACACAAGAAGCTGGTAGCTAGAATTGTAGTATACTGTTATAATTGCAGGATTATAATTTTGTAGAAGACCTATGGCTCTGTTAATTATGTTATCTTTAAACAGGTCTTCAAAATGTGAAAATTTTCTCTCATTTTTTTCCCCAATCCCTTAAGATGCTGCTGACAAAGGTACTGACCCTCATCTAGTTTCGACTATAAAGGAAGACTCCAAAGCTGAAGATAAGGTAAGTGAAGGTTACTCTCTTCTGTACAGTGCTTACTGCTTTTTCTCACCCTCTGTGACCCTGCCTTTTGGTCTCACAGGCTACAAGAACATGCTCCTCTCAATACCCCTCCACTCTCTGCCAGTACCTACCTGCTCTCCAACCACTGTATAGTCTTTGTCTCCTGCTAGTTCCTATCAGTCTACAGCTGAACCAGATTATCTAGAATGGTGTTTTTGGTTTCCTTAAATGCCATGTGACCTGTATTATCTGATGTGATGTGCTGTGGAGCATTCTCTTAGGTATTGACCACACCCATCTTCCTTCCTTTTATGGTCAGGCCACTCAAGATGGCTATTCTCTTGCTCTCTGTATATCCCCAGTGCTGGCTTTGTGTACACCCTACTCCCATGACTGACCCTCCTATATAGCTACCCCAGACCCCAGCTAATGACTCTTTTAGCTTTAGATCAGAATCTCTCTACCATGATAGCTTATCAAAAGGGAGGTGAGAGGCATTCCCCTCTGCTGGTTTCCCTGGTAACTAATGAACCAACCTGATTTTACTTCCCCCTATAACTGATAACCTTCCCTTACCCCTGGGAGCGAAGACTACAGCCAGGTCCTATCCACTCTCTGCCATACACAATAGGGTGGGGGTGTTGCTCCAGGACCTTGCTTCAGATATGTAAGCTCCCTCATCCATTAAACCATTGATGACTTTGTTGCTGATTCCAGGCTCTTTCTTCAGTCTTGAGGCTGGGCAAGTACAGGGCTTGTAAGCCTATGAGATTCAGCCCAACACTTGCCTTAGAGCTAAAGCAATTCTGTGATGGGTGTCCAACACCAGAATATAGTATTATTTGGGTGATGTTGATCATATATGTGTACCACGTTATCATATCCAAGTTTTATAGTGAAAAAATAACGGTAAGTGTTATCACTATTTTAGAGCCTATAGTTTTTTATCAGACAGTGGAAATTCCCCTCCCCCCCCAAAAAAAATAGACAAATTTTTGCCACATAAAAAGGTAAGCTTCTTTCCTGGAAATGGGCATCAAGAGCCTCCAATTAGCTCAAGGGTGTCCGTTGAACACAGTTCAAAAATCTGTGTTCTGAACTGTAAACCCAAAAGTGTTACTATCTTGAAAAATATTGTCTCTTTTTAATTCCTTTTTCTTCATCTGTTTTGACCAGGAAGAAGAAAAGTGTGGTGAGGGTGTTTAGCTCTGTTCTGCTGACTAAGTTCTTTGTGGGCTTTTGTCTTTTCACATTCATTCTTGTTTCATCTGTTATCTCAGAAGCTATAGTTTATTGATTAAGTCTATGAATTATGCCTCTTACATTGTATCACTTAACCTTTATGGCCTCAGTTTCTTCATCAGTAAAATAGAGTTAAGTCACCTTTCTCCCAGGGTTCTCAGGAGGATTAAAGGAGGTTGTACACTGAGAGCTTAGCCTGGTACCCTGAGTGACCAGTAAATGCTGGCTCTTACTAATAAACACTTTCTTAGTGTCCCAAGTGTGCTAGGTATGCAAACCAGCTTTTGTCTTCAACATTGTCTTCTTTCCTGTGCTCTTTCAGAAGACAGTTTCTAGAAAGTACTGATTCCTCAAAACTTGCATCTCTTCAACTTACAGTGATTCCCCTAGTGGTTCTTAACAGCATAGGAGCTTAATTCAGGAACACCACTTTAAAGCCTTAAAAACAAAACAGAACCTATATCTATATAATCCGACTTCTTCCTGCCTCTTCCTCAGTTTTCTGTGGGGTCCCGGACAGTCTTCATTTGGGGGTAGGGGTGGAATGTATGTATATGTAGCTGTCACCCCCACCTTGCTCCTCGAACTTCTCTTTAGAACCACTATGGCAGCCTGTAAGACAACTTTCTCCAAGGCTTGAGACCAGATCTTTTTTCAGAGTGATTTAATTTCTTCTGGAATATAGTTATATCAATTGAATGGAACAAGATGGGAGCCGTTTTTACCTACTGCTTTGCTCAGAAGTTTTAAAGAGAAGACTGAGATGGAGGCTGTATGATTCCTGGTGGATTAGGAGCACAAGACTCAGCCTGCCTGAGTTTGAACGTCAGTTTTACCACTTAACAGCCAAATGACCAGGAGCAAGCTACAGATGCTCTCTCAGTTTCAGTGAGGATAACCACTTTTATATAGCATGGTGGGGAGGATGGACTGAGATAATCTAGGCAATGCACATTCTATTGTGGATCACACATAGTAAGTGGTTTTAAATGTTAATATTAACTTATCAGTATTACTGCCATTGGTAACTTCAATATAACTGGTCCCCAATCTAGAGACAGTCATGCTAGTTGTGTCAACCCAGAGTTGTTTGAATTTGTTAATAATTTTCAGAATTTAAATTTATCTATGTTATCAGTGATTTATGGATAATGAAATAGCATTTGATTTCCATTATTTGAGACAGAATAAAACCAAATTGAGTTATCACAGACAGAGAAATTAAGAAATATGTTATGAGAAAATAAAATTGATTGCTTCATTAACAGTGAATTACAATCTTTGAAGAAACCTGCTTTCCAGGATTTTAACTGTAATACAGGCTTATTTCAAAGGGTATGGAGAAACTGAAACATTAGCATGAGTCATTCTTCTTCATTAGGCTGTAATTAACCATAGTCCCTGATTATTAGAAACACGTCTTCATGTGGTAAAGGGCCCAAAGCTACTTGTCTCTGCTCAGACTACTTCCATTTTGTGGTGAAATGTAAGGTCAAGTTTTCCATAATTTGCAGAAAGGACACTGATGGTTTTATACATTGCTATGGTTACTATCTTCACTTAGTGTGAAAAACAGGATAATACTGTCCAGAGTCAGTTCTGGAGGCAAAAGGGAACTGTTGATTCTTTACTTAATCAATGATCATGAATTAATAGCCTATAATGTGTCAAGTATTAAGTTTAGTGTTGAAACAAAATGAAAGGTAAATGGAACACAAATGCCTAGGTGGGTGAGACTGAGAGAAGTGAAGGGAGCACCACAGTCCAGAAAGTAACAAGGAGTGGAAGGGACTGTACTACTGCTGGGCACACACGCTCCATGCCTAAGTGTAAAGTGAAGTCGCTCAGTCGTGTCCAGCTCTTTGTGGATCCATGGACTGTAGCCTACCAGGCTCCTCAGTCCATGGAATTTTCCAGGCAAGAGTACTGGAGTGGGTTGCCATTTCCTTCTCCAGGGGATCTTCCCAACCCAGGGCTCCCGCACTGCAGGCAGACCCATGCTAAAGGGAGCGGGTATTGGTTCCCACTGATGTCCAATGAGAATGCAGCCCGAAAAACAGCAGGACTTTCAGTTTTTCAGCAGATGCTAGAAATACGCATTTTAAGACAAATATCTCCTATTCTATTTTTAAACACTTTCAATTCAGTTAGATTTTTTAAAGCTACACGGGAAAAAAATGACCACACATCAGTGATCAGGATTTAGACTCTGAGAGGTGAATATGTGACCTTTGTAACCTCCTCACCCTCCCCCACCAGTTGATGCTGAGGGTTTCCAAACTTCAGAGCAGGGCAATCTCCTTGTCTCTGCCTGCATTTCCTCCTCCTTCAGGTGATCTTATCTAGTCCTATGGTGATACATATTTATGTATTGGTGATCCCAAAGCTTTCTACCAATGTACTTTTCCTTGAGCTCTGAAATAGTAAATCCAACTACTTGCTGGTTATATATTGGATGCCAAACAGATTACTTGAGTCCTCCTCTCCTGTCCAAACTTGTTCTTCTCCCAGTCTTCCTCAACTCATTTTATGCCTACGTCATCCATCCTTTTGTTCAAGTTAAAATCTAGAAGGTATGTTTGATGTGCCCCTTCCTTTCCCTTAATCTCTTAATCTTTACATCTAATCTATTAGCAAGTGCTGCCATCTCTGTCTCAGTTTTTCTTCCCCCCAGATTGGCTCATCTCCATCCATCTCCACTGTTGCCATACTGGTTCACATCACCATGATTTCTCATCTAAACTACCTCAAGACCTTTCTAAATGTTTCCTCACTTTTACTCTTCACCCATCATAATCCAGTATCCACCTGGTCTTTTGTACATGGGAATCATAGTACATCAGCCCCTTGCTCAAAATCAAGCAGGCAAACAACACCATTACGAACAGAAGCCTCTAGAAGTGGATATCTCCTCACTTCAAGGATATGTTTCCAATGGTGTTCTATTGATATTTAAAATTTATGATTCTTTAGAAATAAGATAGGACTCTTTTTTATTTCCATCTCCTTCACCCCATCTCAAGACTTGACTGGAGTAAATGCTCCTGCTTCTAACTTGCTTTGTTAATTTTGTTCTTGATGGACTATAGTCTTCCTGTGTTTTTATCCTTAATGTGCTTGTCTTGTTTGAGTGGACGGTGTCTGGAAAAGGTAGGCAAAATTCTTGTTTAACTCAGTGTTGTTTAACACACTTCACAGCATCATCCTCCATTATGTAAAAACATACTACTTGGAGCTTATACATGTGGTAGTTAGTCTCCAAGGAAGCACTGAAGTTAACAACCAACATGTTTAGTAAAACAAGATTAAAATGGCTCCAATTTGTACTGGTGATTTGATAACTATTTTTGAGAACATGTGTATTTAGTGCCACTACCCCATTGGCTTTTCAGGTGGGGCAGTGGTAAAGAACTCAGATGCCAATGCAGATGTGGGTTTGATCCTTGGGTCAGGGAGATCCCCTGGAGAAGGAAATGTCAACCCATTCTAGTGTTCTTGTCTTGGGAACCCCACGGACAGAGGATTCTGGCAGGCTGCATTCATGGGGTGCCAAAAAGTTGACCACCGCTAAGCATGAATGCACATAACACATTGTAGCAATACAAAATACACAACATGTTTTTGAGTGATTTGTATAGAACTTTTAGATTTCTTGTGCTTTCACTGTCTTCATTTTGAAATAAAAATGTTCATATCATAAAAATTTCCCCCCACCAGGTATTTTCACTTTGATATCTCTTAATTAAATATTTTCAACTTCTTAGCATTTTGATAGATTTTTGTATTCCAAAGCACATTCTGAAAAGAGTAGTTTCCATTTTATATTCAAAATAAAGAACCAAAATAGCAAAGAAATCTAAATCTATTTTTTCCTTATAGCCCCTGCTAACAAGTAAGAGAAGCAGGGAAAGTCAGAGAAACATAGCATGTTGAAATTACTTTAACATTAAGCCATTAAGTTATAGGTTAGTACAAGTTACAACCAAAGAAAAAGGCTTCTCTATTTAATTGACTTTTTCTGGGGAAAAAGAAAAAAAGCTTTGGGAAAGTTTCCAAATAATCATTGACTTCCCACATAATTTGCCAATTTCAGCCCCCAGAATGGAACAGAGAAAGCAATGACTGTTTTAGTGTGAATTTGCTGCTACCTGAAAATATTATTAAATATAGATTTTTATACCTGGAAATATTCCAAAATTCATTGTTTTAATAGATGCCTTATAAATAACACAGAATTCAGACTTTTAGGTTACTTAGCAACAAGATTAGAAATATTCTTAAAATATATTTTATAGGTTTCAAAAGTGAGTATGAATACAATTTTATGATAAGATATTTTTGTTTGGCAACTAATTATTCTTTTCTTCATATTTCCACCTCTACATAACAGTTATTTTAATTGTTTTATCACCTGTGATGCTCTAATAATACTGTCATTAAGCTCATTGAGGAGATGGTCTGTCCTACAGAGAATAACTCAGTGTTTTGCACAAAGAAGGCCAATGTTTAACAAATGCTTAAATGAGTAAATTATTTCAAAAGGTACACAAATGTGAAGAAGACTGGGCCATGGGCTAGCAGATGCAAAGTTGGCATGAAAATATACATATGTATTTCTGAATATAGATTAAAGGATTTATCAAAAGTATATATCAACCTACAACCAACCTATAGTTTTTGCTTAGTTGAATGGCAGTTATCACAGTCAGTAGTTCTATAGTCATAGTGATGTCTGCCTTTCTCTAGACCATAAACCTGATGAAGATAGACTGTATGTTCTGCATTCTGTTCCCAATGCCTATGTAGGTGCTTGCTGTAGACTGAACATTTCTGCCCCATCCTTCCCCACCCCCAACTCATATATATTGCAGCCTGTTTCCCAATGTGATGATATTTGTAGGTGGGGGCCTTTGAAGGTGATTAGGTTATGAGGGTGGAGCACAAGACAGTGAAAGCACAAGAAATCTAAAACTTGGAATAGAATTAGTACCCTTATAAAAGAGGCCCAGGATTGGTCCCTTGTCCTCTTCTGCCACATGAGGACACAGAAAAAAGATGGCCATCTCTAAACTAGGAAGCCAAATTTCACCAGACACCAAATGTGTCAGCATCATAATTTTGGATTTCCCAGCTTCTAGAACTGTGAGAAATAAATTTCTATTGTTTACAAGCCATCCTGTCAATGGTATTGTGCTATATAGCAGGCTGAAGAGAAATATATATGTGTATTTGTGCAGTATTTTGCAAATATATATGTATATATGCCTGTATATACATTTTCATTCTTTCATGTTTATTTGTTATATATATGGTGATATTCTTATTTTGATCAAATGATAAGCTTGTGTTTAATATAGTAAGTTCTTATTAGTATATTTGATCTTACATCCTAAACTAAGAAGAGACTTTAGAATTAGGGTGTTGCTAATTTTTACAATTTCATGATGAAATTCTCTGATATTTTTTAGCTAATAATTTCTAGATAGTATTATTAATAGTGTATGTATTTAGCTAAATTCAACTTGGAAATGTAGTTGACATTCATGGATTTTGCATTTGTAGCTGTAAGTAGTATATGATACCTCAAAAAGACAAAAAGAAATTATAAGTTAACTTTTAATAACAGACTCATAGAGTCTGAGTCCAAACGAGTTTTAAGTGAAAGAGAGAACACATATCTAGTTCTCCCACTAAACTCTGGCTCTGTAGATAGTTTATGATCATACATTATTAAATTCACTTTTGATCCTTTCTGCCCTAGCAGATCTTGACTCTGCAGATATTACATAAAGAACATGATAGTATTGCAGTGACCACATGTAAATCAAATATTCTTCAAAGTTTCATGCCCACATTAGGAGGATTGCTGCATCCCACTCTGGTTGACTCTCCTGGAAGTAAGATGTTATGTGCAGTGTGGGAGCCATAAAAGCGACCAAACAAAATTTGCTACCCAAACTCAGAATCCTCTTATCTGCTGCCTCTCATTCTACCAACTAAAAACTTCCTTGCAATTTGTAAAGACTGACTTAGGCTTGATTAGGAAAAGTTCCTGGATTTTGGTCCTGAATTTATTCAACAAGTATATTGATCACCTACTACGTGCCCAGTAGTATTAATTTAGGTGATAGGGATGCATTGGACAAAGATTCCTTCCCTCGTGGAGCTGATTTATGTTCTTGTGGCAGAGGTGGACACAAACAATTATGTTAAAAATAAGTAAAGTAGATATCCAAGACTAGAGAGGAAAGAAAAAGGAGATCAGAGATAAATCGGGATGCCAGAAGAAGGTAGAACATGGTAAGTGTGAGTTTATTAAGAAGGTGAAAAGTGATCCTAAATTTGAGGAAGGGCAGGGGGTTAACAAGATAAATTGTTCCTCATCAGCCATGCGAACTGGGCCAAGCAACATTTAAGCTTTGGGTCTTGATTTCCTCATTTGTACAATGGTATATTGACCTCGATGATCTATATTAAAGTTCTCTTAAGTTCTTAAATTCTGTTAACTATGATTTACTTTATGCCAACATTACAGAATGAAAGCTGTGATCCAGGTAATGCACACTAGGCCCACACAACGTGTCATGTGTTGCTAAATGCCATGGATAATGCAGGATAAGAGGTGCTCGTTAAGATAGTAACAATTTAGAAGTATCTCATTACACTCATTCATGTATTTGTCACATATATTCAGCACCTACTATGTGCCAGGCACTACTGTCTGGCTGGAATGTGACAAAGCTGACAGTCTAACGCTAAGCTGGGATGGAAGAGTGGTTTGGGACATAAGAAGGAGAGAATAGCCACGTTGAGTGGGGGGTGTCCACTTCTGCAAGGGATTCTAGATCTGCATTAATTTTTCTACTCATAAAGAGATGAACTTCTGACAACTCTTGTTTTTTTAAAAAATCTAATGGCTTTATCTCTTGAGATAAATGACCATAAATCTCACTTATTATAATGAAGGGTGGCACAGTGGTAAAGAATCTACCTGCCAATGCAGGAGACACAAGAGACACAGGTTCAATCCCTGGGTCAGGAAAATCTCCTGGAGTAGGAAATGGCAAGCCACTCCAGTATTCTGGCCTGGAAAGTTCCAGAGAAGCTGATGGGCTACAGTCCATAGGGTTGCAGAGTCGGACATGACTGAGCACACACTTGGGCACATTATAAAGAAGGGAATTGCTTTCATCTCCAAGATTTCCTCTTATTCTTTTAAAAAATTTAAAGCTTAGTTGTGTTTACCTGATACGTATGTTAAGGGGAATATTACTTAAGTTTGGAAAAATTCAGTTTCTACAAGGAAAGTAAAAGTGATCAGATCATATTTAATACCATTGGGGAAATCTTATATTGTCCAATTTAAAAAGGGCAAAGAAGGCTACTTATAAAATGTTTATTTCATTAGAACTAAAGTAAGATATTGTTTTGCTAGCAAATGAATTTGAAAGCAAGAGCTTGTCCCACCAAGAGCTTGTTTGTGTTCCTTTTTTTATTTAAAAATCATTTTTCTATGACAGTAAAGACATAATCAACGTGGCAATAACAACTATCATCTACTGGGAGCTTATTGCATGCTGGGTACTAAGCACTTTCCCATGTATTATCTAATTTAATTCTCATAAAACTTTATGGGATAAACAGTGACTATGTCCAGTTTTATAGATGAGATAACTGAGACTGAAAGAGATTAAGTGAATTGCCCAAGGTCTAAAGCCAGAAAATGGCATTAGGGAAAAAAGTCTTAAACTGGCATTATGGGTAAAAAAAATCTTAAACTGGTCATCAGAAGGCCTGCACCTGAAATACTAGAGGCAGGAGTCACTAGATCACTGACATGGATGAGAACAGGCAGTTACGTATTCAGTTTAACTATTTTTTTAATAGCAAATGGTCATAAAATTTCTCTGCTGTCCAGATAAATGTTTTCTTAAAAATTGTATTTTAAAAAATTGTGCTTTTGTGAGATTTACTATTCCATATAAAATTCTTCCTAATGAACTCAAGTTTCAAAGGATTTAGATATCGTTTGACTAGGCACATCATGAAATGAGGAATATAATCCATTAGGTGAGATTGTTATAGAGACAATACCAACAGCAGCTATCTCTTTCTGTAGAAGTATTTGAGGAAATTACTATCCTCACACTGCCAACAGTATATGATATATAAGCGAATGAATTGATTACAGATTTTAAGCAGACTCCATGGACAAGTAGTTTGCTTTCTCATGTAATCAAATTGATTCAATAAAAGATTAAAGGAAGTGAGTTAGTACAAGTGCAGTTTTATCTAAAACTATGCCTTTCTCCATGGAAAGCTGGCACAACTTCCTTTTTCATTACCAAAAAAGATGCTTTTCAATAGAAACTCTTTGTATAGGAATCGATACTTGCCATTTTTTCCCCTGGTATTCTGATTTTCGTTAAAAACCAGATTAAAAATGTTTTTTTGTGTATTTATCTATAGAATTTCCCATAGCCAGATAAGGAAGAAACCTTCAGAAAAAATAATTAGGTAACTCTGATGTGTAAGAGTTAAGAACATGTTACCAAAGTGTTCAGCATCTTTATCAAGGCAGTCAAGATGAATTTGAGGGTGATGTGCCTGGGGAACTTAAGAGTACAAAAATTTTTTAAATGGGAAATGAGAGACAGAAAAGATGTTTTTGCAGTAAAATGAATTTTGAATAATATTCTATTACTGAGAGAAGCTTTTACTGTTTATCAGTATGATTCAGGACTTTGAGATTCAGATTACTAATTTAATGATTTGATTGCAAAATTCTTATACAAATTTATGAAAGTTTCAGCTCCCTTAAATTCCTTCTGGGCCATGTTTGATAAAAGTTTTAAATGTGACAAAATAATCCAGTATTTCAAGTGAGTAATGAAAGATGTCTGCTTGAATGACTATCTGCTGTGCTATGAGTTTATTTTTGTGTTATAAAAGATGCCTGAAATTATGGCAGATATTTGGAAGTGTTTCTCTGAAGGGCGAGAACATGAAAATTCAATCTGAATGCTATAATAAAGAAAAAAAGAAAATTTTTTATTGGATAGAAACTAATGAGAACAAATAATTGGAGCAATTTTAAAATAAATTTCAACTATGGACATAGCATGACAATATCAACTCAAATCATATTTCAGTATTAACTTCCATGAGCAAAATGTAGATCTTGTAGTTTTATTACTTGAAAGCTCAGAGCAACTTTCTAAGAACATTAATTTACAATTAAAATGAAATGGACTAGCAAGTCATTTTTGAAAAAATTGGATAGTGTAGGCAAATAATCTGGATAATTTTGGTATGTGTCAGCAATTCTTTTGCACTAATTTCAGTAGAGTATATGGGAATGGAAAGACTGGAGCAACGGAAGTTTTTCTTGATGAGAAAACTTGAGTCTGACTTATAGGCTTCTTTCAGGAATAACTTTTAAAATGCTAATATACTTTAAAATATTTTTATACTCTGCATGAAATTTAGACTTAATGATCCATACATAGTTAATAATATAACAGGTATCTAGTCTAGTAATAACTTAAAACCATTGCTAAAGTTTATTCTCCATGAGATTTAAAACTTTTGTTAACAATTACTAGGTATTACTGTCTGGCTGAATTGACTTTGACTTGACATTAAAACGATGTTATCCTTCATCAGAAATCTCTGTGTAAATGTCTTAAGTCTCTGGAAAACAGCCTTGATTCTGCTTTTATACAGTAAAGAAAATAGCTGAGTCAGCAGCTTGCATAGTAAAATTTGTGATTATATAATTCCTTTTTATGGTCCAATAGTGAAAAATGTAAAGCTGTTAGAAACAAAGAGGTTTGAAAGAGAAATGTCTAAAATAGCTAGATATTGTCAAATTCAGAGTTCTATTTGGGTAGTCATAATACATACAGAAAAATACTTCTAACCAGACCTACACTATCATTTGACCTTCACAAGTCATACTTTTCAACAGTGGATGCAATTTTCTGAGACTTCACTTTTGACCTTGAAGATATTGAGTTATATCTTCTCAATGTTTTATTTCTCTTAGCCAACTTATAATGTTTCTGGTCCCCAAACTGAGTTCATCTAGAATTCTTATCATCATATGTTTAAACTGTTAAATTTTGTAATTCTTATTTTAAATATTCGGCATACAAGGGCAAAGAGAGAAGCTCTAGCTTCTTTGGAACTATCTTTTTCTTACTGCATAAGTCTCTCAGCTTTCTTAATGCGGGATGTCCCTCATCTGAAGCTGGGGCTGAGGAAATAGCTGCATTGTACTGCAGCCTCAAATCTTGCTACAGCTCTCAGGCTTAGGATTCAGCTGAGCTGAAAAGAAACATGCAGGGAAAAC
Organism: Antilocapra americana; assembly: GCA_007570785.1. Taxonomy (NCBI): domain Eukaryota; kingdom Metazoa; phylum Chordata; class Mammalia; order Artiodactyla; family Antilocapridae; genus Antilocapra; species Antilocapra americana. Next base: position 24,737,221 of record ML660765.1, on the reverse strand, counting down.
ATTACTCTGTGGAAACTAAAGCTTTACCGAAGGAGATTTTAATAGGGTAAGTTTTTTCCTGAAACTTAGCTTGTCTGATTCATTTTCATGTTGTTTATCTTGACGACTCTAACAAAATGACCTTACGTGTGAGTTTTGCTTCCTATTTCTCCCTGCTTTTGCCCTGTCTTTAAATAAACTTTCTACCCTGCATTCTACTTAGAAGATAGTAACTGAAAAGCCTTGAACAATTGCATCAACTTCCTGTAGTTGGATATTCTCAAGCCAATCCACTTTAATTGTCCCTGATTCTTAGCTCTACTGTAATGCAATAGCATTCAAAAGCCAGGGAGCATGTTCACCAATTAGCAGAAAGGAAAAGAAAAAGTCAATGCAGCAGAACTAAAATTGAGATGCACTAACATAAATGTTAAGAAATTACTTAACATTTCTAAGTAACTTGAAATGGATTTAACTTTCATAAGAGAAGCTGTGTTTTCTTACCTTGAATGTGAATAACTCTGTCATGATCTACAGTATAGTTGTCTGAATGATGATCAGCCCAGCAGACTGAAATCAGCACCAGAAGAAGTAGACTCTTCATCTTTGTAGCCCAAATAATCTTCTTCACTGTGAGAGCATCACATACAAAGAGGCTTGAGAGATTTGGAACCCTTTGGAGTGTTGCACTGCACAACTTTTACTGCCTTATCATCCTAGAATGGGTCTGTAAAAATATTTAACCCAGTCTGCTCAGAAAGTGACTGTAGCTGTCTTTGGGAGCTGAAGACTACAGCTTTGAACAATTCTAGTTTCCCTTATGTAGTCAGAGTCCAAACAGTGTTTAACTCTATCTTTACAGAGTTGTAAATCTAGAAATTTATTTTGAACAGTATAGTTTTGGTATAGAGAGTTATAGCAAGTTAAAAGAGATACAACAAAGATATAAACAGACTTAAAAAAAATTTAAACCTCTGAATTTGAAATACAAGTTAATAAAACAATTTGATATAGCTACATATGAATATTTATCACCCACTTTAATTTGTAACCGAATATTAAGCCAGGGCAAATAAAGAACATTTGCATGAAACTTGACATCATCATTCATTTTACATATGGCTTTCTAAGCAGGTTAGATTTGCTTGTTCTAAAAAGAAAAGAGGACATACCAAAAAAATGCCTAATTAAATAGAAGCAGCACATTTGTTACAGACTCACCATCTTAAACACTGCTTGGGTCTATGGTGAATAATTGAGAATTAAACGAGGTTAGAACTGTGCATGCGATCACTGCAGTCTTCCTGATTGATTTTTCATTCATTTCTACCTGAAATGCTGACGCATCAGCTTGGAGTGCCAGGTAGGGTCTCTGCAGTCAGCAGAGCCTTGGCTGCAGGGAACATCCCTGCCAACCTCGCAGGGCAATTAGGCAAATGAAGAGCTGAAATAGACAGCCAGGAACAGCTCTGGTCCTGAGTGACAGCGGCAGGGCCATTGCCTGGCTGTCCTCATTCAAGACCAACTTGATAAAAAGGGACACAATCCCCCCAAACCTTTGTCATTGTAAAGACCAAAAAGTGATTCCAAATGATACACACCAGATGAGCTTTGCAGTATTTGCCAGGCAAGAATTTCAGTGTAGCTCCTCTGTGTTAATGTGGAAGTGGAGGCAGATATTAAGAAGGGCTTTCTTTTTCTCTCATGCACACAGCAGCCTTAACAATACTTGGCTATTTTTAAAACTGAAATTGCACAGTACTGGCTTCTCACACTAATTTGTTTTTTCTAGGAAAGCCTGACTCCCTGGAATACTTATTAAAGAGCTCCGAGTCTGTTCCTGGAGGTCTTTGCAGGCCAGCCTCTTCTCCAGAACCTAATGCCCTAATCACAGACATCTCCCAGGTCCCTCTTGGGACCTCAGTACCTCTCTGTTTCCTCCTCTCAAAATCATTGTGATGCTCTGACTTCAGTCTCTAGTGTTTGCTTTAATCCTTTTAGAAGATAGTGGATGAGCAAATTGAGAAACTTACTTTCCCAAGAAACTAAAACTGTCACCTTTAAAATTCTGATTTACTGATTTTATTTTCAGAAGTTTACTTGCTTTCTCCTCTGAGGTTTTTTGGGAGATGATTTTTTTTGAAGCTACTGACTTTTGCCTATAGGAATACTGTTAAAAAATATTACCTGTTTTCAGTCCAGAATAATGCTTTGAGTAAAAACATATAATAAAGGTGACCTTTTGGAATTTGGAATATAATTGAGCACAATCACAGACACACATAAGAGAGTGGGCCAGCACAAGGTGTCCTGTGCTCTCTCACTTGATATGGGAATCAGAGGAGAGGGGGAGTTGTGGAATGAGGGTGCAAGGAAAATATATAAGTGAGCGTTAAAAATAGACATTTGAAGAAGGGTCAAGATGAGCCAAGGCAAAGAATTTGCTATATTGTCTTTCACATTAAGTTGGACATCTACAGTATAACTTACAGAGAGTTGTATACCCTCCTTTCAAAACAACACATACACACACACACACACATACAGTTATGCATCCTACCTCAGAAGTCATCCTGATTTGTACTCATTTTTCCTAAGATATATCACACACAAATTTATCTCCTTTCATTCCATATCATAGTATTAAAATTATATCACTAAGAATTCGTTCCACTGAGTTACAATAGTAACTATCCAATGACCCAATTTTAAAATGCAAACACCCCCAGGGGAGGGTGGGAGAGACAGTGCTGGGGATAAATAATAATAATAACAGCAGTTCCTTTTCATTGAATGTCTGTTAGCTGCCAAGTGCTCTGCTAAGCACTGTGCATATGCTGGCACATGCAGTCCTTATAATAATACTGTGAAATACAAACTTCCATTTTCCTGACACAGTCACCTTGCTGGAGGTCACATATCTAAGAAAGCAGCAATGTTTGTGTTTGCTTCAGGCAAAAGCAGCACCTACTTTGAATTGCACTTATTTTTCTGAAAGAGAAATCTACTTATTTGTTTCGTTACCTTTTTTTAATTTAGGCTCTTTTACTTGAACCTGCTATGCTCTTAAACCTTTGACTTGTGTTATATGTGAATCTAAAACTTTCCCCCCAAGACTTAAGTATGAGGAGTCAGAAGGCACTTGTCTTAGCCTACTCCTGCCCTGGCTCATTTACAATACCACGCTGATGCCATGAGCACTGCCATGGTGGCTCACGTGTGGGCACACAGACGTGTGTTAATACACACATACCATCTTTAATTAAAATTGGTGAGGGCATTTCACGTCTTCAGTGATTTGTGATTCGAATAAATGCATATATCAGTGAATTCTTGCAAGTACCCAACACTGGCATTAATGCAGTCCAGATAGGAGAAAGTGGAAATGATCTTTGTTACTCTGCTGGTATAATGGCTGTCTTACCAAAAGACATGAAACTAGATAAGCAAGCTTTAGGGACACCGTCTTCAGACGTCTAAGCAAACTGCAGGGTCACATGAGGCACTGCACACTAGACTGAGGTTCGTGAGGACGAGGGCTCTGCCAGCTATCTATGTGCTGATCCTCAAAGGAGACCTGCTTGTTTGCGTTTGTAATGATGTCTTCTCTGAATGTCTAGATATTTTTGGTTAAAATTTTTCAGTTTTTCATAGGAGCACCATTTAGAAAATTTGGGAGCTTTTATACAGCCAGTTACTGTTGGCCTTGAATTAGCATTCTTAGTGCACCTGCAACTCACACACTGATGGTCTCATTTTACAGGCTACCAAGCTTTGGAACCATGATGCTGCAGCCAGCTTCAAGATGAGTTCATATGGAAATATCTGTGTTTACAGTCACAGACATCATAGGACTGTAATTTTACAGTTCTGCTTTGGTGAAAATTGAGTTACTCTTGAGAAGCAAGATATTCACCCAACTTAAAAGTCTCATAGTTTGATAGACACAGAGAAACTAATACTAACAGTCTAGTACCAAAGTGGTCAGTTGCTATTTTTTAAATACCTACTATGCTCAAATAATGATTTAATTAGACAATGGAGAAATAAAACCAAGTGGAAAGCGTGTGTGCTATTTTTTGTGTCTTGAGAGGTAATGCCACATATTCCCTAAACTACTATTACAGTGGGCCCTCTGTATCTGTGGGTTCTGCATCCTCAGATTCAACCAATCTCAGGACAAATATATTTGGGAAAAAAATTCCAGAAAGTATTGAAAAGCAGAACTTTAATTTCAACTATTTTTGTAGCCTTTACATTGTATTAGGTATTATAAGTAATCTAGAGATTTAAAATTAGGAGAGGATGTGCCTAGATTATATGCAAATACTGCTCCATTTTACATAGAGACTTGACCGTCTGTCAGTTTTGGTACCTACAGCCATCTTGGAACAAGCTCTTAGGAGGACACCTAGGGATGACTGTACATGCTAGGTACTGTCCTCGAAGCATCACCCGTTTAATTGTTATATCGCAGAACAACCACACTGAAGTCAATCTGTTTGTGTACACACTTCACAATTCTGAAAATGAGTCAGTGTGGCAAATTCCCCATCATGTCAAGTGAGAAGCTGGAGATTTGGGCAGTCTGATGTGAGCCCAGAGCCCGCACAATCCACCACCATCACTGGGGGCGTCCTGGTACCCCGAGGAATGCCAGCAGCGCTCACAACTCTTTCAAGGCTTCATACAAGCTGGAGTGCTTCTCCCCACCTTCTCTCACTGGGTTGCAGGCATAGCACTGATCACAGCACTGTTGGCACAAGACATGTGCATGTCCAAAGTCGGAATGCTTTCCTCGCTGCATGCCCAGCACCGATAACTCTCCTTTGCGCCAAGAAGAAGGGTGAAGTTAAAACTGGACCTGGGAGAAACACTTAGCAAGACTAAAGGAACTAAGAAAGGAGTTTCTGTGTTGTGTATAAAGATCACATGTGTTATTATGTGGAGAAGGCTGAACAGTTGGTTTGTGCCTCTGTGAGGGCATAGTGAAATTGACCAGGTTTCAATTTAGCACTTGAAATTTAGTTTACAAATTATAAGAATCAATGCAAACGTTGCTAGAAACTGAACAAACCATAGAATCTCATTGGACAGAACTATTCTACAATAGACTGAATCTCCTCCTCCTTGCTATCAAGTCTGATCTAGTTAGAGGTGGGTTCATGATCAGTGGTGCAGTGAAATGAAAAAGAGGAGAGACAAGGGAGTGCCAAAGTATGCTTTTTCATTAGGTTCAATTAATTCAGCTTTTAAAAATTGCTCTTTTTCTGAAGTAACTTTTTTTTTTTATCATTTTTACAGTTCAAATGGCCTTTATTTCATGGAATTACAACTTTTAGGTTTTTTTAAGGTCATATTTTATCCTTATTTAGCAATATATTTTTAATGACAGCCTTACACTATCTCCTCATTTGTTTTGTTGTTTTTGATTGCCTTTGTCTTCTGTTTTGACTCTGCAGGTGTGTAAAATTCAGAAGTCAGACCACTGACCCAAATGACGGCTAAAAACTCAGACTACTGATGCCTTTGAATTGTTCGGTGTGTGGAGGAACCACTGGGCTGTTACCTAAGCCTCAGGATTTACAGCACACAATGGAGCAGAATGCAAAACTGCTTGGAATATACCCAATGCTCAAAAGAGAAGTCATTACTGAAAAAAACAAAAAACAAAAAACAAAAAACTTGTTCAATTATACAACAAAAATTCCCCTCAGGGAGTTAGTCTGTATAAACTCCAAGTGAACATAGCATCCACTCTGTCATCTTGCATTGTTCTATGAAAGTGCAAATTACCAAAGAAGCAGAAAAGAATTTATGATGCCCTGAATTAGATGTCCAGCCACAGACATCGTGATGACCTCGTACTCAAGCCGTCATCAGTGAGCTGCTTCCTTGGCATGATTCTTTGGTAACCTGAGAAGGTGGGGAAAGTCCTTGGTCAGAAAGAAGGAACTTTTTCCACCTTCTCAGGTTTTTCCCCCAGTGGCTCAGCAGTAAAGAATCTGCCTGCCAATTAGGAGATGTGGGTTTGATCCTTGGGTCGGGAAGATCCCCTGGAGAATGAAATGGCAACCCGCTCCAGTATTCTTGCCTAGGAAATCCCATGGACAGAGGAGCCTGGCAGGCTCTAGTCCATGGGGTCACAAAAGAAGTGGACACAACTTTAGCAACTGAACAACAGGAGGAGGAAGGAAATGTGAGTTCTACAAGAGGTCTCATAATACATTATGTCTCAATTTTTTCACCTACAAAATAGTAATATTTTGTTTCCTAAGGTGGAAAGCAGCTTGTATTGTTATCAATACAAGTTCATCTCAAACGTGATCAATTTTTATGGTGAAATGTAAGAAAAATAACAAACTAAATATATCTTCTTCTCAAAGGCTGGTAAGTTCTAAAAAGTTCACTATCTCTTATATGTGGAATCTTTTTTAAAAAAATGATACAAATGAACTTATATACAAAACAGAAATAGACCCACAGACATAGAAACAAACTTACGGTTACCAAAGGGAAAGGGGAATGGAGGAATAAGGAATTTGGGATTAACATGTACACACTAGTATATGTACAATAGGTAACCACCAAGGGCCTTCTGTGTAGCACAGAAAATAATTCTCATATACACAGAATTGTACTGTAATAACTTAAAATAATCAGAAAATATACATACATATACATATATATATAAAACCCTGAATCACTTTGCTGTACACAACAATGTAAAGGAACTATACTTCAATTAAAAAACAAAGGTCATTATTTGGAATGAGCACAGGAATGAAAACACAGCAGAGGGCAGGAGCAACAGGAAGTCCATTAAAAAAGCAAATTCCTGGGGCCCTACACCAGATCTTCTGAATCAGAAATGAGGATGAGGCCAGCCCCCTCCCCCAGGTGAATCTGACACAGGCTCAGTCGGAGAACCACGTGCCTAAGCCTTTACTACCAGGCGTTCTTCATCTGGTGGTTCAGGCAGCCAAAGTCAAGTTATCAAGCCAAAGACAAGGAAGCAACAGACTGACCGTGTCCAGACTACGAGGTCACCATGATGTCTGGTAACGTTATAAGTTTAGACTAATTGAACTTAAGATCTTCACAATTCTCCAAATAAGCTGTGAGGTTTTCTTTTTTCCTCCCTCCTCCATACTTTGAAATCAGCCTATTTAATTCCTATTTTCCCCTAAATTTTTCATTTCAAAGATGCTTGTGTCTTTTCTCATTTTGCTTTTCTGTTTCTGTTTCTCTATTTGTTACCTACAGATTTAGACCCATGCACTGTATCTTGATTTTTTTCTCTTTTCCCTATATTTATTATATTTATTACATTACTTGGTAATTGATGTGATCATATGATTTATTATCCAAACCAGGGCACAGGGTGAACAGAAAAACTATAACTACACGGAAAACAGTACCATGTAAATTGGGTCTATCCTAGGGAGAAGGGCGTATGTTATGAGTATAATGAAGGAAAGGCACACTTTAGTTTTGTTCTTTGATCTGCCACTAGTTGTGTGACTCAAAGTGAAGTCATTCAACTGCTTCAGGGTCAGATATTTTATCCGTCACTTGGAATAGTTGATGACAAATATCAAAGTCTTCTGCATGTTCATTGTTGTTCTTATTGGTAGTTAACTTTTTATTACCGGAGATATCAGACCCTCCATTCTACTCACTTTGCATTTTAGGATTGTGCTCCTCAGCAAACAAATTCACGGATTTTTAAATGGATGGCATCAATAATGCTTGTTTAAGTAGCACTTTGGACCACTTACTGCTTTTTGGCTCAGTGTTCTTTGCCCACTCTTAGAGAATTTGGGACAATTGATAGAATTTGGGACAAACTCAGCAACTCTTCACTTAATCAGAACACATTAGCTCCAGTTGCTTGTTGACCCATCTGAACCTACTTAAGGTAATTCTTGAGGAGGAGGTTAGACTTCTCCAAAACTAGCTTTATGAAAGGACCCCACGGTGTTTCTAAAACAAACATAAAACACAAATTTTATTCGGTATTTATAGTGTCAAATCCTTCAATCTCTAGGGAGTAAGGGAGAAAGCAATGCATATACATACTAATGAGCACAGTGACTTATTTGGACTTGTTTCTGAATAATATTGGCATTGCTGAACAAATAAGTGAATGAAGCATATACAGCAAGATTCTGACAAGTCCAGGTTATAACTATGTGAAACCCTAACAGAGTGATGCTAGGGAACATTGCTAGCAATGAAATGCTAGGAACATTCCATTCAATGTTTATTTACACACAGTACTTTTGACTGGAATTGTATTGGAGAGTAGTAGTATAAACTGTGAGATAATGCCAGTGGACAGGTAGATACCAAAATCCACTCACATGACAAGAAAGAAAAAAACAGACAGACAGACAGAAGTTGTTACTTTGGTAAGGCCTGTGCATTTACAATGGCGATCAGTAAAACTCTCTTCCCAGGTCATGGCAAGGAAATTCCAGACTTGCTCTCAATATATGCCAGTATTCTAGTCTGAACACTAGTGGATAATTCACAGGCTGCTGGAGAAAAAAAATAGTATGAGAGATGGGCAGTCTTAGGGTACCAAAGTCCTGAGTGTTGCAGACATTGCCTCAGTAGCGTGGGCAGTTTCTGTGAGCTCTCTCGACGCGCCTTCTGCAAGGTTCTCACATCTACTCAAAAGCCTGTTAGTTACAAGAGATTTCTAGGTTTTCAGAGTGGGGGCGTGTCTTCTATAATAGTCTGTTTCTTAACCAGAGAGTTGTTAGTAGAGGAAGTCAATAAATATATGCTTAGCAATACATTTTGATGATAGTTGTGAGATTTAAAGACAATAATCTTTTGTCTTCCTTTCTGTTTACTTTGGGGGATTTATCCTACTTTTGCTGCCCTAAAATAATTTTACAATAGAACATTAAGAATTAGACTATAACTAGTATGAATATTACATTGCTATGCAATTAAAATGCATCCTTCATAGACTGTAGAAAACATACATTTTCTATCATTAGAGTAAAAATTTTCAAAAATCAAAATACCTCATGAGCAATTCTTAAAAGATGATTAAATCTGTTGGTATAAAAATTAGCAGTGCTATCCTTTCACAAGCTCACTCATAACTTGTTTTCTATTTTGATTGCTGTCAGGGTGTATTGGCATTATAATCATGATCAAATTATGGGAATAATAAGTCTACATGCTAGAGGTTATTTTGATTAAAATTAAAGTTTCACTAAAATTTTGTTTCTGCCCTAGAATAATTTCCTCAAAACCCAAACAAGAAAAATGTGTATAGACATTAGCATTGTTCTGAAAAATTTCTTTACTTGAAAGAATATACTTGATAGGCATACTTGTACAGGAAACACATCATTTTATAGATTCATTCTTCCTTGAGTGATGATCAAAATTCTCAGCACAAATAACAAGCATTACACTGAACAATATAAAGTTAGACCTTAAAAATATTTTTCTTAATGTATAAAATCAAATGACTTGCTGCCGTTATCAGTAACACAAATGATTTTTGAATACTGACAAGGAATTTGGCACTAAATTAAGAACTCTACAAAGGTAGACATATTCTCTAGAAAATTGCAATTCAAATAGGACTTGAACACAGGCATTTTAAAGAGCCTGGAAGGCCCATTTTAAGCCAAGGATAGTTATAGTTTTAGTAAACAGTTTTTTCTGAAACATTGTAAAAGAATGAATATATATATATATATACATATATATATATATATGAAGACTATTAAGAGTTTAGGTTGCTATCTCATCGTTTCCTGACATATAACATCCAAAAACAGACAAAAGTGAATAAAATACAACAATTTCCACTTTTTAACTACTCATTTACATCATTTTAAAGCCATGGAAAATAACTCTCTTCATATTTTAATGGGCAAATATGAATAAAATCACAAGTGTTAGGACTACTTTTAAATGTAGGTTACATAAAAATAAGTTAAACTCCAGCTTATATTTGCCAAGTTAACTGGAGAATACTGGATTCTCCCTTTTTGTTCTGTACTTCATTCATGCAACTAAATAAATGCAAACCTCTTGGTTACAGACTTTATAATTTGAAACAAAAAATGTTTTGATTTAAACTAGAAGTAGAGTTTATATGGATAGAAAACTGATCATAACATCACTCTGAAATAAACTGCTTTTGAAAGTATTTCTAATTAAACTTGCAAAACAGTGTTTTAAGACTATTTCATTTAAAATTTTAGCATTTCTTATAAAATTCAAAATTGCAACAGCTGTCAGTTAAACATCATATTAAAATTGAATATAAAAATATAACTGCAAATCATCTACAGGATAGCTTTGGTGGATCACAGATGTGACAGTAACAAGCTTTCAACATAATGCAAAATCCAATTCTAAGCTCCCACGGCATCCCACATGGAATTCTAAACTAGTTAACAACAAGAATCAGGCAACTCACATATATTTTAAATGATGATCAAACTCTGAGAAGGTGTAGGAAGATTTTAAATATATGTCAATCCTGACTTTTTACTAAGCACACTGAAGAGTTTTATGATCAGTGTTTTCCTGAGGTATCTGATCATACTAAGTCATGGTAAAAGCAAAAATAAATCCATTCATGATCTTTAGCAGCAGAAGCTTCTCTCCTCTCGGCTTGATGCAGTCCCCACCTCTTTTGGCTGCAAATTTTAAGATATCTTCCAAGACCCCGAAGCAGGTTTACTATTGGTCTACATCCTAAGTCAGAGCGTGATCTCATCAGAATTCAGTTCATTGGCCTAGGGATAACAAAGGCTGTTCCAGTCCAAAAGGCTGGGTCTACACAGAACAAAAAGGGAGAATCCAGTATTCTCCAATTAACTTGGCAAATATTGACAACTAAGCTCATTAAATCAAGTTTCCAAATTGGTTTTGTGATACAAGACTACAACCCAAGAATATATCTTAATAGATTTTTTAAAGTTATAGTGATCTTTGAATGTTTTTTAAGCTTTTGAGACTTAGTTAGAACTGACTATCTATCTGGACTCTAAAATGTCTACATAATTTATAACTGGTAAAGAATGTCATTTAAAACTTTTATGTTATGTAAGTATTAGGCTTGTCATTGACTTTGAAGTAATTAACGAGCTAGGAGTATAATGTACAAAAATACAGGCAGTATTATCACAAGAAGTACAGACAGTGGGTACACATAAACCTTAAAGGTTTTTCAGTGACCTAAATACCATTAAATTACACCCCCACCCCTCCACAGGCTTTCCCTTTCAGTCTGTTTCCAAATTCCCACCATTAGAGTTGCCAGTATGAAGTTCCCCTAGATCTTTTCTTTTTCCAACTTGAACATGTTTTTTTAAGATATTAGGAACAGCTTCATGTGCATGCTAGTCAGAGCAGTGTAAAAGTGACAGAATTCCCAGATGAGTATTGTTAGAGTTAAGGAATAAATGGCCAATCATGAAAAATTACAGAAAGATCAGAATTCTCATCAATGCCAGGTAAATGACAGCCGTGTACTATTTGTGTACTAAGGCAGAGCGGCAAAGAATCCACCTGCTGATGTAGGAGAATCAGGAGATGCGGGTTGGATCCCTACACTGGGAAGATCCCCTGCAGTAGGAAATGGCAACTCACTCCAATATTCTTGCCTGGAAAATTCCATGATCAGAGGAGCCTGATGGGCTACAGTCAACTGTACATGGGGTCATAAAGAGTTGGACATGACTGAGCAGCTGAGCACAAGGACCTTAGAATAATCACTTTCACCTTGCTAACTTCAGGAATTATGCAGAAATATCTCTATTTAGGTGATAAAATATAATTCTGAAAGTAAAGTACCTAGAAAGTAAAGGATATGGTTCAGTTCAGTTGCTCAGTCGTGTCCAACTCTGTGACCCCATGGACTGCAGCACGCTGGGCTCCCTTCCATCACCAACCCCTGGAGTTTCCTCAAACTCATGTCCATTGTGTCAGTGATGCCATCCAACCATCTCATCCTCTGTCATCCGCTCCTCCCACCTTCAATCTTTCCCAGCATCAGGGTCTTTTCAAATGAGTCAGCTCTTTGCATCAGGTGGCCAAAGTATTGGAGTTTCAGCTTCAGCATCAGTCCTTCCAATGAATATTTGGGAATGATTTCCTTTAGGATGGACTGGTTGGGATCTCCTTGCAATCCAAGGGATATGGTAACACTGTACAATTTCCAAAAATGAACTGCTATCAAAAAATTAAAAAACCCTCCACATTGAACTGTCATAACCTTCAGGTATTAGTAATAACTGCACACCTGAAAATCATCTTTAGTACACATAATACTACAAGGAGATCAAACCAGTTAATCCTAAAGGAAATCATCCCTGAATACTCATTGGAAGGACTGATGCTAAAGCTGAAGCTCCAATACTTTGGCCACCTGGTACAAACAACCAACTCATTTGAAAAGACCCTGATGCTGGGAAAGGTTGAAGGTGGGAGGAGAAGCGGGAGACAGAGGATGAGATGGTTGGATGAGATCCCCAATTCAATGGACATGAACTTGGGCAAACTCTGGGAGATGGTGAGGGACAGGGAGACCTGGTGTGCTGCAGTCCACAGGGTCATAAAGAGTCGGACACAACTTGGCAACAGAACAACAAATCCTGCAAATACAGAGAGAACCACTAAAGGTATAAATGCCATAGGAAATAAAATGTAAACCGATTCAGTGTTCATTTGCAGACAATAGTTTAAAAGGCAAAAGCCCCTACCACTGAGAAGCAAGCAGAAAGAACTAGAAAAAGAGGAGGGGGAAGGAAGTGAGGAACTGGGGGGCAAAGGTAGAGATGGAAAAGAAAAAAAGGAGGAGGGGGAAGAATACATAGCAGCTGGGCCGTAGACAAGGTGCAGTGTTCTTAGCGCTAATGGACCCCTGAAAAAGGCAGTCAGCAACACAGCCAGTGGCAATGGAGGGATGACTTGAAGGACAGATATCCCAATAGAGAAAAAATGGCCAGGTTATGTGAACAATCGGAACAGATCGAGGGAGGGAAAAACCAACCTGACATACCTTAAGGGCTCCTACTAATGTACTGTTCCATGTGAAGCCACAGTTCAATTATCCACTGAGCACTATTATATGTCAGACAACTAGAAATAAGGTTCAGCTTCAGATTTCAAAGCATTTATTACCCTTTGGGGAGGCTGCGAAGCAGGAGACAGAGCAGGATGCTAAGTGCATTGGAGGCATCTCTGTAAGATACCACTAGAGAAAGAGAATGTGTTCTCTGGTAATACAGTGGGAAGGGCACCACCTGGAATTGTGAAATGCAGCAGCCGTGGCAGGCAACTCACCCTGGTGCCTGGGAGGGGATGGGAATGGTTTCACAAAGAAAGTGACTTCTTAGCTGGATCTGAAAGGCAAGAAGGAGATAGAGAAGAGGGGAAGGGATACTGCTGTCCGTGAGAATAGCGTGTACAAAGGAAGTGAGCTGTGAGAGACTTGGGCTGCTTATGTGACTGCATGTATTAAAAGCTCCCTGTGACTGAGGAGTAGGATAATCAGAAGGAATTGGCTGGAGATGGCGCCGGAGAGGCAGGCAGGGGCAGGGGCGAGGCTTGGCATGTCATGCTTATTTGCATTTTTCCTGGTGCTGCCAGCTTTTCTAAACAAAGTGCCACAACCACTAAGAGTTATTTATCTTTACACATCTCATAATTGTTATTTAGTCGCTAAGTCATGTCCGACTCTTTTTGACCCCATGGACTGTAGTCTGCCAGGCTCCTCTGTCCATGGGATTTTTTAGGCAAGAATACTGGAGTGGGTTGCCAGGGGATCTTCCCAACCCAGAAACTGAACTCACATCTTCTTCTGCTTGGCAGGTGGACTCTACCACAGAACACCTGGGAAGCCCATATCTAATAATACCCTAAAAATACAACCTTGTGAGAGTACATTACTAAGAGATTTTCTCTTTTTCCTGAAGTATAGTTGATTTATAATGTTTCAGGTGTACAGCAAAGTGATTCAGTTATACATATGTATATATACATTCTTCAGATTTTCTTCATTATAGGTTATTACAAGATAATGAATGTAGTCCCCTGTGCTATACAGTAGGTCCCTGTAGTTTCTTTTATATATAGGAGTGTATGTTTGTTAATCCCAAATTCCTTATTTCTTCCTCCCTGCCTTTCCCCTTTGGTAACCATAAGTGTATTTTCTAGATTTACGAGTTTCTGTTTTGTAAGTTCATTTGTATGACTTTTTTTAGATTCCACATGTAAGTGATATAGTATTTGTCTTTGTTTTATTTCACTTAGTATGATAATCTCTAGGTCCATCTATGTTGCTACAAATGATATTATTTCATTCTTTTAATGGCTGAGTAGTATTCCATGGTATGTATATACCACATCTTCTTTATCCATTCCTTTGTTGATGGACATTTAGGTTGCTTACACATGTAAGCATGGACATTGTAAATAGTGCTGCAGTAAACACTGGGGTGCATATATCTTTTCAAATTAGAGTTTTCATCTTTTATGGATATATGCCCAGGAGTAAGACTGCTGGATCACATGGCAGTTCTATTTTTAATTTTTTAAGGGACATCTATACTGTTATCCATAGTGGGTATACCAATTTACATTCCCACCAACAGTGCGGGAGAGTTCCCTTTTCTCCACGCCCCAAAAAGGATTTTCTTAAGCACATTATGTCATTTGTTTACAAAGGAAGATACAAACATAACACACTTTAATAATATTTCCAATTTTTATGAAAGTAAAATAATCTTAAAAGTAACGTGTTAACTTTTACTATTGGATTCTCAGTCTTTAGGGTGGCCAAATTAACATGATATTGCTATAAATTCAATGATTAGTGTAATTATGGAAGACATCAATATTTTAACATTTTCATAGTGGGCTATAGCAAAAGACTGTCAAGCCACATACTTTAAAGTGCTTCTAGGAATATTTTATAGGATTTGAGAGCAGGAATTCAGCCCATTTCATGGACACATAACAGCTGGAATGCAAGCTCCAAGAAGGTAGAAACTGTTCACCAGGATATCTTCTGCCCACAGTAGGAGCTCAGAGGCGCTGGTTTTGCTCTGTGCATGGGAGGATGAATGGCAGCCCTCAGCGCTGGACATTATACAATCTGCACAGCCATGTGCTACAGCTCTCTAGATATGAGACACGCCACACACATACAACCTACCTATTGAAGAAATCATCACATTTCATACAAGTTTAGAAAACAGTCATTTAATTTTAAAATGATGAATGAAGCACCTAAAAGTGCCTGGATCCACGTTAATGTTACAAAAGTTTAAGCCCCCTCAGGACAAAAAGAAATGTATTTTATTAGTCTTTTCTACTCTTGACATGGAGTGTTTTCAGTGAGTATTGAATGAATGAATTAAAAAGACTGGCATTTCTGTGGTTCTAAATGCAGCTGATGGAGGGTGTCCTAGAGTTAACTAAGTAAGTAGTAGAGTCATTCAGTTATTCCATTTTTTGTATTGATTGTTGCGACCCTTTCTGGCCTATCTCAACCTCAACCTGTCCCCTTTCAACTTTGCTGCTTGCTTGAAAAGGTAATCTACATAATGTGACATAAAAGGACCATTTTTGGCCAAGAGCATATGACTGCATGTACCTTCTTCCAAGTATTTCCACAAAAGCTCTTGAAGTCCGTTTGTGGAACATAAGGTATAAAAGCTTGAAAAGCATTTGTATGGACTCTTTATTGTTAACTGTCTACCTCTATCCGCATCATCAGTCCTCAGCCCATCTTATTAATAGAACATTCTCACACCAATAGAAAATAAACACAGTACAAGCCATTGAAGGCCTCATATGAGTATAATTATTTTTTATCAGCATTTCCTATTTGGTTTCTTCCAGATTGTTTAAAATTGTACTAACCACCAATGGCAGAGACAAAACAAAACCTAGGTATGTAAAATGTAGTCAAATAGGAACTAAAAAGGGAATGAACAAGACATTAGGCCAAATTATCTACCTCATTTCCTCCTATATGCTAATTTAAAATTTGCTTAAGGGTCATGACTTCTGATGTACTCCTTGCATGACTATCTGACTTCTTTCATGAAAAGGGAAAGGTATGACAGGTAAAACAAAGAAGCAGCTGTTGCTAGTGGTGAAAAAGTAGAAAAGAGAGCAAGGCCAGTCTGTCAAATATAATCACCTTAAGAGAGGCTCTCTGAACCCTGCTGTTCTTTTATGCCATGCTAATGGAAGCCTCCCTGGGCTTAGAGGAGAGACAAAGACAGTGAATAGTAATTGCAGCCATGAAGTAGGAAGTTTCAATGTCTTTGGACTTCAGATGGTAATTTCCAGCAATGAGTGAATTCAGAGGCAGCTATGTCACCTCTTCATTCTGCTAATGCTGAAACGCCTCAAATCTAATGCCAACACAGGCATTGCCCCAGCCCCTACTAAATCTTACCATTTTAGAGACAGTCTGCAAGTGAACTTAGAAATACTCACTGAATCTGTGATGCTGGACCAAGGAGTGGGGGAAGATGGTAAAGCAGGTGGGGTGCAAAGTGACTCAAAAGGTCATTATAATTTCAGGAAGTTCAAGGGCAGGATAATGTTTATTTTCTTCACATCTGGAAGGGTGTGTCATTTTTTCACTCATTCCTAAATTTCAAGGGAAGAATTTCATTCTGTCAAAATGCCATTGCTTAAAAAAAAATAAGCTGTTTGACAGGTAAGCGAGTTAAGGGGACAGGTATTTGGAATAAGATTAAAGATTAAGATTTCCTCTTCCAAAAGAGGAAATATACTGAAAATAATAAAATGTATACAAATAAATTGGTATGAAAAGGGGCAACTTGTCATTAAAAAGTAAAAAACAATCCACAGGAAAGAAAAGAGGAAAAGACTAATCTCATTGAATCATTAACTTCAATGATCTGGTTTAGGCAAAATCAGTTTTTAAGAAATACACAATTGGCAAATATTCTCTCACATGTAGTGAACGGCCTACCCAGAAACATTCAAAGAATATTTTTATCTCCTCATCCATTTATCTCTGTGCAGCAGCACAGTTCCTGCCGTGCTTTATTTGGTTCTCTTCACAAACTTTTCAGTGCCCGCAATGGATCTGGCAGAGCTCACTGGGACAGTCCCACTTGAAGTTCTCACTCTCAATTGCAAAATGAAGCTGCCTTCAAAATACTAGCATAACTGGCAAATCAAATTTCCTCCAATAATTAAATGCACACGAAAAACAAATGGTTGTTGACCTCTTTAGTTGGCACCCACGATTTTGGATAATTTCATGGGATGGTATTTGCCAAATGCAGATCTGAGTCTTTTTTTTCCTTTTGTGAAAATGGGTATGTTAGGAAAGCTTATTTAAATGTGAGCCATTAATATAGACTGGGGAGACAGCCCTAGAAAATGATGCATTCAGGGCAGTGGTGGACAGAAGCAGGAAACCTGCTTATGGACAGTGAGAAATAGTTGCTTATAATCCCACTAATAAAACCATGAGCCAAGGAAACTAGCCAAGGAGCTGAAGGCCACGACAATATTCATTTGCCAACCAAAGCCCACTTGGCCAATCGCTGATGAAGGTCAGCAGCACCATGAGGAATGTAAATTCAATATTCTGTATTCAGGCAAGCACAATTCATAGTACAGACATTGTATTTACACAGCCAAAAATGCCATTTACAGTGAGCTTGCCTGAAGGATATGCAAAGTCTACAATAGTCACATAGTCTACCTTATTTAAATATGCTCAGTCCTCTAGTCAACCACTCCAATTATTAGGTCCCCGTTTGTATAAGATTTTCTTTTCTTATTACAATTCATTTGACTATCCTTCCTATTTGGGGTTGCTGGATTAGTGTGCGTGCTAAGTCACTTTAGTAGTGTCTGACTGTGTGACCCTAGGGACTACAGCCTACCAGGCTCCTCTGTCCACAGGATTCTCCAGGCGAGAATACTGGAGTAGGTTGCCATTTCCTCCTCCAGACCAAAATGGAATTATCCAAAGGCTAAGTGGTGACGGTCTTCACTGTCAAACTGTTAGACTGATACAGACAGTGAACTACTGAAAATCAGAGTCACAGGCATTTGAATAGTGACGATGACTAACATTGTCAGCCCGTCCTGCATTTCCCTAGAGGGAATAGCTGCCTAAATAGATATTTTTCAGGGAACTAAAAGGCCTCAAGACTGAAATACAATTTTTTTTTCACTGATTGGCCAAGAAGAGTAAAAAGGCAAAAGAGGTCTCTGGAAGAGAATGGAGTACCCATAAAAGCAACTTCAACTACTTTAGTATTTTGCCTAGGGCAAGCTCTAATGAGGAGATAATATTGAGAGAACACAAAGGCATGATTTCGAATCCAAAAGTGGAATCAAGTGTACAGACTAAGCCTAAGTAATAAGCAATTTTCTCAGAATTGCACAAAGTTCTTTGCTTACTAAATGTCCCTAGATATTTTACATTTATTACACACTGATTTAAATATAGACTGCAGTATGTGTGTAGGCATCTATTTACATATAAAAACAAGCAGACCAAGTAGTTTACACACACGTGCACGTGTGCGTTCACAAACACAACTAATTACAGCTGGCTAATTCTAAGTTCAAACGTACATACATCTTTTAAAAAAGTTTTTCATTGGATTTATACAGAATTTTTCCCTTTTAAAATCAGAGTTAGAAAATTCTATATGAACAAACAAAAAACACTGAATTTCTCTTCATTCTTTCTTAGCTTCAAAGTTAAAGGACTAAAGTTATTTTACGTTTACAGTATTATTAATTCACTACTTTCTTTAAAGAGCTATTTTTTAAAGGACCACCCAGAAGATTCAACTAATTGAGGAAGCAATCTTCAGCTTACTTGAAAAGAAAGACTGCATGGGACACATTTCCTGGCACCAATACTCTGTCATATGTTTGGGTTGGATATAATGCAAAAGATAATCTTAAAATTTACAAATAACTTGGTCTTTTCTTTCTGTTTCTAAAACACCCAAAGCAAGAAAACAGTTAAGAATTTCTGATACCTTTTTTAGAGAGATTATTTTATAATTTGAGGTTTAGTAATGCCAGGAAAAAAATGAACCACCCAAGGAGATCAATAAAAGCCAAAGTCACAGATGTAGAAACAGGTTTTTAGCAGTGTGGTGAGTTACTGAGTTTGGGGAAAGTGTAAGATATTATTCAAAGTGAATTATTTAGGCCATGGAATTCACATTAGGTCATGAGAGGAACATCTGTAAATGGGAACTAAAAGGTTTTATGAAAAATATTTGAGAAATACATTAGGACCTAGAATAACAAAAATGTAATGGTAGAATTAAATTGGAAATCAGTAACAAAAATATATGTGGAATATATCCATATATTAGGAAATGAAACTACAAACCTCTAAACAACCCAAGGTTCTTAGAAAAAAATCAAAAGGAACATTAAAAATTATTTTCAACTGAATGAAACTGAAAACGTTAAAACTTGGAGGTTTCAGCTGAAGCATTAGGTAGTGAAAATTTTATAGCTTTACACACCTGCAATAGAAAAGAAAAAAAGTTTCAGGTCAATGACTGAACCATCTTAAGAACCTAGAAACTGAAGAGTATTTGAAAAGGAGAAGAAAGAATAATAAAAATCAGCACAGAAATCAATGAAGCAGAAAGCAAAAACAATGAGAAAGTCAATGAAAACAAAAGTTTTGTGAAAAGATCAATAAAAGTGATAAACCTCTGTCTAGGCTAATCTGATAACAGATAAATTATTAATTAATAGGACTAACCATACCCACGTGTTGGATAGGATATAGAGCAACTGGAACTCTCTCTAACACACTGCTGGAGAGAATGTAAAAAGGCATGATCACTTGGAAACTGTTTGGCTGTTTATTAAATAAAAATGTAAACATTACCTACCATAAACCAGCCATTCCACTCCTAGGTGTTTACTCCAGAGAAATGAAGGCATATGTCTACACCAAGACTTATGCATTAATATTCATATCTGCTTTATTTGTAGTGGTCTAAAATGGAAACACCCTAAATGTCCATCAACAGATGAATGGATAAAAAACTGTGGTATCCAGATGGAAATATGATTCAGCATATAAAGGACTAAACTACTGCTATACACAATAATATGAATGAAGCAATTTTTTAAGAGAACATAATGATTTTTTATATAAAATTCTAGAAATACAGACTAATTTACATTGACAGAAAGTAGACAAGTATTTGTGCACAAGGAAGAGGGGTAGGGGAAGGATTACAAAGGGACAGTAGAAAACTTTCAGGGTGATGA
Source organism: Antilocapra americana (assembly GCA_007570785.1). Classification (NCBI taxonomy): domain Eukaryota; kingdom Metazoa; phylum Chordata; class Mammalia; order Artiodactyla; family Antilocapridae; genus Antilocapra; species Antilocapra americana. The sequence goes on along the minus strand of ML660765.1, from coordinate 24,716,929 downwards.
ACATTTTTATTATCTTAATTGTAGTGATGGTTTTATAGGCATACACACACACAAAGCTGATCATTTGTACACTTTGAACATGCCCTTTTTATTGTATATTGATTGTGCCTTAATAAATATTAAAAATATTCACCCATAATTCCAACTGAGATTAATTATGGTTACATCTTATTGCATGTTTGTCCAAACATTTTAGTCAAATACAAATGCTTATCATTTTTGCTGAAATGGAACCAAATTATATGGCCTTTTTAAAGTGATTTTTTTTTAATTGAGTATATAATGGGCATCTTGTCATTTCATTAAATCCTCTTTTATGTTATTTTAATACCTGCATGTTACATTATTATGTGCCAAAGATATATATACTTTTTTGTTTTGATATTTTATTTAACTTTTTATTTTATCTTGGGGTATTATGGCATCTGGTTCCATCACTTCACGGCCAATAGATGGGGAAACAGTGGAAACAGTGCCTGATAAACTACGGACGGAGGTGGTGACACTGCACAGAAGACAGAGATCAAGACCATCCCCAAGAAAAAGAAATGCGGAAAGGCAAAATGGCTGTCTGAGGAGGCCTTACAAATAGCTGTGAAATGAGGAGAAACGATAGGAAAAAGAGGAAGGAAAGATATACCCATTTGAATGTGGAGTTCCAAAGAATAGCAAGGAGAGATAAGAAAGCCTTCCTCAGCGATCAGTGCAAAGAAGTAGAGGAAAACAATAGAATGGGAAAGACTAGAGATCTCTTCAAGAGAATTGGACATACTAAGGGAACATTTCATGCAAATATGGGCTCAATAAAGGACAGAAATGGTATGGACCTAACAGAAGCTAAGATCCTAAGAAGAGGTGGCAAGGATACACAGAAGAACTGTACAAGAAAGATCTTCACGACCCAGATAATCATGATGGTGTGATCACTCACCTAGAGCTAGACATCCTGGAATGTGAAGTCAAGTGGGCCTTAGGAAGCATCACTACAAACAAAGCTAGTGGAGGCGAGGGAATTCCAGTTGAGCTATTTCAAATCCTAAAAGATGATGCTGTAAAAGTGCTGCACTCAATATGTCAGCAAATTTGGAAAACTCAGCAGTGTCCACAGGACTGGAAAAGGTCAGTTTTCATGTCAATCCCAAAGAAAGGCAATGCCAAAGAATGCTCAAACTACCACACAATTGCACTCATCTCACACACTAGTCAAGTAATGCTCAAAATTCTCCAAGCCAGGCATCAGCAATACGTGAACCATGAACTTCCAGGTGTTCAAGCTGGTTTTAGAAGAGGTAGAGGAATCAGAGATCAAATTGCCAACATCCGATGGATCATCAAAAAAGCAAGAGAATTCCAGAAAGAAAAACATCTATTTCTGCTTTATTGACTATGCCAAAGCCTTTGACTGTGTGGATCACAATAAACTGTGGAAAATTCTGAAAGAGATGGACATACCAGACCACCTGACCTGCCTCTTGAGAAACCTGTATGCAGGTCAGGAAGCAACAGTTAGAACTGGACATGGAACAACAGACTGGTTCCAAATAGGAAAAGGAGTACATCAAGGCTGTATATTGTCACCCTGCTTATTTAACTTGTATGCCGAGTACATCATGAGAAACGCTGGGGTGGAAGAAGCACAAACTGGAATCAAGATTGCTGGGAGAAATATCAATATCCTCAGATATGCAGATGACACCATCCTTATGGCAGAAAATGAAGAAGAACTAAAGAGCCTCTTGATGAAAGTGAGAGAGTAGAGTGAAAAAGCTGGCTAAGGCTCAACATTCAGAAAACTAAGATCATGGCATCTGATCCCATCACTTCATGGCAAATAGATGGGGAAACAGTGGAAATAGTGTCAGACTTTATTTTTGGGGGGCTCCAAAATCACTGCAGATGGTGATTTCAGCCATGAAATTAAAAAATGCTTACTCCTTGGAAGGAAAGTTATGACCAACCTCAATAGCATATTTAAAAGCAGAGACATTACTTTGCTAACAAAGGTCCATCTAGTCAAGGCTATGGTTTTTCCAGTAGTCATGTATGGATATGAGAGTTGGATTATAAGGAAAGCTGAGCGCAGAAGAATTGATGCTTTTGAACTGTGGTGTTGGAAAAGATTCTTAAGAGTCCCTTGGATGGCTCAGAGATCCAACCAGTCATCCTAAAGGAGATCAGTCCTGGGTATTCATTCAAAGGACTGATGTTGAAGCTGAAACTCCAATACTTTGGTCACCTGATGTGAAGAGCTGACTCATTTGAAAAGATCCTGATACTGGGAAGGATTGAGGGCAGGAGGAGAAGGGGATGACAGAGGATGAGATGGTTGGATGGCATCACCGACTCAATGAACATGAGTTTGAGTAAACTCCAGGAGTTGGTGATGAACAGGGAGGCCTGGCATGCTGAGGTTCATGGAGTTGCAGAGTCGGATGTGACTGAGCGACTGAACTGAAACCACCAAAGGCAGATAACCTTGAAAAAGATTCTGTTTTAACAAGAGTGTCCTAAAACTGTTTCGGTGACTTTATATGGTGACTCTGTTAGGGTGTCTTACAGAGCCTGTTCACGCTGAATGACAAGCACTTTTCTTGCTATCCTCAAGGAGCATATATACAGTTCAAACTACATTATCAAGGCCCAGGATGCCTTTGTTTTACTTCAAGGAGAAATCCTATGGGATGTGTAGAGCGTTGCTATGCTCCCAAGCAGTCTTCCTTAATCAAAGGTTCATAGACATTACACAGAGCATATGTGCAATTATATTAAATCTCAACTTCACAGACAGTCAATATACTGTAAGGCATTTAGTATATGCTTAGATAATTTCCAATAATATGTCAGGGTATAGATGAAGAGAAATATTTTTGTAGTTCATTCAAAATTAAATTTCCTACACTGTTCATGCATGCACCAAAAATTCAGATTTGTGACTCATGGGAACATTCTGTTACATAATGTAATGTGTAAGCAAAGAAATAACTAATTCCCAATATATTTAGTATTAAATCAATCCTGTTCCATAGTGTAGAATAATAGGTTTAATTAACAGTCAACAGAAATATTGATAATAACAGGAGCATAATTCAAGCTATAGTTTTACTTTAAAATCAAGAGTAGAACACAGGAATTCTTGTGTTACTATGTTGAAGCAAATGCTTTACTATACTTGAGATGATAATTCTCTATTGCTATACTGTGTAGAAATAACATTTTTCTTTTAAACTGGGAGGCCTGACATTCGCAGTATCGCAGATGTGTCGTTTCTGAATGACCCCTTGCTTTCCATCAGTCTGAGGTGGCAGTTGCTGGCCTAGGGCAAATCCATTACCGTTCAGAATTTACAATTATTATTCAGGAGTCACAGATTGTTCACTTCTTATCTTTAGCCTGGACATTGCAATACTGCTGCTGGCAGGGTGGACTGGGTGACGGGAAGCATTTTTTCAAAGAATGTACAGTAATGCAAAGTATAATCACATTTTGAGTGCAGGCTCAGTCGCAGCTGACTCTTTGTGACCTCATGAGTCTGTAGCCTGCCAGCCTCCTCTGTCCATGGAACCTCCAGGCTAGAATACTGGAGCAGGTTGCCACTTCCAGATGATCTTCCCGACCCAGGTATCACACTCGCGTCTCCTGCAGTGGCAGGTGGATCCTTTACCTCTGAGCCACTTGGGAAGTCCTAAGATCACATTTGCTTTACACCAATTACAATAAATTGTATTTTCTGTTAACATTTAGATCTCATATTCTTTAAGATATATCATTTTACCTTTGGGAAATTAATGTGTTACCACTAATCATAACTATTAGACAAGCTAGGTTTCAGTTTTTGATATTCTAACAGTTTAAGGATGCAGACATTCAGTGATGGTACAATGCTGTTTTTATTCTGCTATCTGAAATAGTAACAACATGTAATGAAATAAAGTTACAGTAAGAGTGCAGATGATCAATGCCTTGTTTTCAAAAGAAAGGTTTGTAACTCTGCACTGACATCTATTTTCCATTTCTCTGGTGCACTGGCCATTTGTTTAATAAAAGGAGACCTTTCCAGTGACAAGGACATTATCTTAAGCATTAAAATAATTCTGTAAGCACCATCAATCAAGAGGTTTGCTTTCAAGTCATGATAATATAAATGAAGTTTTTTTTTTTTTTCTTTTAGTCTTAGAGTTTCAAGACTCAAAGCTTAGTACTTGCAATGTGGCTAAGAAGCTAGAAGAAATAAAGTGATCTGCAGGGTTTGGAACAATGTGCCCAAAATAACAAAATTTTACAGAACATAACATAATGTTTTGTATTTAGAAATAAATTGCTCAGACATGAACTGGGGAAGATATTGGACTTAATCAGTGTAACTTCACAGGGCAAAATGAGAACACATGGATGGAAGTTAAGAAAGCCAGTTTTGTGCAGTGTCAGAAAGAACTTCTTGCTAAGTCCTCTAAAAGTGAAATGAATTGTCCTGTGAAATACCAGTGCTTTCTGCCGCTGCAGGTGTTGAAGCAGATCAACAAACATCTGTCAGTTATATTACACAAGGGATTCCTAGAGTGGGTGGAACACTGGAACCGGTTAGTCCTTTGAACTCTGATTCCCAATCTAACCTTTGGGGTCAGAGAACCCTTTAGGACATCAGATGGATAAACAATCTACTAAGAAGAAAGACATTTCAACAATTAAATACAGTATAAGAAATAGAAAAGTATATAAGTAATGGTGATGCAAATAAAAAATTAAGGAAGAATTGAGAGAAAAGTGACAAATTCTAGCTAGCAGTACAACGTCAGATTGCCTAGAGGAGGCTTATGTTAAGGATTTTAGTGGGTGTCATAATTCAGGTGGGAGGGATACTGTGGTACAGGATTCTTGCCTGAAAGGAGGGCCCAGGCAAAGAATTAGAGGAGTAGATAGAACTCCATGAATATCTGAGAAGAGAAGAGACATATTCTGGAGCTTTTAATTAATCAGAATCTTTGCGATAAATCTGTATTTACTTTGGCTGTCAAGACCTGTCTTTCAGTGCCTTAAACAAATAGGTATAAGGTTGTAAAATACCTGACATACATCAAAAAGAATGAAATCATGCCATTTGAAGCAACATGGACTGATCTAGAGGTTATCATACTAAGTGAGTCAGAAAGAGAAAGACAAATACCATATGATATCACTAATTTGCAGCATCTAAAATATAACATAAATGAACTTATCTACAAGACAGAAACAGGCTCACAGACACAGAGAACAGACTTTTGGTTGCCAAGGGGGAGGGCGGGTAGGGGAGGGAAGGACTGGGAGTCTGGGTTTAGCAGATGCAAACTATTACATGTTAAACATAGGATGGACAAACAATGAGGTCCTACTGTATAGTACATGGAACTATATTGAATATTGTGTGATAAACCACAAAGGAAAAGAAGATAAAAAAGAATACATATATGTATAACCGATCACTTTGCTGTATATATATATGTGTGTGTGTGTGTGTGTGTGTGTGTGTGTGTATACACACACACGTATATATATATATGGTGTAAATCACCAACTTCTCATTCGTATTTATTTCTTCTTTGTAATCTAAAATAATATTATATAGTGATAAAGATAGATAGCCTCCCAAATTGCTTCCAGAATTTTCGTAGATAGAAACGGGACTATAGGAACTGAGCCACCAGGTGCTCTCTCTCTAGGCTTGAAGACTTTGCTCTTGGAGAAAGTAGGCTGAGTCCATGGGATCCACCCAAAATATGATCAAGCCAAACCACTGATTTGGGGCATTTTCCTAAAGTGAAGAGAGAAGCAAGATTTCCAGCTAGCTAATTTTGCTACTTGTTAGTCTATCTGAAGTCTTTTGTTTCTGGAAGCTTTTAATATTCTCTTTGTTTCTGGCAGCAGTTTCTCTGTACCATGTCTGGCTGTGAGTTTTTTTATTTCTTTATTTTCTGGTTTTTATCCTGTTGGGCTTTCCACTGCTCCTTGAATCCCTGACAGGAACAGTCACAAGCTATTACTTCACAAAGATTGTTTCTGCCCCATTTGCTCATCTTCTGCTGGGACACCAGTCTATACCCATATCCGTTTCACACTTTTCTTCCCTCCTGTATCTTTCATCCTTTTTTTATAACGTCTCAATCTGGTTATTTTTTCAGAACTACTTTCCAGTTTATTAATCATCTCCTCAGTGTGTCTAAACTTTTTGTAAACTCGTGTATTGAGTTCTTAATTTTGGTTATTACATTATCTCAGTTCTAGAGTTTCTATTTGAATCATTTTTGGTAGTTTCCAGTTCTTTGCTAAAATTCTTCAGACCCAATTTCTTAAAATAAACATAAAATCTGCATCTGATAACTCTAATATTTAGAGCTATTGATCTTTTTCTACTGTCTTCATTTTTCTGGTCATTTAATCCTGTCAACTAGGGTGCTGGATTCACTGCTAGATGAGAGATGAGGCTGGTAAGGGAAACTAGAACTGGTCACTGAAGGCCTTGCCAATCATATTACATAACTTGGACTTAATTTTCACAGTAATAGAAAGTGATTGAGAGATTTAAGCTGGTAAGTTTTTTCTGTTTACACTTCAGAAAGATGATTCTAGCTTTAAGGTGGGAGAATGCATTAGAAAGCAGTAAGACTAGAGCTGCAGAGATGGATGGGTAAGGTTTACAGGAATGTAAGAAGAGAGGATGGCAATTAGGGATAAGGCTGTACTAATGGAGACTTTATTGGGCTTCCCTCATAGCTCAGTTGGTAAAGAATCTGCCTGCAATGCAGAAGACCTGGGTTTGATTCCTGGGTCAGGAAGATCCCCTGGAGAAGGAAATGGCAATCCATTCCAGAATTCTTGGCTGAAAAATTCCATGGACAGAGGAGCCTGGCAGGCTACAGTCCATATGGCCGTAAGAGTTGGACACGACTCAGCGACTAAACCACCACCACCACCAATGGAGATTTTTTAAAAAGGGTATATATCCAAGAGATTTTTATGGGCTAGAGTCTACATGATGATTCCCATGTTTCGTTTTTGAAAACTGAAGAAAAAATGGTCCCATTTACTAAACTAGATAAAATTGAGGGAAGTTCAAATTTAGGAGGAAAAGAGTTGACTTGGGATTAGAACAGTTGAGATGGTAGGTTGACTCCCTAGCTGTGAGATGTTTGTGGTCTGGACACTCAGGAGAAAATTCTGGGCCAAATCCCCAGCTCTGGACATCATCTGCACACAGGTGACAGTGGTGTAACCCAGATGAAAAGGCCCAGGGAGGAGGCGGAGGTCAGGGTGGGGTGCCTTGGGCTGAAGCTATCAGAGCACAGAGCTGCCAGGAAGCAGATGGGCTCTTGGAAGCCTGGAATAGGCTGAGAGGGAGTCGGCAAAGACGTCTGTGGTACCCGGGGCAGTGCAGTGTCACCGAAATAAGGGTAGAGACCATGGCGGGGGGAACATGGTCACCAGAATGAAATGCTACTAAGAAAACGCACTGAAAACAGGCAAATCATTGGCCACCCTGTGAGGAGCATTTTGGTGGAGTGAAGGGAGAAAGCAGGTTGTGGTGGGCTGAGGAGTGGACGGGTGAAGGGGCGGAGAATGAGCACAGGGAGTTCGTGAAGTCTGGCTCTGAGGAGGAGCAAGATGGGGAGATAGGATGCATGTGAGATTAGGGAATGTTTTCTAATTTTAGGACAAAAAGATTTAACAATGATCAAATGCCAATAGGAAGATATAACCAAAGTTATATCTTTGAAGGATATAAGAGGATACAAGAGAAGAGAAGAAGAAGAAAAAAAGCCTGCGTGCATCCTAAATTGCTTCAGTCATGTCCAACTCTTTGCGACTGGAAGGACTGCCAGGCTCTTCTGTCCGTGGGATTCTCCAGGCAAGAATACTGGAGTGGGTTGCCGTGTCGGAATCTTAAAAAAAAAAATAGCCTAATTAATAGCAAATATGGGAGCTTCCCAGGTGGCGCTAATGGTAAAACAAACAAACAAAGCCACCTCCCAATGCAGGAGACCCAGGTTCAATCCCTGGTTTGGGAAGATCCCCTGGAGGAGGGCATGGCAAGCCACTCCAGTATTCTTGCCTGGAGAAACCCATGGACAGAGGAGTCTGGTAGGCTACAGTCCATAGGGTTTCAAAGAGTTGGATAGGGCTGAAGAGACTTAGTACGCAGCACACACGATAGCAAACATCTGAAAAGACTGGAGGATTCAGGATCTGGAGCTCAAGGGGCAATGTCTGCCTGAGATGCTTAGAAGCTAGGGAGAGAGATCCTCTCCCATTTTTTACTAACAGAAGGGAAAAGTCAGGGGCTAGTTTTGGTGGCAAGACAAGGAGAGGGTTCTTTACAGATGGTTTATCTTTTTAGTGCAAATTAGGGGGGCTTGGATATCTGCTGTAGTGAAAAAGCAAAAACTTTCAAGCAATATGGTAGAACAGCCACAAAGCATTAATGACCCTGCTGAAGTCAGATATCATGAAGTTGTTCAGTGGCTGTATTCTACAAGCAATATGAGTTGGCCCAGCAGTTCCCAGCAGTTTGGAGCAGTTACAGGGGAAGTCGACTGTAAGATGTATCCTGAAAAAGGACTTTGGGCTGCTGGGTCCCTCTACAGACAGCAGGACAAGGCTAACGAGAACGCTGGCAAGTGTGATGGATAGTGGAGAAGAAAGTAAAGATGAAAGGGAACAAGTAGGTTGAAGGAACGTAGAAGTCTGAAATGGTGGTTCCAGTACAATCTGATGAAAGAGTAGTCTGGGACTCCAAATTTCCTAGTTTGGGTGACTGATATTTTATGATTGGACTTAACAGAAGCAGAAGATATTAAAAAAAGAGGTGGCAAGAATACACAGAAGAACTGTACAAAGATCTTCATGACCCAGATAATCATGATGGTGTGATCACTCACCCAGAGCCAGACATCCTGGAATGTGAAGTCAAGTGGGCCTTAGGAAGCATCACTACGAACAAAGCTAGTGGAGGTGATAGAATTCCAGTTGAGCTATTTCAAATCCTAAAAGATGATGCTGTAAAAGCGCTGCACTCAATATGCCAGAAAATTTAGAAAACTCAGCAATGGCCACAGGACTGGAAAAGGTGTTTTCATTCCAATCTCAAAGAAAGGCAATGCCAAAGAATGCTCAAGCTACCACACAATTGCGCTCATCTCACACACTAGTCAAGTAATGCTCAAAATTCTCCAAGCCAGGCTTCAGCAATACATGAACCACGAACTTCCAGTTGTTCAAGCTGGTTTTAGAAAAGGCAGAGGAACCAGAGATCAAATTGCCAACATCTGATGGATCATCGAAAAAGCAAGAATTCCAGAAAAACATCTATTTCTGCTTTATTGACTATGCCAAAGCCTTTGACTGTGTGGATCACAATAAACTGTGGAAAATTCTGAAAGAGATGGACATACCAGACCACCTGACCTGCCTCTTGAGAAATCTGTATGCAGGTCAGGAAACAATAGTTAGAACTGGACATGGAACAACAGACTGGTTCCAAATGGGAAAAGGAGTACGTCAAGGCTGTATATTGTCACCCTGCTTATTTAACTTATATGCAGAGTACATCATGAGAAATGGCTGGGGTGGGAGAAGCACAAGCTGGAATCAAGATTGCGGGGAGAAATATCAACAACCTCAGATATGCAGATGACACCACCCTTATGGGAGAAAGTGAAGAAGAACTAAAAAGCCTCTTGATGAAAGTGAGAGAGTAGAGTGAAAAAGTTGGCTTAAGGCTCAACATTCAGAAAACTAAGATCATGGCATCTGATCCCATCACTTCATGGGAAATGGATGGGGAAACAGTGTCAGACTTTATTTTGGGGGGGCTCCAAAATCACTGCAGATGGTGAGTGCAGTCATGAAATTAAAAAATGCTTACTCCTTGGAAGGAAAGTTATAACCAACCTTGATAGCATATTAGAAAGCAGAGACATTAGTTTGCCAACAAAGGTCTGTCTAGTCAAGGGTATGGTTTTCCAGTAGTCATGTATGGATGTGAGAGCTGGACTATAAAGAAAGCTGAGCACAGAAGAATTGATGCTCTTGAACTGTGGTGTTGGAAAAGACTCTTGAGAGTCCCTTGGACTGCAAAGAGTTCCAACCAGTCCATCCTAAAGGAGATCAGTCCTGGGTATTCATTGGAACAACTGATGGTGAAGCTGAAACTCCAATACTTTGGCCACCTTATGTGAAGAGTTGACTCATTTGAAAAGACCCTGATGCTGGGAAGGATTGTGGGCAGGAGGCAGAAGGGGATGACAGAGGATAAGATGGCTGGATGGCATCACCACCTCGATGGACATGAGTTTGGGTGAACTCTGGGAGTTGGTGATGGACAGGGAGGCCTGGCGTGCTACGTTTCATGGGGTCGCAAAGAGTTGGACATGACTGAGCCACTTAACTGAACTGAACTGGTTTTATGTATAAGAGCAGTTTTCTTGAGACAGTCTTGGTTTATACCTGTTTTGCTCGAGTAATTGCTAAGTTTCACCCTGTTTCACTTTCAAAAGTGTCCTTGTTTGTATAATAAATTAAACGTCTTGGTATCTATATAGAGATTACATGGAACAGGCATGGAAGAAGGGAGATAACTAGCTTAATTTTGGACATGTTGAATTCAAGGAATTTATAGGTAATTCAGGTTAAAAGATCAAGTAGATCAAACATTTGGGCAGATACAACCTATACTCACACATAATACATAAATCAGTTCAGTTCAGTCACTCAGTTGTGTCTGAATCTTTGCGACCCCATGAATCACAGCACGCCTGGCCTCCCTGTCCATCACCAACTCTCGGAGTCCACCCAAACCCATGTCCATAATGTCGGTGATGCCATCCAGCCATCTCGTCTTCTGTCTTCCCCTTCTCCTGCCCTCAATCCTTCTCAGCATTAGGGTCTTTTCCAATGAGTCAACTCCTTGCATGAGGTGACCAAAGTATTGGAGTTTCAGCTTCAACATCAGTCCTCCCAATCAACACTCAGGACTGATCTCCTTTAGGATGGACTGGTTGGATCTCCTTGCAGTCCAAGGGACTCTCAAGAGTCTTCTCCAACACCACAGTTCAAGAGCATCAATTCTTTGGTGCTCAGCTTTCTTCACAGTCCAACTCTCACATCCATACATGACTACTGGAAAAACCATAGTCTGGACTAGACGGACCTTTGTTGCCAAAGTAATGTCTATGCTTTTCAATATGTTATCTATATTGGTCATAACCTTCCTTCCAAGGAATAAGTGTCTTTTAATTTTATGGCTGCAGTCACCATCTGCAGTGATTTTGGAGCCCAGAAAAATAAAGTTTGACTCTTTATTTCAAGGAGCTGTGGCTGTGCGGGCACAGGAGGGCCAAGAGGAGCTACTCCAAGTTCAAGGTCAGGAGGGGGAGCCATGAGGAGATACTCCCTCATTCAAGGTAAGGAGCAGCGGCTGTGCTTTGCTGGAGCAGCCGTGAAGGGATATCCCACGTCCAAGGTAAGAGAAACCCAAGTAAGATGGTAGGTGTTCAAAGAGGGCATCAGAGGGCAGACACACTGAAACCATAAAAACAGAAAACCAGCCAATCTGATCACATGGACCACAGCCTTGTCTAACTCAATGAAACTAAGCTATGCCATGTGGGGCCACCCAAGACTGCCGGGTCATGGTGGAGAGGTCTGACTGAATGTGGCCCACTGGAGAAGGAAATGGCTTGAGAACCCCATGAACAGTATAAAAGGGCAAAAAGATAGGACACTGAAAGGTGAACTCCCCAGGTCAGTAGGTGCCCAATATGATACAGGAGATCCATGGAGAAATAACTCCAGAAAGAATGAAGGGATGGAGCCAAAGCAAAAACAATACCCAGTTGTGGATGGGACTGGTGATAGAAGCAAGGTCCGATGCTGTAAAGAGCAATATTGCATAGGAACCTGGAATGTTAGGTCCATGAATCAAGGCAAATTGGAAGTGGTCAAACAGGAGATGACAAGAGTGAAAGTCGATATTCTAGGAATCAGCGAACTGAGATGGACTGGAATGGGTGAATTTAACTCAGATGACCATTATATCTACTACTGTGGGCAGGAATTCAGTAGAAGAAATGGAGTAGCCATCATGGTCAACAAAAGAGTGTGAAATGCAGTACTCGGGTGCAATCTCAAAAATGACAGAATGATCTCTGTACGTTTTCAAAGCAAACCATTCAATATCACGGTAATCCAAGCCTATGCCCCAACCAGTAATGCTGAAGAAAATGAAGTTGAACAGTTCTATAAAAACCTACAAGATCTTTTAGAACTAACACCAAAAAAGGATGTCCTTTTCATTATAGGGGAATGGAATGCAAAAGTAGGAAGTCAAGAAACACCTGGAGTAACAGGCAAATTTGGCCTTGGAATACAGAATGAAGCAGGGCAAAGGCTAATAGAGTTTTGCCAAGAGAATGCACTGGTCATAGCAAACACCCTCTCCAACAACACAAGAGAAGACTCTACACATGGACATCACCAGATGGTCAACACCGAAATCAGATTGATTATATTCTTTGCAGCCAAAGATGGAGAAGCTCTATACAGTCAGCAAAAACAAGACCGGGAGCTGACTGTGGCTCAGATCATGAACTCCTTATTGCCAAATTCAGACTGAAATTGAAGAAAGTAGGGAAAACTATTACACAATTCAGGTATGACCTAAATCAAATCCCTTATGATTATACAGTGGAAGTGAGAAATACATAAATCAGTATAGTACTAAATGACTTATAATTTAGTGATTATCTCAAGTCATATACTAACCTGCCGAGAATACATTAAATTCCTAGAAAATATTTGCATTGGATGCTTGAGGGCCTTTTCTTGGTATTAAAATATGTGGTATTTGTGAGTGAAATGAAAAATATTAATCATGTGAGAAACAATTTTAACACTGACCAATTTGTCAATCTGCTATAATATTAACATATATGTTAATATAATATGGACTGAGTTAAATTGGGTCATACCTCAAAATATCACTAGGTGGCAGCACAACTACACTATGATATATAATTAACAAGGGAAAAGATTCCCATCAGATATTTTGCAGTTAGAACATTTAAGAGTTTATAGCCATTGGAAATTATAAGTGCATGCATGCTAAGCCGCTTCAGTTGTGTCCAACTCTGTGTGACACTATGGACTGTAACCTGCCAGGTCCCTCCGTCCATGGGATTCTCCAGGCAAGAATCCTGGAGTGGGTTTCTATGGCCTCCTCCAGGGGGTCTTCTCTACCCAGGGACTGAACCTGGGTCTCATGTCTCCTTCACAGACAGGTGGGTTCTTTACCACTAGTGTCACTATATTATATAAAATTTTCTGAATGTATGCTTTTTAATTTAAAAGTAATTATTTGTTTTATTATTACTGCCAGTTTGAAGATGTGAAAAGCTTTATTTTGAAATATGTACATTATTTTTAAATATTTTAAATAGATTAAGACACATGATGTCCCTATTCCCTGGTGGCTCAGTGGTAAAAAATCCACCTGTAGTGCAGGAAACACAGGTTGGATCCCTGAGTGGCAAAAGATCCCCTGCAGAAGGAAATGGCAACCCACTCCAGTATTCTTGCCTGGGAAATCCCATGAACAAGCCTGGTGGGCTACAAAAGTCCATGGGGTCATGAGAGAGTTGGACACAAACTTAGTGACTTAAGAACAAAACACATGGTCAGTGATACACATTTATGGGCATTCTTAAGATAGCTGTTAGTATATACGGCTTCCCTGGTGGCTCAGACGGTAAAGAAGCCACCTGCAACGTGGGAGACCTGGGTTTGATCCCTGGGTCAGGAAGATCCCCTGGAGGAGGACATGGCAACCCACTCCAGTATTCTTGCCTGGAGAATCCCTATGGACAGAGGACTCTGGCAGGCTACAGTCCATGGGGTCACAAAGAGTCAGACACGAGTGAGCGACTAAGCACACACAGTATATCATATACTAGCTATAAATGTTTTATAAATTCACATTTTGATTGGTATATTGTAGTTAATTTGACTTACAGTATCTTTTTAATACATTTATCTCACTAGTGAACATACACTTGGTAACTTCATTCATTAGCCTTTGGAAGGAAAGCATTCAGAAATCTCATGAAGAAATTCTTGTTTGCCATATTCTAGCTATAGCAATGCAAATGGAGGTAGGTATGGTTATCTGATTTAGCCAATGGATAGTACAGGATACCCAGTTAAATCTGAACTTCAGCTAAACAGCAAATAACCTCTTTAATATAAGTATGGTACCATACAATATTTGGGACATATGTATACTAAAAATTAGTCAATTCTTCAATATGTTTTACGTGGCAACCCAAGTAGTGAGCAATAGGAGAGAGAAGAAACAAGGGGGTGAGAGGGAAGCAAGCTGCAGAGAAATCCAGGATTCTAGGCTCCAGATCTGACCTACTATTTAGAGGTCTTCGGGACCAAGGAAAAGAATTATAAATGGACTTGAACTAGGCTGCATTCTGTGGTGAACTCATTTATATGTTAAGCTAAACAACATGGGCTAGGGTTAATCAAGTACTCTGGTGAATTACCATCTACACCACACATTGATTACTGATTTTCAAACAACGAAACACGACAACATGTATTTAAAGCTAGCTCAGTTTTGGACAAAATTGAATAAATAACTGCAATTCAGACATTTTGGGGTCTTACCCACATTCAGGGTTATCATTATGAAAATCTATCATTAGAGCATGAAGGCTCGGAAATGCCATTTTAATTCTGTTTAATCCACAAACATGCCTGGCACCTTCTGTGTGCAGAGGACTGACTTAGACTGTGAGATATAAGAATTAATAAGACACTGATGTAATTCATCTCAGTAGCCATTTATCATTGATAAAAGTTAAAATCCTGGGAAAGTCATTCTTACCATTTTCACCCCCTGCCGGGTTTTGGTTCTTGATCAATTGTTCCTCCCTTTGTTCTTCCCTAGAATGATCTCCTTTCTCTTCCGTGTGATTTTCAACTACCATTTTAATACTCAAGACTTCCAAATATCAGAAAATAAATAAAGACTTCCAAATATCTATTCCAGCCATGATTTCTCCACTGTGCCTAAGTATGTACATTTAACTGATATGAGTTCTTGGCTGTCCCATGAGTACTTCCTAAATTAGACTTGCAATTTTCTCCCAGAAAATTTTATCGTTTATTCCCAGTCTTGCATTTCTCTTCCTGTTCCCCTCTGCCATTCAAACATTCACACAATCCTCAACTTCTGTCCCCCAATCAATCAGATGGGGGATCCATCCTTACTAGATCGTGTGTCTGCTGTTCTGTGTCCTTTCTAAACTCATTTCCTTCCTCCAGCCTCAATTGCCTAAAGTTTATAAATTTATTAAAACAATCAATTAATTTTATTTACATTATTAATTTTATACCAATAATTAGTTTTCAATCTGAGAAGAGTTTTTGATTTTTAAAGACGTTGAAAGGTAAGAGTAAGACTGATAAGGAAACACAGGCAGAGTCAGAGAATGGCCTGGGGTTGGGAGCTGTTCAGATGTCTGAAATACAGACACTTGGAAGAGAAGGCAGGGAAACCCCTCAAGCCTCCCATTTAGCATGGTGCTAGGCACTGATGGAAACAGCTGGAAGCATTTATAGGGGAAGAGTCTTGAGAGTCCCTGATTTGTAAGGAGAGCAAACCAAACAATCCTAAAGGAAATCAACCCTGAATATTCAATGGAAGGACTGACGCTGAAGCTGAAGCTCCAATACTTTGGCCACCTGATGCGAAAAACTGACTCATTGGAAAAGATCCTGATGCTGGAAATGACTGAGGGCAATAGGAGAAGGAAGTGACAGAGGATGAGATGGTTGGATGGCATCACTGACTCAATGAACATGAGTTTGAGCAAACTTGGAGAGATAGTGAAGGACAGGGAAGCCTCATGCTGCAGTCCATGGGTTGTAAAAAGTCAGACACAACTCAGTGACTGGACAACAACAGCATAATCACAACAACACTGAACCTTAGGCATTCATATCCTCCAGCAAGATGAATAATGCAGGTCAAAGATCACATTCCTCTAGACTGCAGGGAAGAAGGGAAGGAAACAAAGTCTTTCAATCTGGGTCATTAGTCCTAGCAATTTAAAAAGGGTTGAACACATCTTTATAAGACCAGCCCAGTATCTTGCAGGAGCATCAGTGGTGGCATAATCAAAGGAGTATAATCAAGGAAAACATAAATAAATCTGAAACAACCTATAGCATGACTACCCTTATGCCCTGTATCAACTATAAAATGGGAAATATTTAAACAAATGATTCTGATCGGTGTTACTTTTAAAAAGCCAAGGCCAATTTTCAGTTTTATTTCCAATTATTCCAGAATCTATAATCAACATCGATGTTGAAATTTCTCAAAACCCATTGGAAAGTATCTGAGCACACATTTTAGAAGGATGTTGGCTTTGATCTATTATGTCAATGTGATGGCTAATTCCTCTCCTTGTCCTATAGCCTATCCTGGTCTTCCTCCTTCAGTACCTTGTCAGAGGAGTTCTGGACCACATATGTGGATTCTTACTGCTCTGTGGCTGTATCTGGGGTGACATAAGGGCTCAAACAACAGAACTTGAGAAACTATAGGTGGTTTAGCTGTTCAGAGGCAGCCACCCAAGCATGGTAGTAAAGGGCTGAGAGAACCCAAGCAAAGAGAACAGAAGGTTCAAAAGGAAGGGTCCCGATGCCCCTTGCAATGGGGGAGGAGAGTTTGTGTCCAAGCAAAACACTGAGAGGAGGATGGAAGGACAGGTTGATCAGGCCAGGGGTTAACTGGACCCAAGATCCTGTGTGTTTCTAGAAACAGGCCTTGAGGGAATCTCTCTGGCCTCACATATGGAATGGGGATTACAGAGATTGAAGACCATGGAGGCCTAAATTGTCTTAATTACACACTGTGGTGTAAGGATGGGGAGGCCCACAGATGCTTTAAATTCTTTCCACAGAAAACAAAACATTTACTTTACAGAGATAAAAGGCTTGAAATGTAAATGCATGAGTGAAACTCATTCACACTTGGGTGTAATCAGTCAGTCAAGAAATCAATAAACAGAGAGGTATCAGATTCCCTGGGGGTGGGGAGCAGAGAGCAAGGGTCTAAGTTTAGGGCGTAGAGGCTGAGGGGAAAGTGTGGATAAATGCCAAGGAAAGAGACCGAGGAGACTGGGAAGGCCAACTTCACCTACTTGGCACGTTTGACTCGTGATTCATGAGGTGCGTCCATCTGACTTCCCCACCGCCTTGTGAACTCCTTGAGCCAGTGACTCTGGCACCAAGCATTGAGCTGGTGCAAATGGTAGGCACTAAATCGTTCTGTGCTCATGCTGAATTTTAGTTCCAAACTGGGGGACAGCAACTGTGTGCAAAGGAACTTTTGCTTTTCCTGACCATCCAAAGAGACAGATTATTGGAGCCCTTACTCTCCTGGGGTTCTGGAGTGTCAGAGCTTCTCAGGCCCATCTGTGCCCACACAACCCAGAAACAAAGCTCTCACTCAGCTAGGAGATGGCAAACAGGGGAAAATTATTTTAAAGATGCCCGCTCAAAATTCTCCTAATATGAAAACTATGAGGCGAGGACATTTTGGTTGCTTCTGTTGCTCAAAATATACATCAGGATCTTGCAGTGTTTTCCATTCATTATCCTCAGTATGGACTTTTTGATTTTTTTTTTTTTTAGTATCAATTTTCCTGGTATAGATAGAGTGAAGAGGCTAGCATGTGGAGCTAGCACTGTGCCTGGCAAATAGCAAGTATTCAATAAATTTTTGTTGAATGAACAAATGAATGCATGAATGATTGATTTGGGGGTGATCCCCAAATTCCAAACAATTGCGTCAAAAATGAGGAAAATTCATATCAAGTAGGTAGAGACTAAGCTGAAACACTATCCATAAAACTTTGTGAAAAGTTGAAGAAAATCCAGATTTGCCATACAAATACTTGAATGTTATTAGCTTAACTGGATTTAATTTAACATGGAATTGGAATATAGTGACTGGAGTATAGGAAGAAATCAAGTCAATTTTGTTCTCTTTGGGTTAAGCTAGGTTGAACAAAATGGGAAATTTCTGTTGCCCTTGCAAGACTGGGACCTAGTAATTTTTCTAAGTTACTTGGAAAATTCTGAGTTTGTTTTGTTTGTTTTTGTTTTGCTTTGCTTTACAAATAGGCCCTCTAGCAATACCCCCATCTCAGATATCACTCCCCTATCTAGCTATAAAACAATTAATAGAAGCTCAAACTGTTTGAGCAACATTTGCTGTTTTAAACAAATCCTGGTTTTAGTCTGGACATAGTTAAGAACTTTTCAGGCCCAGCAAGCCCTGCTTCAGGTCTCCATTACTGGCAAAAGCCATTATGTGGGGCCACTGCAGTACAGCCAAGAACCCAGTAGAATTAGCACATTTCAGAAAGCTTGGCTGATTCTCTCTTGTGCTTTGTTCTTATCTAGTATCAGGTCACCTGAAATGATTGCAACTTCTTGTCACAGTTTTCCAATCCATGACTAAATTTCCACTTTGAGGACCTCTGACTTTTTAGGCAATCTCTCACTAGAATGAGTCTACTATTCATGCTAAATCACAAGGATGATCAGATGAAATTGTTAACAGAATACTGTGTTTCTGGTGGATAATAACTCATTGGACATAAAAATTAAGATAATATGCTTTATTTTACATGATTGTTGATGTTGATTCCAGCCATTACCTCCAATCAAGTCAGGCTATAATTTTGTGGCATTAATGAAGACAGACTTAATGAGCAGCTCTCCTTTCACAGCGTAGGTCTCACTGCTGTACACAAAACCAAAGTCCCCTAAACAGGAAACTTCCATTCCACACCAGCAGGCCTAACTCGATTTGTGGATTACACCTCCAGAGCTCAGCAAGCAACAAATTAATCATTTTTTTTCCCCAACTGAGGCATTTTTTTCCTTCCAATCTGAATTTCAGAACTTGTCTTGATTAATGCTGATGTACTGAACACTGTTGCCATTAAGTCATATATCTTGCAAAGAGCCAATTGGAGTAATAATTCATATATGTCCTGGAGCAAAGTTTTTCAAAAGTCTCCATGCAATATTCTGATGGATCAATCTCCTATGCTATCCTGATGCTTCTTTCCAACAGTGGCATTCATTGTAATTGTTCTCACTTAAGATTTTTATCTCTCATGTCAACTTAATATAATCAATGTTCCTGCTTCAAAACTACATATGAATAACAGGTATAGATAGTTGTTCTACCTGCTGATTATTAGTCCCTGAGAGCAATATTTTGTAAAACTTATCTCACTACCCAAAAGCAACTTTACTCTTATCCTTTTACATTTAATGAAAAAAAAAATTCGAAAGAATATGCGCTAGTATCTGTGTGCTAACCTTTTAAGCTAATTATTATTTATCCACTTAAAATTAGTAACAGTGAATTTTCCTTTTAGGAAAGTGATTCAAGATTCAAACTCTCCCCAGTCTCTTTTTTAAGCTAGGTCATGACATCTCTGCAGAAGACAAATCCTGTGTTAGCAAAGAGTTGTTGTTGTTCAGTTGTTAATTCATGTCTGACTCTTTTTGTGATTAGAAGTGAATTACTGCCATCCTCAAGGAGGCAGATAGTTGATGATATTACCCAGTGAAGAATAAACTAATTTTTAATGCAATCACCAGGAGTTTAATCAACTGTTAACTGATGCCTTGATTTTTAAATTATACGAAAGTCATTTGCTGTATTTTCTACTCTGAGCACCTATCCCAACGTCTGGCCTGCAGCTGGTGTTCAAAGTCAACTAAATGGAACTCAGAAATTTTTTACGAAGAGGCTGGTGAGAAAGCTTTCTTCAATTTGTCCACTAGGTGGCATACAGGGACCACGCTTCCCACAGGGAACCGTCACAGACCCTCCCATTCATAGTGTAAATAAAGAGCTGCATTATTAATTTATACCATAGCATCCACTCTACACCTAATATTTGTTTAACCAGCTGTTTCCTGTAATCCTCCTTAAACACTATTGATTAAAATCCTAAGAACATTCCAGTTTCCATCCCTTCCCATTTTACCCCAACAACATACCATTACCTTTACTTAACAGACTAAATACATTTAAATATCATAGGCTTAGTACTATGGTTACTGATAATGAATACAGGAGGTCAGAAAATTAACTAGAGGCAACAGAAGACTATAACGTAAACGTGTTTTCAAATTTGCTCTGCATTTCGCTGGAATTTTAACTAGCTGTGAATACCATTACTTTTAAAATGTAATCTGGAAAATAAAACATACATGGGGCAAAAGGAAATGGAAAGAAAACCAGTATTAGGGTGTTCCAAAAAAGGGAGTTATTTCCTGAATATGCCTCTTGTTCATCTTTACAAAGACCAAGGGCTGTGCTACCTTAGGAGTCAAAGACTTCTTCAACTACTCAGAAAATCCCAACATTCCACACCCAAGATGCTAAAAAGCAGGACTGTTTAGGAGGCCATCTATTCATAAAGCATCTTCGTTCGAATGTATTTATCCTGGATGTGTTACCAGCTCCCAAAGGAAAGAAAAGGAAGTGAAACCACTAGGGATATAATGAATTGATTCTTCTCTGTGAAAGTATCTTCAGTTCTTCTAAATTACAGTGTCAGTCATTCCTCTGAGATTCAGGGCCTAGCGGACAATAAATGGCTCACATTATAAGAACACCATGTTCTCCTCTTGCTTGTTTCTGATAGAAAGTCCAGGCCCACTTAACACTCCCCTTTGGAATACTGGCCTCTGGGTACTTTCTCTTTGGAGACCAGTGGTCTGGAGGTTGTTGGTTTTGTTGGTTTCTTGCTCATTAAGTTATGTTTAAACAGAATGAGTTCTTATCTTGTTTTCTCATTTTTAAGCTGTTTCCAGTTTTGTGAAGAGATTACCAAAATATATAGTCATTCTCTTAGCTTAAAAATTAAATGATCAAGAACAGATAGCCCCAAAGTGACTGATGACTAAGGTTTAAATAAATGCCCAACCACCTTTGGCATACTTTCTATTTTACTGAATGAAAGAAAAACTTCTTTATTCATAAAAATAATGGAATTGAACTTAAGACACATCAAACTAAAAGTTATCCCAAGAGAAAGACTATGATGTATTTTTGGTAAAACAATATTCCCACTTTATGATTCCATTAAAATATTGAAATTGCTGAAGTGTGTGTAAAATGACTGCAAATTTAGTACCCTGAAATAATCAAATAGAAATGGTTACCAGAAACTACGTTTGTAATGAATAAATATTACATTTCACATAGAAATTAATTCTCAGGCTTTATTTCTTAAGAACCGTTAGCTTCCAATAAGCCAGCCAGTATGTTTGATTTTATGACATCACACTGGAACGTGTACAGGAACACTTTCCATCCTAAAAACTCCCAAAGTACTGGCCACTTTGTGTATTTTTCCAGGGATAAATGAAAATAAAATAACTTATTTTCAAAATAATAAACCATCTTATTTGGAACACAACAGTCATAGTCAGTGGAAGAAAACAACTTCATTTCAACCCCAGAGAGTTCAGATTTACTTAGGATGGTAAACAGACTCACACAAATCATTCATTTAAGTAACTTTTAAAAGTAACCTTACCAATCATGACTAAAAGGAATTTTTTTCAGTATATTAAAATTGTCCACCAACATCATTCTATATGCAAAAAGCATCATAGTTCTGTGATCTTAATTTCACAATTAAGGTGAGAAGCCTGGACCAAAATCGGTAACATCTCAAAGACTGTCACTCTAACAGGTATTACCTATGTGATTACAATAATTTTCTTTTTCACATAAACTTACATAGTCTCTAAAAAAAAAAACTCATAAATCTGGAATGGACATTGCCATTCCTTAGCATTTCCTTCAGCCTATACTATCCTTTTTTTCAGGTGTTATAAAAATGCTTGTTGAAATACAGATGGAAAAACTGCCACTTGGAAACCATGCATCCACCAGATTTATAGTAGGATCAGAAAAATCCAGGATACTGGACTTCATCCTTACCCCAGTCTAGACTGAGCTTGTTTACTGCAGAACAGTATTTTATCTGACAGTATGAGTCTTAAAAAATTTTTTTAAAAAAGTTGAGATGCCATGTTAAACTCAAAAGAAAATTAAAGAAAACAAGAAAAGTTATTTTAATGTATACATATATCATGATATGTATTGCTCTCTGAAATCCTAAAGGAATCAAGGCTTAACCCAAAGAGTAAAAAAAAAAAAAAAAAAAAAATTATGGGATTTTTACCTTGTCCTAAAATCCAGAAGTTCAGATGCTCTCAAGTCCTGCTGAAGTTGGAGCCTGGAGATCAAGTGAAGCCAGCGCTCTTTCCCCTCACCTTAAGTTTGTCTCTGGGCAAGTGTGTGTGCGTGTGTGAGTGTGTGTGTGTGTGTGTGTGTGTGCGCCGCGCAGAATGTCTCTTTGTGGCGCTGGATGGCAGAGGTCCTGCTCCTGGGAAGAAGGAGGCACTTTCTCACCAAGAAGAAGAAAAGCAAAGCAGCGTCACCAGGAAAGTTCTCCTCCCAGATCGCTTAATTACAGCCTAACGTGCGCTTCATGCAAACTTCAGGGAGGAAGGGAGGGGCAGCTCTATGCCCAGACCTTGTGGAACAGCAGCCTCTTAGATGACTTTCCCTCTGCTCAGATCCCCGAGTTACCCGCCCAGGGGTTCAGGAAAAGCGGGAGCTACAACCGCCAGCCCCTCACCACGGCACACCTCCTGGGTCTGTCCAGAGGGGATGGGGCAAGGGACTGTGGAGTGGTCGTGGGGCAGCGGGGTGAGGCAGACAAACCAGGACAGAGAATTTTCACTTTGTTTCTTAGCCTCTGCTTAAAATGAAGATCCAAAAGTAGGAGAGGTCCTCGCTTTCCCGCCTCCCTCTCCCCAAGGTATATCCAGGGTAATCAGGTAGAAAGGTAATTATGACAACAGCGGATAAAGCTTCCAAAATTTAAGGTGCCCTTTCACTCACACTGGCAGAAGTATGCTTTCTTGTTGGCTGGACGCAGTATTGATACTGAGTTTGATTCTCCTTTAACAAACAACTGCTATTGTATACTTGGATGACAAAGCTCAAAGAACCTAGGTTTATTTATAGAGTGAAGAATGCGAGGGGCAGACAGGATGGGTGGAGTTGGCTTATGGATCCATACCCAGGATTAGAACCAGATGGGTACAGAGCGCGCGCGCACACACACACAGAGACAGGCGCGCGCGCGCAAGCACCCCTAAAATAACCACTGGGGAAGATGCTAGGACACGCGGGAAAACGCCTCCTGAACAAACAGACATTTATTTATAACTTCTGGGACAGTATATAGGTCCATTGATTCCCGCCTTGAGTAACCAAGGGTTTTGGAGAGGAAACGGCTTCATATTTCAATAACAGAGCCACCTTTGATGGAGCCTAGGAGTGGGGGAAAAAAAGAAACACACCGCAGGAAGCAAACGGCTGTTGCAGCCGCCGGGAGGAGGGAGCGGGGCTGGCCCGGGGATGAGGACAGGCTAGCCAGCCCGAGAGGCCCCTAGCCAGGGAGGAGCCGAGACGCAGGCCGTTGCGCTCGAGAGCCCGGGGTGCCCGGCGCCCGGAGGCATCCTGGGGATCGCGGCTGCGTGCCTCTCTCTCTCTCCCGCGGGCTTAGGAGGCGCGGGCTCTTCACGATCGCGGCCGCTCAGCGGGTGCCCTGAGCCGAGGGTCTGGAGAGCCCGAGGGCGGATGGAGCGGATGGTGGGGCGGGGGAACTGTGGGGAGATAAGCCAGTGAGATGGGGGCATCGGTGGCACAGCGCTCAGGTGAGCCGCGGGGACCAGCGGCGTCGGTGGCTCCTGGGGCAGCGGACTGGCGCGGGGAGGGCGTCGGGCGCTGCCGGCGCAGCTCACGAGGCGGCGAGCGGCGCTATTGTCTCGGAGATAAACCCGAGGCCGGGTTGGCTGCCTCTTCTCACAAGAGAGGCGGGAGAGAGGTCTTTAAAAACAGATACGGAGGCTTCGTTCCAGCCTTTCCCCCTCGCTGTGTTTCGCTGGTTGCTGCCCCCGGGTTCACCCTTGCCATTCGGGTCTTCGGGTAAATGAACATGTGGCTCTTGCAAAGATTTTATTCCGCAGCCAAACTAAACACCTACAAAGTCTCATAAAGGAGGACGAGTTACATTCGCCGCGAAATAATTAGAAACGAATCCTCCCAACAGACAACTCAACACCTTTCTTGTCATTTCAAAACCTGGGCGTGGGCGCCCCCTTTTCAGTTTTCCTGTCTGTCCTCACCGGGAACAGACAGCTCAGGACTTGACAATTTTATGTCACTGATTGCGTGGCTATTCGAGACAGCTGTTCTGCTGTAGGTCCCACATTAACTGCCAATAAAAAATAAGATAAATCTCTGCCTTTCAACTGTGAAAAGGGTTTTTATGCTGTTTCTTGTAAATGTTCAGTATACGTATGCAGTTTGAGGAACATAAAGGAATTGGACTTGAAAGCAAATGTGTGGCTATGAAATCATATAAATAGGTTTGAATACTGATCTTGTTCCCCCAGTTTAAACACCCAATTTCTGGGAGTTGCCTGGGCAGTAAGTCAGATCAGCTGGTTCATCCCAGGCACTTGTGCTTTCTTTTGCCGTCTTCTCCACCCATATATAGGCATTACAGCACAGCATTAAGAGAATATAACGCGTTCTCTTCAGAAATTGCTCATTAGCCACAAAAAACCATTCATTTTGCAATTTAGTCATGCCACAGTGGTTTCGAATTTTGTCTTTTTCAGGTTCAGGTAAAACCCTACCAGCTGAGCTAGGCTCTCAGAGTTATCTCATCAATCCTTCCCCATCCCTAGCTCCTTCTCAGATAGGCTAGTTAGCAGTGTGGTCAGTAAGACGGCTGTTCTGCTTTCTCTCCATCCCCTGCTGGACCAGACTCTTCTTTACTTAAACCCTACTCACTTGAGAGATCCTCCTACAAATTTGCCTCTAGCTCTAGTAAGTGATAGTTCTAATCTTTGGATCAGAATATCTCCACCAGGAGAGCTTATTAAAGGGGTCGTGAGGGGCATGTGCCTCTGCTGGTTTCCCTGGTAACTAATGAGCCAACCTGATTTCAATTCTTCCTATAAAACTAGTGACCTCCTCTTTCCTTCCTGGCTCTTGGAGTGAAGACGGTCGCCATGTCCTGCCTGCTGCCAGCCATGGTGTTGCTCCAGGACCTTGCTTCTGACGTGTAAGATTCCCTCTCCCCAGCCTTTAAACTGCTGATATCTCTGGCACTGACTCCAGGCTCTTGTTTAGGTCAAGGCTTGCCATGGACAGGACTTGTAGGCCTGTAGGGTGTGACCCCAAACTAGCTCTTGTGAAAAGATCCCCAGTACAGTGTTTTTTATCTCCAGTACTTAAACCTGTTAAGCTGTTGTTTAGTCACTAGGAAGTGTCCAACTCTTTGGGACCCCCTGGACTATATCCCCCACCAGGTTCCTCTGTCCATGGGATTCTCCGGATAAGAATACTGGAGTGGGTTGCCATTACTTCCTCCGGGGGATTTTCCCAACCCAGGGATTGAACCTGCGTCTCCTGCATTGCAGGTGGATTCGTTACCACTGAGCCATTAAGGAAGCCTAGAAAAATATTAGATCCAAATATCTTTTCAGGGAAACTCATACCAAATTCTACTGTGGGTGAAGATTCTTTCTAATTATTAACATCAATAATTCATGTGGAAATGTTACCAAATCCTAATTTGTGTGCCCCATGCACAGTGAGACCAAAAAAAACACTGGGGTTTGGAGGAGAGAAGGTTTTATTGCAGGGCCAAGCCAGGAGAATTGCCGGCTTATATTCAAAACCCCCAAAGTCCCTGATGGTTTTCAGGGAGAAGTTTTTATAGGCAAAATTTGGAGTGGGGACTGCAAGGTGTGTGACTTTTGGTTGATTGGTTGGTGGTGAGGTGACAGGGCTTTGCTTCCTGGAATCTGGTGCTCTCCCTGAAGTTCCCATCCCGTGCCTTGCTGAAGGCCTTAGTTCCAAAGAGTGAAGTCACTCAGTGCCATTTCCTTCTCCAGGGGATCTTCCTGATCCAGGGATCAAACCCAGGTCTCCCGTACTGCAGGCAGATGCTTTAACCTCTGAGCCACCGGTTTTTCTTCCAGAAGAAGAACTCAAAGACAATGTTAAGCGTATTCCTTTGGGGGTTGGAAACTGGGCCTCTGCCCCATTGCTCCACTATTGTTTCTTGTTTCTGCATTCCCTCATTCGATGATTAGCTATTGTTTGAATCTGCTGTTTGGAACTCAGGTAAGACCCAGGAGGCTGAATGAAACCTATTTCCTACAAATAAGAAGCTGGGAACAGGGAAAGGATTTGTACCCAGGAGGACCCCCCCGCCTACCCGAGGATCCTGCTCAATTTCGGAAACATGTCTTTCATGGCATAATAAGGTGTTTTGTTTATGTTTGGAAGATAAGGAGACCAACTTTCTTAAATTACAAGGAAAAAACCAAATATCATCTTCAACATTAATTTTTAAAATGGCTTATGTGCTTAAAATTCATGTGAAGTTTTACCTTAAATTGACTGGCTAAGTGCTCAAGATACAGTCTAGAAATTCAAGTGGAAAATAAAAATTCTGGAAAAGTAAATACCAATTTAGAGCTAATGGATATTGAAAAGACCTTGTTTAGCATAAAGCAGAAGTATTTTTTATTTATTTATTTATTTTTTATTATTGTTTTTGCCATACATTGTCATGATATCACCATGAGTTTACATATGCTTCCCCTCCGGGTCCCCCCTCCCTCCTCCCAGAAGTATTTTTTTAAGAATGAAAAATAGGTCAGAATAGTGTTAATAAAATCTAACTTTGCGTTCTTTTACTAATTGTAAGATAATTTGAGTAATTGGGTTGAACTAGATAAAATCGAATATTCAACCATTTTTGACCTACCAAAAAAGGCATTTCATCTGGTTTAACCTAGTGCAAACTTAAATATGTGCATAGTATAAACAAAGCCACATTTTCAACATTTAAAAAATATCCATATAAAATATCATGAATCTTTAATATGTGATAAATTTGCAAGTAGAGTGGTATTCCTTCTGGCATATTATACATCTAATGAAATATACATTTATATTCAAATGGAGATTATCTAAATTCATCTCCTTTTCAAACTCTGAAAAATGCTGCTCTATTATCTACTGAATTTCAGAGACCTTCTTCTCAGTAAATTTGTGTTTCCTGGAAATTTTGCCTTGGGCTGATATCATACCTGGCTGAACATCTGCTAGGGGGAAAGGGTGCGCTCTTCGGATGGGGGTGGGGAGGAAAGCTGTTTGACTTTTCCTGTCTGAGGGCTCAAAACTTCATTAAATCATCTCTTGGGATTGTGGGGTAACCATGAGAAAGAAAGATATTTGTAATTAACTCCTTCCCACTGGCTATATTTCTGTTGAACTCCATGATTAAGATACAAATTCAATATTTTAAATGGTCACAAAGCATTTGATAAAAGGTTATTTGGCTTTTAATTCAATGGGTGGGATGACTTTGTAAGGGCCCACTTTTTGTACTCTCACTCTCAAAAAGTGTCCTGCGGAGAGACTCTTCAAAAGGGCAGATGAAATAATTAGGCAATAAATTGTTCAAATGTGAAGAGCAAAGCTGTTCCAGCAGCTAGTGAGGCCACATGAATACCATACCAAGTGATAAATATCCTCAGCTCCAGAGAAGTGAAGTGCCTGTGTGTCCTGCTGCTTGCTGGGTGGATTGGTTTTGGCTTCACAGCATATTTCTTGTAATCTACTGTTCCTTCAGTGAATTTCTCTTGTTCTGAGCACCGAAACCCTTTCACTAGTTTTTCAACACATTGATGTCTGTTTGATTATTAACTAGGTTCTCTCCATTTTGCAGTAGGGCCCAGATTTAGTCTCATGTCCTTTGTTCTGTATTGATTGATAAGAAACTTCCCTCACCCACCCTCACAATCCCATATTACTCTTTAGAGCACTCATTGGCCTATTTTATACTGTCTTGCATTTTACTTGTATTTTCATGTATTTAGTTTTGTTATTTTAAAATCAGGTGTACTATAAATTCTCTGAGGGATGATATTATATCTTTGCACCTTCAGTTGCTAGCACACAGCCTTGCTGGTAGAAGCTGATCCAAAAATATTTATTGCTGTTGTTGAAGATGACAATGTCATCTTTTATATTCAAGAGGGAGAAAGAAAAAGAAATGAGGACAGCTAGTTATTGAACAAGCTAGTTCAGAGTATTTTGCATCTAACAGCCAGTGGCATAAATAGTAAATCATCAGAGGTTGATTAATAATTTGTATCATTGTTATTGATCTCATAGAATTAAAGGAAACATAATACGTATTATTCTTCCATGCTCAGTTGATGAGTGATTGTGTAAAAGATAACAAAGGTAAAATATTTTACTCTTTTAAGAAACTAGGTTGATGTTAGTGGCAAAATAAGGTTATTGTCTTAGAATTACAGTATCAGTCACTTGAATATTGATTGATTTGCTTATTTTTATAGTTATTTTAGATTTAGACCAATTATAACTATCAATAAATCTAGTCTTTATTGTAGTTTCTTCTTGCTCCTTATAACCTTTAGAGAAAAGGATGTTAAAGTCTAATTGGGCTGGACTGATTTATATACTGTTCTTCTTAGGGTAAAATGGGTGAATTAGCTAATCCTTGAAGGTTGGCATAGGGCAAGACTACTCAGGAGAGACTAAAGTGTAGAGCATTGATGATTGGGAAGTGAAGGAATGCAGTCCAGCTTTGTTAGAAAAAAAGAGAAAGACAGTGATATATTGTATCAGAAACCTACGCAGAAGAATTTCAAAAGCAAATAATTGGTGAAGTGCCAAGCTTAGAGAAAGTCCTAAGACTAGAAGAGAATATTAACCTAAATACTTAGAATAGCATACTTATTAGTAAATTTTGACTTAAGTGTTTGGAATAAACATTTGAATGTTTTTAAAATTGTCTGTACTGGTCTATGCTAAACTTAATAGATAAAATATATTTCTTTTGTAGTATCACCAGAAATATGGAATTCTTTATTTACATCCAACTTTTAGGCAGGTACTAGGCAATATTTAAACTAACTAATATATCTAGCAATATCTATATATACATGCATCTATCATATGTATACCCTTTTTTTTTTCATTAAAGTCATTGGAAAGCTCACTTGTAGTTTATTTTAAGCAATGAGGAAGTAAAAGGATTTTGGAGGGAGCCTTTGAACCACACATGTGGAAATAGCCTTACATGTATTTATCTTAAACTTCCTTTCACAGACTAGCTCAGCCAATTGATTCTACTGTAAATAGGAAATCTGCACTTCTTCCTCAACCACAATCTAGTTGTTCCAACATATGGCTAAATTAAGGCATGAAAGGTTAAATTGGAAGGAAGATGCTTATGAGTAAACAAAGAAAAGAAAAAGAGGAAATATTTCTCTGTTTTGTGTCTAACTGACACTTCCACTAGACTTGTTGCTGAAAGCACCACAATTCCTCAGTAATTCTGCCCTGATGTCAACTCAATAATATTCTCTTGCTGGTCAAATGCCTGGGATCAAATCTCTTTTGAACTTAAAGGCTGGTAACTTTGGAATATGAAAAATTCTGAAAATTTGCAAAGTTGAGACTAATTTCAGCTTTTATATGGGGGAAAATTGTCAATAGCTTTAGTATCTGGGTGATCTCCAAGAATTTATTCTCTACTGATGTTCTCTATTCCAAACTCTGTGGCCTCTTCTAAAAACACTTAAATAGAAAGTATTTAGAGTAAATAGTAAGCTGAAATGATTTAATTCAATCCTTTACTTTCTGAATAAGTAAAGCAAGTCTTCTGAGATTCATGAATTGTCCCCATGATTATGCTCTTATCCTGAGGTAAGTCTGTGAATTGTCACAACCACCATTTCTGCAAATCACAGTAGTACTTAGGATGCAGTTATGATTAATGTACTTCTCCTAGAGCATAGCTAAGAATTAATTATTTTTTCCTCTCCATTTATTACCTTATATCTCTTATGAAACTTTGCACAGTTCAACTCATTAGTTAGGTAGATATCTATCTCATTATACTGAGAGCACATTGCTTGTTCATGTCTAATTCATTCTTAAATCTTCCAGTGTTGCCTCCCACCCTACCTCAAGCTCAGAGCCTTATGCATATAGGCAGAGAGAAAAGCTTGCTGAACTGAACCACATCAAAACCATAGAGAAAGCGTGTTAGCAGGGAGAAATCTGAAAGTGATTTCTAGTCCAACTTTTCAGGTTTATCTTTCCTTAAAAAAAAAAAAAATAGCCATACATTTTGATTTAAAACCTGACTTGACTCATTATTATGCCCTTTATTTCTTAGTTTGTCTTGAGCATCTTAGTTCCTCACCACACAAACGCTTGATCTTTTCTGCTAGTTGGAAATTACCATGTCAGAAGTCTGACTCTGGAGGAAGTCTGAGATGTTTCTCACACCTGTAACCTCTTTTTCATTTTAAGTGTCCCTATCTTACTTGATCTTTACTCTTGTAGTAGCATTCTGGAGGCTTCTCTGACCCAGCTCTCCTCTGGGGGCATCCATTTCTACATGCCTATAATACTACTTTCTTCTGTCATAGCTGTGAACATAGCACTTCTTTTGTCAAAAACTTTTTGATGAGGCTTGCTGGATAGCTGAGCTCTAAAAAACCTAAGATGTGTTTTTAGTTTTGTGACCTATTCTTAAAACCTATACTGCTTTACTCTGCTTGGCCTGAGAGTGGCATTCTTAACTCTGAATTAATTGCTTTGTTTGGAGGCTATAGAAACTACCTTGGGTCAAGCTGAGTAAATATAGCTGTTCATCAGATGCTGGCAACTCCTAAAATCTTTTATTACTAGATTACTATGCATGAATGTTTCTTAGACCTCTGCTGAAATGAGTTTTGGACTCCAATTTCATAGACAGTCACTATGCTCCATTTCTGTAAATCTAGGCTCATAAAATAATAGACAAATATTTGTAGAGCAAAAAATTTACTTGATAATTTTGTATTATGATTTAATCACTTTGTGGATTTTCTTGTGGATAAAAGGCTTAGTGTTATTTGAGTACTACTTATTATGTGAGCACTACTATTAGAATTGTGTGCAAAGAGTTTAGAAGCCCTCTCCCTCAACTGGAATATTTGTAAAAAATGAATAAGCTAAAAATTATGTGCAGTGCCCTCTCGAGACTGTTTCTTTTAAAAAGATATTTTTCTAGAGCAGTTTTAGGTTGAAAGTAAAATTGAGAGGAAGGGATAGAGATTTTCCAGATACCCCTCCTCTCACATCTGCGTGGCCTCCCCACCGTCCATACCTCCCTGTCAGAGTTGGGTATTTATTACATGATGAACCTACACTGACACATTCTTATCATCCAAAGTCCATAGATTATATTGGGGATCACCCTTGGTGTTGTATATTCTATAGATTTGGACAAATATATAATGACGTGTATCTGCCATTTCAGTATCATAGAATATTTTCACTGCCCTAAAAATCCTCTGTGATACCTCCTCCTGTCTAACCCCTGGCAACCGCTGACCAAGTTTCCATTTTTAATGCCTCTAGATAATTTAGGAAGCTAACAGTGAACTTCTGTGGGATCCTATACTGAATGAGAATTTATAGTCCTACAAGCCACTTAAAAAACACAAATTAAGGAGCTTTAAATACATGTTACTTATTTCAAAATATGTCCTAATACTGTCTAATTCTTCATGGAAGGGAGAAATAAAAGTTTTGAAGTAAAATAATTCAGTGCATCAAGAATATATTCCTGGCTTTTTAATGAGAGTGAAGTTTCATTTCTGCCTAGTAGAATGTCATGCAGGCTACATAACTACTAACTCTCTTTCGATCTTTATGAATGTTAATATTTTTTATTTGTAATTTTGCTATTAAAAATCATGAATTATGTTTTAATCAACTGTACAACTTAAAGGGAAGTTAAGGTTCATAGCATTGTTTTCATTTCAATGTAAAATGTGTGTCATTTGTGACTACCCTTTTAAAAGTGAACTCGAAAATGACTTCTTTCTACCACCATTTTTTTGAGTAATTAAGCTTGAAGCATATTTTGTCTCACTGATTCTTCAAAGTTCTGACTGTCAAAAGTTATATCATTTTCCTTAGAGTTTAGAAGAAAAAAGCACTCTTAAATAATAAAATACTTAATTTTTTTCCTTTTTTTTTTTTATTAGTTTTGCCAAACAATGACATGATATCACCATGGGTTTACATATGCTCCCCCTCCAGAACCCCCCTCCCTCCTCCCTCCCCCCGGGAAATCTCGTTGCACCAGTCCCAAGCATCAATCCTGGGCCAGCTATTGCTTAGACATATGATAATTAACATGTTTCAATGCCATTCTCCCATATCATCCCACCCTTTCCCTCATCCACAGAGGCCACGAGTCTATTCTATACATCTGCGTTCCTTTTGCTGTCTCGCATGCTGGGTTCTCGTTACCGTCTTTCTAAATTCCATATATATGCCTTAATATACTGTATTGTTGTTTTTGCTTCTGGCTTACTTCACTCTGGATAATGGGCTCCAGTTTCGTCCATATGAGTAGAACTGATTCAAATGAATTTTTCCTTAATACTGAGTAATATTCCATTGTGTATATGTACCACAGCTTTCTTATCCATTCATAAGTTGATGGGCATCTAGGTTGCTTCCATGTCCTGGCTATTGTAAACAATGCAGCGATGAACATTGGGGTACACGTGTCTCTTTCAATTCTGGTTTCCTCGGTGTATATGCCCAACAGTGGGATTGCTGGGTCATATGGCAGGACTATTTGCAGTTTTTTAAGGAACCTCCACACTGTTTTCCATAGTGGCTGTACTAGTTTGCAATCCCACCAACAGTGTAAGAGAGTTCCCTTTCCTCCACATCCTCTCCAGCATTTATTACTTGTGGATTTTTGGATTGCAGCCATTCTGAGTGGTGTAAAGTGATATCTCATTGTGGTTTTGATTTGCATTTCTCTGATAATGAGTGATGTTGAGCATCTTCTCATGTGTTTGTTAGCCATTTTTATGTCTTTGGAGAAATGTCTGTTAAGTTCTTTGGCCCACTTTTTGATTGGGTCGTTTATTTTTCTAGAATGGAGCTGCAGGAGTTGCTTGTGTATTTTTGAGATTAATTGTTTGTCCATTGCTTCATCAGCTATTATTTTCTCCCATTCTGAAGGCTGTCTTTTCACCTTGAAAACCAAAGCAGGATCCTACATGACCCTCCTCCCAGAATACTGGAAATAAAAGCACGAATAAACAAATAGGACCTAATTAAAATTAAAAGCTTCTGCACTGCAAAGGAAACTATAAGCAAAATACTTAATTTTAATGCCTGAAATTCTTCTGTATGCTGATCTCTCAAAGAATAAGAAAATTATCCTTATGGCTGTGACATTCTTTGCTTGACCTCTAGGAACGCAGTAATTTGAGGCAATCCATGTTAGTGGTTTGATGGCATGGCTATTTTAGGTAAGGTTTTGTTGTTTTTATTCCAAAGTGAAATAGATTTTACTCCAAACCATGGACTAGGAAACCATAATTATCAACAGAACAAAATAACTATAGGACTTCCCTAGTGTCCTGTTGTTAGGACTCTGCTCCTACTGCAGGGGGCAAAGGTTTCATCCCTGGTCTGGGAGCTCGATCCTACATGCATGGCCAAAAAATTTAATAAGTCAACCAATAACAATTATTCTTAATGCTTTAAACCTTCTAGTTTGCATTATATCGAAATATTCATCCTGAACTGTTCAGGCTGTTTTCATTTTTTTTGTCATCATGTAGACAATGCAAGTAGTCGTTAATAGAGTAAAAGCTTATGCACATGTACGCTTTTATTCTGTGGTGGGAACTGGAAAAGGGTTCGTTACAGTAACTGGATAGTTTTGAGGTCACATGCTTAACCTGGACTTGTGGTTTATATGTTGGCAAAATGATTGTCCACAAAGGTCTTTGCATCCTCCTGTCCAATACAACACATGTTCTGTCAGGGAAAGGTGGATAATTATGAGTCTTTGGTTGGAAAAAATTCTAATTGGGCAGTTAATTGTGGCAATCCTAATTGCCTTGCCAGATAAATTTTTTGCTTTTTTTTCAATGATATCTTATGATTCTCTTCCTGAAAAGTGTTGACCAGTGCACTGATAAAACGGGCTGTAATCACTTCTGGTTTTTATGAGTACCTAAGGAATAGACCTTGGGAAAAGTCATCCATTTGATCTGCCAAAATACTGAAAGACTTCCACTTGAGCTGTCTTGAAATTACAATCTCTATAAAATGATTTTAAACTGGATTAAGTTGTTATTAGATGAAATTGCTGCCTACCAAGGCCTAACCATTTTTAGAAATTGAGTATGGTTATATATGAACAAGAAATAGAAAAGGGTCAGAATTAATTTCTTTTTTCCTCCCATTATTTTCTTAAGGTATTTTTTCATAGGAGAAATGATAAACTATGAAGAATGCAATAGATTTGGAAGTAATTGACATCTAAATTTTTCCTCTTAAAAAAATTCAGCTTTAGCTTCTCTGTCATATACATTTTACCTCATATTTTTATGACTTGTTTGGTATATCTTTCTTGGTAGTGTTTAAACTACCCGAGGGCCGAAACTAAATCCATTTTGTTTTCTAATTTATCTTTAATGACTTACATGTGGTAAGTTATTGACAAATATTTAACAAGTATTTTAAAAAGTTTATTTTAAAAGTAATAAAAATAGAAAAGAGCAAAACTTCTTTAACTAAAATTAGGTTTCATGTCCAAGGTGTCTTTAATTGAAGCTTTGAAGGACATTGACACTTGAGAGAAAAATGTTTCCCTACCCTAATTTATATATTCTCGTAAATCTTCCAGATCTATTAATAAAAAATAGTATTAAATTCCTTTAAGCTGGGATGGTCCTACTTATAAACAGAGTGGGAGGCAATGTCAGTGGTATAATTTGAGGGACAGTAAGAGGTAGGTGTGTTCAAAAATAGCTCCCACCTGGTAGCCACAGTATTTGGAACTCTATCGTTGGGGTTGTTTTGTAGCTGTTAAAGGGTCTCTGGGAGAACCATTTTAAATTTATTTATTCTGGTTATGAAAACAAGATGATATGCTACCTCCTTTCTGGGGCAGGACTTGTAATTAGGAATTATTATATGAAAAGTAACAAACTTTTGTTCAATAAAATGAACATAGAGTGTGCTATCATTTTGTTGAATAGGCAGAGATTTTTCCACCTGAAAATTTGAGAGAGAAAAAAAAATCTCTGAAAATATTGTCAAGTTAAGCTTCAGGTGAAGATTAGAAGCTTCTCCTCTAAGGAGGGTAAGCAGAGATTAAGCAATATGAGATACAAGATTATTTGTGCAAAATTTAGGGAAAGAAAGAAAAATGACATGTTCCTGGAACATGGAAGAAACTGGAATATGAGTTCATCATGTGTATTGTTTATGTATTTGGATTCTGGATTGAATAGGATGGTAGGGCCAAAGTTTGAGGGGCAGTGATTATTGGGACACATATAGGGATGAGGGAAGGAAGTTGCTTAGCAACTCAAAGGCAAGTAGACCTTGTCAGAAAAGATGCCTTGGTTTATGGAATCACCATTTGCACATTCACTTAAGCTAGGAAATAAAACTGGGAGATTTTACTTGTTTTACTGAAGGTTGACAATGATATTGGGATTTATAACAGGGTAAAAATAATTACCATATGATTCTCCAATCTCACTCCTGGGTATATATCCAGAGAAAATGAATTCAAAAAGATACATGCAACCAACATTCATTGCAGCATTATTTACAAAAGCCAAGACATGGAGGCACCCTGAATGTCCATGGACAGATGAATAGATAAGGAAGCTGCGGTATATATATACAACGAAATATTTATTGTTGCTTAGTTTCCTAGTCATGTCCAACTCTTTGTGACCCCATGGGCTGTAGCACGCTAGACTCCTCTGTCTATGGGATTTCCAGATAAGAATACTGGAGTGGATTGATATTTCCTTCTCTAGGGGATCTTCCCAACTCAGGGACTGAACCTGTGTCTCCTGCATTGGCAGGTGATTCTCTACTGCTGAACCACCAAGGAAACCCCATAACATCATATACTGATGCTATCAAATTTTCTATAAAATTTGATACAAGAGAATTAGTTCAAATTTTCAAAATCACTCCTTCATATACTTTCATTGTTTCAAGACTATACCCTAATTTGAAAAATATTTGTGTAATGTGTCAGTAGATTAATTTTATTTTCTTATTTGTATATCATTAATGCCTTATTGCCCAGCTAGACCATACATTCTCTCATTCTAAAGCATACTCCAAATCCCATGGAGATGTGATTAGACATATGGAGAAGTTATTTGTAAATTTTACCTGGTAACAACTATTACTTAGCCATAAAAAAGAATGAAATAATGCCATTTTCAGCAATATGAATAGACCTAGAGATGATCATACTAAGTGAAGTAAGCCAGACAAAGACAAATATCATATGATGTCACTTATGTGAAATCTTAAAAAAAAAAAAAAAAAAACCACAAAACTTATTTCCCAAACAGAGACTCACAGACACAGAAAACAAACTTATGGTTAAAGAAAGGGAAAGGTGGGGAGGGATAAATGAGGAGGTTGGGATTAACATATACATACTGTTGTATATAAAAGAGATAACCAACAAGAATCCACTGTACAGCTCAGAGAACTATACTCAATGTTTTGTAATAACCTATAAGGGAAAAGAATCTTGAATATATTCAATGTGAATCACTTTGCTGTACACCTGACACACGACATTGTAAATCAACTGTACTTCAATTTAAAAATATAAATGTATATATAACTGATTTATGGATTAAGATATTGCTTATTATATATTCATTAAACAATATACCCTTGTATAAACAATATATCAATATACCTATACCATTAAACAATATACCTGGCTTCTAAAACCCTTGGGATTCCTTTTATCCTCAGGTGATAAGAGAAAACAAGCTGTCTTTTGTTATGTTAATGCAGTGACTTTTGGACCCTAGGGATGGAGGCTGGTTGTCTGTGGAATCAGTCAGGGGATTAGAGGGTTTTGACTTTCAGTCCAGTCCTCTGAACTCCTGGAAAGGGAGAGGGGCTGGAGGTTGAATGAGTTGCCAGTGGCCAATGATTTATTTAGTTAATCATAGAGTTTATTTAGTTAATCATTTATTCAGTTTCATGGAGTTAATGAAGCCTCCATAAAATCTCCAAAGGAGAGAATTTAGAGAGCTTTCAGGTTGGTGAACACGTAGAGTTTGCGTAGAGTGGTACATTCTGAGAGGGCGTGAAGCAAGCCCCACACCTTGCCCTTCTTCCCCCACACCTTGCCCTGTGTATCTCTTCAGCCTGGCTGTTTCTGAGTTATATCCTTTTAGAATAAATCATTAGTCTACTAAGTAAAATGTTTTCTGGGTTTGGTGAGCTGCTCTAGCAAATTAATCAAACCCAAGGAGGGGGGATCTTAGGAACCTCTGATTTATAGTCAGAAATACAGGTAACAACCTGGACTTATGGCTGGAGTATGAAGAACAAGGAGGGGGTCACGAGAACCTCGGATCTGTAGTGAGTGTGTCAGGAGCACAGATAACTGCCTGTCTTACGTGGGAGGGGAGAGGAGGGGCAGTCTTGATAAAACAGACCTTTCAACCTGTGAAATCTGATATTCTTTTAGATAGTGCCAGAATTGAGTTAAATTGTAGGAACACCTTCTAGTATCCTGAGCTTTGCTTGGTGATGTGGGGGAAAACCTTCCACCTCCACACCCACCACTGAACTGGGTGCTCTTCACTGGTGTGGGGAAAGATGTCCATGCATTTGCTGACTGGAAGTGTTCTTGGTGGTTGTGTCAGTAAGGTGAGGGTAAAAAACAAATACAGGGGAATGGACTGGGTTTCCCCTTCATAGGTAGACTGAATGTCATTTTTCCTATTTATTGACTTCTGTTTGGCATTTGTGTTTTTCTATTTCCTACTTTCTCTTTGGTAAAGATGATACTGTGTTCTGTGGTGGGTAGAAGGCAAACTCAGGAAAGAGGGAAGGAAAGTAACTCATGACTTATTCTCATAGTAAATAGGCTCCTGAATCATTAAGAATATGAGTCACTTCCTACTTGTTTTCCTAAGCCAGTGTTTCCTCCACTGAAAGAATCAATGGTATACAAGTAGAGGAGAAACCAAAGGAGGAAGCCACCACTGTGTTCATGTTGTGACTATAGTCAAGTCTGGGCTTTCTTCCTCCCTAGCAGCATCCTCGAGCAGGTTATCTAACCTTTGTAAATTGAGATTTTAACTGCTATAAGATGAAGGTCCTCATGGCGGCTGATTGCAGGGCTATGTGAGGGTTAAATGAGCGCCAAGAGATCATAACCTGAGCGGTGTTCACAAACTGCTCAGTAAATGTCAGCTGTTATTCCTCACAGGACAGACCCCCAAGCCTGCTCCCGCTGGAATGATCTCCAAGTTAAAGATGATCCAGAAATTCTTGACGTATTTGGAGATTCCAGTTTGGACATCTTTCTAACCAAATGGTGGGAAATTAGACAAAACCCCCTGAGGGCTCCAAATCACACCAGGAAGTAACTGCCTCTGCCACAAACATGGGGAAAAGGAAACCTTTGATCTGTAACAGAAGTGATATTTCATTGAGCCAGTTTTCTCCCTAGAAGATTTGAATCACAGTTGGTTGATGTTTCACAGGAAGTTAATGCGAACTCATGAGTAACTTAATAGAGAAATGCTATGAACTGTAATCACAGAGAATTTACAATACTATATGCTGGATAATTTACTTGAGAAATAATTCGTGCCAGGCAAACTAAATAGTCAACCTTTTGAACTTCACATTATGGCAGACCTCCTTTTTTTTTTTTTTTTTCTTTTTGGGGCCTAAACTGTATCATTGTTTTGAAATGTTACTGGAGAAGCTTCTGACAGCATCTCCTTTCCCTCACTTTTGATGCCTGACCAAATGTAAGTCTGGCTGCTGCCTCATCCGCTTCACTGCTCTCCTAACCGTATCCAGTGTTGGCTTTAAAAGCAATGGATACTCCTCGGTCCTCACAAGCTACTCATACCATCGCCCGCATTACCTACTTTTCATATCATTTATTCTTTTCACTTTGATTCTCTCTCCCTGTTACCACAAAGCTCTAACCACTGCTTTGTTTTGCGGGAGTTTTCTCTTCTGTCATCCCTGTAGTGTATTCAAGGTGGAATCCTTGGTCTGTTACTCTTCTCTGTTTTGCTTATTCTTCTTAGAGAATTTCGTTTATCTACCACCAGTGTGTCAATCACTCCTAAATCTGAATCTCCAGAGTTGAGACTCTAATTTTCAGACATATGTCTGACTGCCTATCCAAAGTGAACATCTGCACCCGAACCAGCCCATCAGAAATGCACTTCTCTTTATTTCTTGTCTTGGCTTATGGACTCACCATCTCCCCGTTCAACTGCAGCAGAAAGCCTAGGAGTCCTTTGCTCCTCTCACGTCTTCATCCATATCAGAGTCCAGTCAGATTTGCTTCCTGGCATTTTTTCTTTCGATCTAAATGCCTGAGTCTTTACTGACAGAGGCCCGTGTCTTTATTATTTCAGTAATCTTCTAAATGTTTTCCATTCTTACCTTTTAAATAACAACCCCTGAAATATCAGTTAACTACATTCCAATCTCTGTTCTAAGTGCTTTATTTATATTAACTCATTTAATTCCCACGATAAGCCCTCAAAGCAGGTATTCTTATTATTGGCTTTTTACAGATAAGATCACTGAGGTGCAGAGAGGTTAAATAACTTGATCACAGAGCAAGGTGGAGGCAAGATGTTGACCCAGGCAATAAGCCTCCATCCAGAGTCTATCCTCCTCTCTGCTATCAGAATAATCTATGCACAGGGAAGTTGATGTTGTTTGCCTGCCACCCACAGCCCAGAGAACAAAGCTTAATCTCTTCAACCAGGCACAAAAGCTCTGTCTACCTGTTTTTACGGCTTCACTTGTCACTTGCCTTTTCAGAGTATGTTGTAGCCACACTCACCTCATGCCATACTCTGGCATTAATCTCAGGAGCAACGATGGATCCTCTGTCTTTGCATAGCCACCATGCAGCTTGGCATGCATTTTCTCTGTTCTCAAACTGTCATATTTCTTAAACACACAGTTACAGATGCTGTAACAGTTCAGCCAATTTGTAAAAAGGGTATTGTGCCAGATAGAATCCCAAGATGCCTCCTGTTTCGCCCAGTTCCTGACCCTTAGTGTATATGTACCTTCTCTTAGTTATTCAAATAAACACTAATCTAGGTATTACTATGAAGGGATTTTTTTTTGCAGATGTAATAGAAGTACCAAATCAGTTGACTTTGTAATAAGATTGCCTTAGTGGGCTTAACTTAATCACATGAGCCCCTCAAAAGCAGATTTTTTTTTTTCTCCCAGTAGGAGGAAGTCAAGAAATTCAAAGCATGAGAAAGACTTGATGTGCTGTCCCTGGTTTGAAGATGAAGGAGGCAAGGACTGAGGAAAGCGTCTAGGAGGTGAAACTAGCCCCTAGCTGAAAGTCAGCGTGGAAACACGAACCTCAGTCCTCCAAAGGCAAGGAGCTGCATGGTGCCACCAAGAATGAGACTGGAACTGTTTTTTAAATGCAAGATCACATCATCTGTGAGTAAAAACTGCTTTACTTTAGCTTTTATAATCAGAGTGAATTTTATGTCTTTTCCTGCCTGATTTCCCTATCTAGACAATGTTGAGTGGAAGAGGCAAAAGTGGAATTCTTATGGGGAGAAACTTTTATCTAGTCTCTCCCTATTAAGTATGATGTTAGCTTTGGGGTTTTTGTAGATGCCCTCTTTCAGTGGAGGAAGTTCCCTTTTCTTCCTAGTGTGCTTGTGTTGTTTTGTTTTACTATGAAAGGATGTTGGATTTTGTGAAATGAGTTTTCTACCTTGATTGAGGTCACCATGTGTTTCTGTTGTTTCTTGATATAACAGTTATTGATTTTGTGATGTTAAGGCTATTTATTTCATTCCTGGGATATATCTCTCTTGGTCATAGGGTCTAATCCCTTGATAAGTTGTTGGATTCAGTTTTCTGGTACTATATTGTGATTTTTGTGATTCATAAGGAACATTGGTTTGTAGTTTTCATGTCTTTGTCTGGTTTTGGTATGCTGATAGAATAGACTTAAACAGAATTACATTAGAAATCAACGAAAGAATGAAATTTAGAAAGTTCATAAATACATGGGAATTGACACAGTCATAAATAATCAATGGGTTAAAGATGAAATCACAATGAAATTTCATTAAAGATGAATTAAAAAAACCACAACATGCTAATACATACAGCTAAAACAGTGTTTTGAGGGAAATTGATGCTTTAAACACATACATGAAAAATGAAAAAGAATCTAAGATCAGTAACCTAAGCTTTTCAACTTCAGAAGCTACAAAAGAACTAAACAAGAAAGGA
Organism: Antilocapra americana; assembly: GCA_007570785.1. NCBI lineage: Eukaryota > Metazoa > Chordata > Mammalia > Artiodactyla > Antilocapridae > Antilocapra > Antilocapra americana. The sequence goes on along the minus strand of ML660765.1, from coordinate 24,675,282 downwards.
AGTAATAGTGAATGAAAATAAATAGAATACAAAAAATAAATAGAAAAAGAAAATAAAACCAAAAATTGGTTCTTTGAAAAGATCAGCAGATTCTACAAACCTTTATTTATAGACTAATGTTATTAAAAAGGGTTCAAATTAGTAAAATCAGGCTGAATAAGAGAACATCACAATCTGAGCCCTAATTTCCTCATCTGTAAAATGAAAATTATATGCCTATCAAGTTGTTATAGATATTAAATGAGAAATTACTGATCGCTGTGCCTGGAAATGTAATGAGCCTAATGGATGAATGTAATATGAAAGGTTGTTCCCGCCTTCCTCTTTTGTACTTAGAGTTTATTTTGTACCATTTTATTCTTTCCAAAGTCTAGTTTAAAAATCAGAAGTGATGATTCATACTTGTTTAAATCTACTTCACTGCCTTCTATATTCTAATCCCAATTTACCTTTCCAATTATAGTCCTCCCTACACTCTGGCATTGATGCTTAGCTTTGGCTAAACTGTTTCATTCACTCTTCCTTGAGTTGCAAATGATGTAGGGATTTGTTTTCATGTATTGATCTATTTATTTCCCAGCTCTGGCTTTTCTTTTATTTTTGCTCTCTCACTGGTACTCATAGATAATTGTTTTCCCCTCCAGCCCAAACCAGAGGAGGATGAATGAGTCAAGGCATTTCTTTCGTGAGTGAAAGGCAGAAGCTTTGGGCTGCTAGAAGATCTGTTTCCTTACATAAACAGCTTTCAAACTTGTCTCTGTCCCATGTACACAAAGGTGAATATACCTTTCAGGCCCTCAAATCCTGCATCCTCCTTCAACTTTTCTTTCATGTTCAGTTTGAAGCTCAGTCCATTTCTGCATATGACTGCAATCAATTTCTTCAATTATTTTATCTTTTGGTTTGTTTAATTGCTTCATGGCCAAAGTCTTGCCAGGATGCGTATACCAGCATATCACTTTTACCTTGGATTGGATTACAAACTAAAATGCTCAAAAATTTAAAAAGTGTGAGTATAAAAGTAAACAATATTTCAGAGAGGTGTTAATAAAAGGAGTTTTTATGCAGTTTGTCTCTGCATCATTTTGCCTACAGCTTCTAAAATAATCATCTTTTTACAATGCCATTCAGAAAACATTAACTTAAGCAGCATCTACCAAATACCTGCTGTAAAAGATTAGGCACTCAATGCATACACACATTTTCCCACTTCCTATCAAACAACTTTGTTCTGTTTTTGTCAGGCATATTGCTATTTACATTTTTGAGGTTTATAGTATTGACCTAAAAATAGACTGCCAGTTATTTCCCTAGCAAAAATAGATGTATTCAAGATTTTAAAAACTGCATTTCGGAGTCTGCAACCATAGCGAGCCATGTGCAAATCCCCAGGCAACAAGGAGAAAGAACCCTTTTAAAGAGGGGAAAAGGAAGCTGGGAGGTTTGGAGTAGACAAAGGGTCTATTGGTGGAATTGAGAGTCCTAAGTCCTAGTGGCTTTTCATTGGCAGCATTGTGAGTGTCTCTCATTGGCTGAGCTCTTACCAGGCAAGGGGAGGAAGTCTGTCTTCTTCCTCTTGGCCTCAGCTATCATGATAGGGTATGAGGGCTCCTCCATCTAGCCTCCTGACTTTATTTTAATTGAGGTTTCTGTTTAATTTTTACAAAAGTATGTACCTTCTTAAACTGGCCTTTTTAAACCAAGCAACAAAATATCTGCATCCTTCTGAGATGGAGGAGCTTGGTAGGCTACAGTCCATGAGATCGCAGAGAGTCAGATACGACTGAGCGACTTCACTTTGAGATGATAAATATTTTTCAGCATTTGTTCTATGGATGCATAGTATGATCTGTTGTATGGCTGTACCATAATTTTTATAACTGTGCTATTATAAAACATGTATGATATTTTCCATTTTTCTCACATAAGCAATATTCTGATCAGTTTTACAGCCAAATTATTGCTCAAATACTTATTTTTTCATCCTTTCTTTCCTAAGTTTATTGAGATAAAACAAAAGACAAATTTAATTTTAAGTCTGGGTAGTCATTGGCTAGCATATTGACCAAGCACATGGGAATTTCAATTAATATATACTACTAATGTAGTTCACCTGTAGCATTAAAATGTGATGTATTTTCCCCCAGGCTTTTGAATTTAGGCTTGTTGCATTTAGATAACATCTGAAAAAGATATGCTATCAAACAGTGTAGTATATTTCTAATTTCATTGTTGAGGCAGTTTTATGAAATCACAGCCCCCACAACACTGCTTTTATGCTTTATCACCTTTTGACATAAATGACTACTTACAAAAACTGAAAACGCTATGAAAATGTCAGAACAGTCCTGGTTTCTACACATCTCTGGCTTTATAGACTCTAGCAGATCGTGAGGTTTCAAAGTACGCTATCATTAAGAATTCCTAACACATATCTTTTTGAAAAAAATACATAATAATGACTTTTCCAAATATTTCATTTATTGACTATTGTACGCAAAATTCTAAATCAGAACTTTTAATGTGCAGATTATTCCCACAGTTGCAATATAATCCCAACCCTTTTTAGTGATGGCATTTTGTACGCTTAAGGAAAACATGATTCGGAGGCTCTGTGTCTACATTGTAAATACAGAGATTAGAAGAATCACTGTTAGCTAGTTAGTACCTTTCATTGTATTTCCAAATAATGACTTCACAAAATGGGCTGAGGTTGGATTTTATTTTTAAGAGTCTACCTGAATAGGTGCTTGGGTTAATAGAGGCAGTGTACATTAATAATTCAAAATGCTACCTTTCATACTTGCCTAATTAAAAAAAGCTCTTCACTGAATCTATCAAGTGGAGTGAAGTGTCTGTTTTCTACTATTTTCTACTACTGTCTCCACATCATTGACTTTCCTCTTCTATTTGGAAGAATTTAACAGAGAAGCAAATGCTATTATAAATATACCATGGTTTTGCAAGGGATAGACAGTTAAATAAATATTCATTGAGATCCTACTTTGTAGCAGGTGCTATGTAGGTGCTAGAGGTTCCGAGATCAATGTTTTGTGGTTCTGTCTTTGAGTTTACAATTTAGATGGAGAAATAGTCACACAAACAGGTCATCTCAATATGATAGTTTAAAAATAACATTCAGGCAGAAGCATTCAGAGTATTTGGGGAAACAAAGTACTGACCCTGTCTGGCAAGATAAGGAATGCAATGCCTGAAGTGAGTCTTCAAAGTCAAAAGCTAGCTACATAGAGGGCAGTCTACACAGCTGGATGGACAGGAGCATTTTCCACCTGGTTTTGTTTCGTCCCATCTTGGCCAGCGGGCTGAGTGCAGTTGTTCAGACTGTGCCTTTATGTTCAGCCCACGCTGCTCTGACTCGCACTTTGATACCATTTTGCAATTCATCTGCCTAGTGAAGGCACTTTTATGTAATTTCTCCATCCACAGAGGTGCCTTTTTTATGTTTGTTCAATCAGAAGAGCTGCTGTTCTTGCGATTTTACAAAGGTGTTATGTTTTAGCTTTGTACTGTTGGTCAAAGAGCAAGGCTTGCTCTTCATATCATCTTTAACTCATAAGTTTGCTGAACATCTAACGGTTCCTTGTCTTCTCTTCTGAAAGCTTCCAGGCATCCTGAGTTTGCTCCCTGTGGGTTGTCAACAGCTAGCGAACTGGAAAAGCAAATGGAGAGGCTGGTCTGCACCCCGGGCTGTCTCTCTGGTCTAGATCAAAGTCCATACAAACCAAAAGAAAGGTGGACAACTGGCTGACCACTTAGGGAGTGGATCTCAAAAGGAAAACTGCACACTGAGTTAGTGTCCAGAAAAGTGAGCTCCCGGGGGCTTGAGTTTTCTCTGCTATCTTCTCATTTCTGCCTGGTGCCTCCCTATCTTTTTATTCCTTCCTTATATCTGGTTGCTTCTATAGACTCTGCTAGTGGAAAACTACCACCACCATAGGCTCTGAATCTTTCTCTAGCATTGTTCTGAGGTTTAGCTTTCTGCAGTAGGTGATTTATGTATATCTACCCCTGTGCAGACCTGAGAGATGGAAGGGACCTTCTGGCTGGGGGATGGAAGAATCCACTAAGTTCAGAGAAGGTGTAAGTGGGGGGAACAACAGGTTAAAATCTAGAAGTACATATGTCATCACATTTGTGTATGCTGGAAATCACTAAAGAAATTTTAGGGAACACCCAAGGTAGTGGCCAGTATATACAGCCCCTTGTTTTATGATGCCTTTGTTCAGGTAAACTCAATCTTTGAGAACTAGGTTGAGTACTGGTACTGATGGGTGCCCCAGTACAACATCAGAACTCCAATAAGCAGGGAGATGCTCCTGGTCAGCTCTTGACTATCTTTGAAGTCGCTGAGCAAATATTAACTCTGTAGGTAGTAAAAGGTGATGGTAAATAGTTTAAATTCCTTTTCTCCTTTTTGGGGGAGAGATAAGGAGGGCTTTAGGTATATTCAAAAGCATTTAAAATTGTTATTCAGTATTTCTGAGGCTCTCTGAGGAAAGATTGCAACCTGGGAAGCATGACTTTGAACAGAAGTTGTGTGATCTTTGGGGAAGTCCCAACCCAGCAAAGTCCTGCTTTACATAGAAGGTAGACATGAACATCTGATCCTTAGCCAAGAAAACCAGCAGTGATTGTTCAGTTGACGAAATACATTTTGGAGAGGAAAAGTGCTGGGGATAGAATTATCTGGACAAATTGGGCATTGAATTAATTTGATTAGGTCTCCAGGAAGAGGTAGGTATTGACATGTAAGCATGACCTAGAGAGATTGAATAGATAATGCTCCTTAGAGTAGGAGGGTACAAAATAATATTAGGTGATCAAAAGCCCACACTCTATGGCAGAGACTCCTGGGGTACTGTAAAATGTCCACTTTGGTGGGATATAAGACTACCTTGGTGGCTCAGATGATAAAGAATTCTCCTGCAGTGCAAGAGACCTGGGTTCAATCCCTGGGTTGGGAAGATCCCCTGGAGAAGGGAAAGGCAACCCACTCTAGTATTCTTGGGTTTCCCAGGTGGCACTAGTGGTAAAGAACTCACCTGTTCTTTACCGAAGCAAAAGATGTAAGAGACACGGGTTCAATCCCTGGGTGGGGAAGATCTCCCAGAGGAGGGCATGGCAACCTACTCCAGTATTCTTGCCTGGGAAATGTCATGGACAGAGGAGCCTGCCAGGCCACAATCCATAGGGTCAGTCAGAGTTGGACACAACTGAAGCGACTGAGAGTGAACACAAGCAAATACTGGGCTAGAGGTAGGATTATAGTAGCTTTGTTCTACTTGACAGTGATGTTTTTAGAGGAAATTAGGAATTTAATATTTCAGAGTGGTGGTCCAGTGGTTAGGAGTCAGCGCCTTCACTGCCATGGACTGAGGTTCAATCCCTCTTTGGAGAAATGAGAGACTGTGCTGCCAGCTGCACAGTGGGGTCAATCAATCAAATAGTTGAAGGAAAAAAAAGTTGTCTTAACGAGTAGTACAGCTCAAGTAACTAGAGGGAGGAATTTTGTGGAGACATTGATTAAAAATGCTAAACATCTGGATTGTATGTTATGGACTGAATTGTCATCCCATATTCACATGTTAAAGCCCCAGTTCTCCAGTGACTGTATGTCTTCCTGGCTGTTGGCTGAACACACAAATATCATTACTTGAACAACAATAACATTTTTAAGCATCCAGCATTACCAGGTGGGACAAGTTAATCAGATAAAACAAAATCTATTTTCAGTGAGTTTTCCATCATAGTTAGCAAGAAAATTCTAACATACCTTGAAAAATATAATTTCTTGAATATAAAGAAAACATAGTTCAAGATTGGGATGGAAATAATTTAAGATAGGACTCTATTGTTCAATAATCTGTATCTTATTCCAAATTTTGTTCTTGCCAAAATAACTTAAGGTGGAATTTAAAAGAAACATGCACATAACTGTGGTAAGTTCTCGTGTCTATTGCTATCTGTGGGAGCATTAAGGATAAAAAGTGAAGTCAGGAATCGCACGGTAAAAGAAAAGCAGTTCTGCTCACAGGGGATAACATGTTCTGCAGGAGTACAATTAAATTGGCTCTGGACTCTTGGTATTTCAAGGAAGGAATAATCTTATAGCTCACATAGATCTCCTTGTTGGTATTATCCGCTTTATCACTTTGCAGTACATTTCATTGTCCACGCTGTTTAACATTCTGCTGTAGAACAAAAGCAGCTATTTTCGAAGACTGAATAGTGATGGATCTGTAGGGTTTCATCAGTTCGCTTCAGTGCAGTTTTTCCTAGTGGCTCTTCACTTTCCCCTGCAGCTGGGTGATGGCAGTATCCCACATATTCTGGCTTCATGAACAGGAAGAAGGGCTTGCTACTGCCCTATTTTTTTTTTTTTTCAGTATCTATATCTAATATGTGTGTATATTTCCTGACTAAGACAAAGCGTGACAGATTCTTCCTGTTTTTCCTGTCTTTGGGCTCTTCCTGCATTCTTCCCTCTGGTTCCTCTGCTGCTTCAGAGTCCCTGTTGTCCGTGTGTTTGAACTTTGACTTCCCATCTTTCACCCTCTGCAATAGCCTCCCTCTCCTCTCTGATTGTGTAAGGTCTTTCCTATCGTTGAGGACTCTTATTCGTCTTCCTTTTTTTCCCTAGATAAACTACTCAGAGGTTAACTTTGGGTTCCAATAGCTAGAGTTCAACTTACTAAAGTCTCAAGTTCAAAACTTAGTATTTCCTATAAGAACAAGTTATTGTTTCTAAGCTTACAAATCTTACTATTGCAATTTCTAAGGCCAGCAAGCTTTTGACTACCATTTTTATATTGTTTCAAACTTAGTTAAGTAATAAACACCTTTAAATATATTTAGCTGAATTTATAAATTAAATGTTTAGCATTCTTAAATATTCAGTTGTCTGAAAGTTATGTCCAAAATGATTATTTTTCTGCATAGTAAATGTTTCCAGTTAATGTGACAAACATAAGTATTTTCAGTTTTACAAATATTTATGTAAGACAGTTTTCACTTTAATTGAACTCTACCCTGTGACACCTCATTCTCAGACTGAAGCTTTCTGCTTGATTCTACCCTGCTGTCATGCGCTATTGAGAATTTCCTTTAGAGGAAAAGCTGTCTAAACATGCATGTCTCTCAGTGTAGCACCTGCCTCTTTGGTTTCTGCCTGTTTTGATCCCTCTCCATTGCTTTCAAATAGTTGTTTTTCATAATCTATCCAAAATTTTAATTGTTCTCTGTGGCAATGTTAGTCTGATATCAACTATTAACATTTGGTCATTGCCTAGACTGGACCTTTTAAAGCTGAGCCTCTTGCTTTGTTAACCTGTCACTGAATATAAGGTGAAGGCTGGGGAAATAAAGATATAGCAGATAGTTACCCCACAAAAAATGTCATTTATATGCATAGCTGGAAAGTTAAATGCAGAATTCATACATGTCTTGTGTCATACCCAAAAAGTAAAATGTCTAAAATTCTCTTCTGCTGCCAGCAAACCTATGTAGGCCTACTAACTATCAAGACTAAAGAGAAGCTATCTTTTCATTCGTGTGACCAGCCCTGCTCTTTGCTTGGCAGTGGCTCACAGCTGGTCTTTCAAAACTGTGCCCTAGAACCAATGTGGTATTCTGTTCTTCCTCGAGTGGCTCAGGTATCTGACAGTGGCAGCTTGTTGGCCTTTTAGCTTGGGAAAAAGGGACGGCTATCCCTTTAGCATACTGAGACACGCAGACTTCAATAACTGTAAATTCGGTGAGTCTAAAGCCATAAGAGAATTTGTCATCACTCCATTTGAAACTTATATGCTATGAAAATGCCTCATTAAATGGTATATATGAAAAAATAGCTTGGAACAAGTACAAAGAACGATAGTGGAGGAGAGGATAATTTTCAACAAAATATTACACATAAAATGTATCAGAGAAAAGGTAAAAAGAAAAGTAGGGAGATGGGATAAGCCATCTTAAAAGAGTAGCCCCTTCTGTGGACTAATTAAACCAATTTGGCTGGCCAGCAATATCACCTCCAACGAACAGGAATATGTGAAGGCTACGTATTCCCACTTTTGTGTTACCAGGTTGTACTTTATGATAAATGCAAGTCTGAGCCTCGACCCTAATTCTGTCTAATGTTAGCAAACAGGAGCAAATAGAATTCATATAATCCTTTGTTACTTCTGGAATATCCACCTTTCTGTCCTCAACCCTTCTGACAGGCATCTAACTAAAAGATTCGACTGGAGGCCAGTTTAACCAACACTTCTTGGGGCCAAATGACAAAGCTGTCTTTGAAACAGTGGCCCAAGGCTGTTGGAACCCGAAGTCTCCAATGATTCCCAATTTAGATTTGCTGAATTTTAATGCTTCCTTTATTTAGTCTCGTATACTCTCTAGCCAATCACGTGTTGAAGAAACCATTCATTTCTGAAAAAAAGCACCAAAACCTTTTTTTTTTAAAGGTGATACACATGTACTATTATATTTTTCAATTATGTGGCTAGAGGTTACAGGAAGGATATTGAATACCAGAAGCAAATTACTTTCTTCAATTTCAAGTTTGAGTTATTTACTACATTTGCTACCTTCCCCAAATAAAAGCTGAAAACAACTCCCCCGTAAGAGAGATTTTAAGCTTTTTTTTGCAGATGATTTATTACATTAATCAATGTCTGTTCATTCTTTCTTTGAATTAATTTTATTGGAGTATAGCCAATTTACAATGTGTTTCAGGGGTATAGCAAAGTGAATCAGTTATACATATATGTACACCCACTCTTTCTTTAGATTCTACTCCTGTATAGGTCATTGAGTAGAGCTCCTTGTCAGCAATGAAAATTTACTAAGATTTCTTTGTGATTAGTAAGATTTCTTGTAAAGGTTTTGACAAAATATTTGAAGGGCTTAAGTGCACTTCCAGTGTATGGATTCCTCTTTAATCTACTTCAAATGGCAGCTGAACACCCCACCTTGAGGAATATACCTGTATACATTCCACTGCTTGCTGCTAGATTTTAAAAGTAATTTATTACACAGATAATAAAACACTCTCGATGACAATCAGATTTGTCTAGAATCCATTAGTCCAAATGAATAGATTTGAATCACCACCCATGCACTGTAAGTAGACACTGCTAATAAATAATTAACTGCTTTTTTTTTTTCTAGGATACATTTTCTAAGTGCAGATTCACAATCTTCGGGAGCAAAGGCAGCCACTCTCAGTCAGAATTTTCAGTCAAGATATAACTTGTCATCTTAGCCTTCAACTTAATATCAAATATTTATCTTATTTAAACATCAAAGTAATAATCAGCATTCCCCATTTCACATATTATGTGGCAGCAGCTTCAACAGTACACATTTGATATTGGCAGTCATTAAGCTCTTTTTTTTTTTTTTTTTTTCTAATGGAGAAAAATAAAGTGGGAAGCAGTTCAGTCCTGAGCATCACAGTTTTAAGAGAACTCAATATTGCAGATGATTGCTTGGAAGCTGTAGCAATGAGAGACCACCTATGAGAAAGATGGAGATAATTACAAACAACAGTCACAGCTGTTAACGGCAGCACTCAAAACACATCCTCAGCATGAAAAGATTCCAACTAATGCATCAGATGTTCAGCCACACTCCGTCACTGTGATGGACCCGGAGTGAAGATGATGTATAGACAAAGCCAACAATAACAGCAGGAGAGGTCAGAATTGAAGTCCAGAGTTTTCCTTGCAAGAGAAATTTTTAATCATTTCAGAATTAAGGTTTAACTTATTTTGCATAAGAAAAATATTACTTAAAGGTTATTTATCAATCAAAGCTGCAAGGTTTCTTACCATACTTGAACACTTCCTATAGATGGCACTTGAATCATTGTTCTTATTTTTCTCTACTGCACAAAGAACCTCACTTCATGCAGAGATTGTGCTCTATATTCTTTAGTTTGAACGCCATTTAGGAAACACTTCATAACTCCCAGACAGGGATATAACTTTCACTAGCCAAGGACTAAATTATCTTGGATTTTTCTCCAGAAAAATAATTATGATTTATTTAGGAATATTCATTTTTGGAAAAACTCATTTCGTTTCCTATAAAACATATTTAATGTTAGAATTATTTAGTGTCTTTTACCCTCTAATGTCTTTTGCTTAATATCTTACCAAGCCCATGAAATAAGTAACAACCATGACAAATCAAGTAATGCAAAAAAAAAAGCATAAAAATACTCATAGTCTAACTCCCATAGATTAATTCAAATTCTGATAATCACATATAATTTAAAGAAACATGGTTGATACTACTTTGAAATAAACCAGCATAATCAGAATATACTAAGATTTATAAATGAGAATAAGATGATATTACCATCATCTCTTTGGGTCCAAATCATATCCTGTTAATATGAATTATATGCATTTGAAATGTTTATTGTCAGATACAAGAAGGATGTTTTGCTTTTGGCAAAATGTTAGTATATAATGTGTTTGCTTAAGGGACACTGAAATGGAGAAAAATGCTGATGAATTTAGGTTTTGTTTGAAATGAATGAATATTAGCTGGTCTGTAGTGAGATTTAGTTGGAGGGGCTTCCCTAGTGGCTCAGACAGTAAAAAATCCGCCTGCAATGTGGGAGATCTGGGTTCGATCCCTGGGGTTGGGAAGATCTCCTGGAGAAGGGAATGACAACCCACTCCAGTATTCTTGCCTAGAGAGTCACAAAGAGTCAGACACGACTGAGTGATTATACATACATACATAAACACACACCTCCATTTGAGAGACAGAAACATGCAAATGAGTTGTAGCCTCTGCTGGAAAAGAGCTTCTACAGGGAATGTACAGAGGACCGTCTACTGTTCTAAGTACAGAGGAAGGCAAATAGTGACATGTATAGGGTTAGATAACTTAAAAGAGAGCAGAGGGATAGTAAGAGAATTCTCTGTCTTCCATTTTCTTTCAGAAGAGAGGTGAGTTCAATTTAAAAAATGAATGCGATAATTAGAAGTCTAGAAAGTAGCTCCATTTCTTTTCCAAGCCTTGTTTTTTTCCCCCCCGAATCTGGTTTCCCTCCTGCTAATGGTGCTTTTGGGGGGATCTTAGGAAAACTTACTTCTCCCATACCCTGAGTTCATATCAGTATGGAGATACAACAGTGAGAAAACTGATGTTTTACCTTCCTTAAGAGATCTTCCATGTTAATAAATCAGTAAATTAAGCAACTTTTGAGTATATTTGAGTGTATTCTCCATATAAAATAAAAGTTTTCATTGCGTTTAGTATTTCACTTGATCTGAACAACAGTCCTAAAAGTAGAAAGTGAAGAAAGACATCTTTGTTATTAATATGATACTAATGGCATCTCATATTTATGGGTCATCTTATAATATGCAGAGTGTTTTCAAACTTTCTCATTCCAGCTTCAAGCAAATTATCAGAGTACCAGAACAATTGGCAATAGAATAAATATTCATAAAAGTTTTTCAAAGTCACTGAAGACCAAAGAAATTAAAATAACCAAAAAAATTTTTTACTTGTCAAATAATTGAGGGAATGACATGCTCAATTTTGTCAAGGGCATGTGTTGGCAAAACAGATACTGTTATGTGTGGTTGCTAAAGCTGTAGTTTGTTACACCTTTTCTGAATGACATTTGGCACTAGGAATTTATTCTGAGGAAAAATGGGAGATAGAAACATAAGTTTACTTGTAAATGAATTCATTACAGAGTTATTTATAACAGAGAATACCAGAAACCACATTTTTCCGGGTAATTGTAATGTGAGGCAGTCATCTTGGAACATGAGAGATCTTGGGAGGGTAGACCCCATAATGTGAAACAATAATTGGAAGAAGGCTGGGATCATAGCCCCCTAACTGCACGACATCCCTAGAGTTTAATGTGAGAAAAATAAAATGCTTCTGTAGGGCACTATTCCTTTTTGTTGTTTTTCTTTTTTCAATTACTAAAATATAAACACATTTACAAGAGACTTAGAAAATACAGAACAAAGTTATATGTAGTTCCACTATATTTTACAATTATTTTTTTAAGTAGATCAATTAAGATTTTTAGTCAGAGTTTCAATATCAAACTCTCAAAAATTAATAGAAAGAATATACAGGGAGATAGAAGGATGTAGTGGACCTGAAAAGCATTATGAACCAATTCAACCACTATGGACCAAAGTGTATTAAGATTTACACAATTTTCACACAACAGTAGGATACAAATTCTATTCAAGTTCCCCTACACTATAAACTAGAAGACACTGGAACGTATCCAGGGACATAGAACAAGGTGTAAAAATTTCATGGTCTAAAGGTATTGAAATCAGTAGGGCACTATTCTTTTGGGATTCATTGATTATAGCCCAACCTAATTTTAACCAGCATAGGTATACTCGTTTGCTTGCTTGTATATATATGAATGCATTTATTTAATCCATAAAGTATATCTTAGGTAAACTTTCAATCTCTTTGTTACAAACATAGAGTTTGTATTATTAAGCAAACTGTAGGAGTGAGCCTACATGATAACTTTGCCCATTGCAAAGCCAGTAGATATTGGAAGCCTAAAGTTATTTTAAAAACTATTGAAATGTATGTCTCTGATTAAACTGGCTTAGGTAATATCCTTTATTCTGGTTCTAGGACTTGATGATCCTGAGATTTCTTTTAGTTTTATGAGTCTACGGCTGATTTAGCAGCCACGTTTATTATTTAAAGAAAGCGAGAAAGATGGTGTTAAATGTTCCTCAAAGTGGAATTGAGGTTTTAATTATTACAGGACATATGGGTGAGAGAGACATTGAACAGCTCAATTCTGAGCCTGATCATTTTTCTGTGAATATTTAAAAATACTACAGTGTGGCTATCCAATTAAAAAGCTCTTGGTGGGTGTTTGTCTTTTACTAGGTACTAGTCATTCAAGTCATTACAGCACTTCCAAATTAATGAAGAGAAATCTTTTTGTAAAGTAGTGATTAAAACTCTCTTAATTTTCACTCAAACAAAATCAGTGCTACAAAAACTATGCAACACTTTTGGCCATGGCTGCATATTTTGTGATGTAAATTAAAAGCCACCATAACAATGAAATCTGCAAAGCTGCATTCAGTGTATTGAGCTGTAAGAAATTCTCCGATTTCTTCTCTTTCTGAATTATTATAGTAAAGATGGCAGACTTTTTAACTGTTAAAACTACTTAAAGAAGGCAGTCTCTGTTCTGCAGTTGCCCTCTCAGAAGTCTTGTCTTTTTTCTTTCTTTGGTGACAACCCTCATGCTATTTAACTCTTCTATAGCATCTTGTGTTATTTATTAGTTTATCCTTTCTCCCTCTCTCCCTGCCTTCTTTCTTTTTTCTCAGTTGTTAAAGCAAAGTGTTGGTGCTACTATGGATAAGGAGAATATGAAATGTCTCTTTGAATAAATGCTCCCCCTGGACGCTGACATAGATGAGCATCAGGGCAGTGATCCTGTCATTTGTGACCCCAGGTCATGTGTCTGCAGAGGATAGCTCTGCACTTCTGGAAAAGTCCTGGGCCCTCAGTTTCTGACCTGCTCCCTGTCCTGTTGTGCTCTGCCCTCTTTCTAGCCCTTGGATGAAGCATCTTTCTTCCCTGCTGCCTCTTTTTTCCTTTACTGGGTTATCCTGAGGCTTTAATAGTCTTAAGGTTCTATCTTCTTCCACACACCCGCTTCTTTTGGGACCTCTTTTTATGCTTGTGGTTTCACCTATTATGAAGACAGACACCAAATATATTTCTCCAGTTCCAGCTGCTGGGCTCCTTACTGGACATCAATACTAAAACTTGTATTTAAAGCCCACCTCCTCCTTTTTTCCCTTTACAAACCAGCTCTTTGATGTCACATTGTTACTACTCTATCAGCGCTTTTCCAGTCACCCAGACACTGAAATTCTGATATCCTTTCCTCTAATCAGGCATTCCTTTGCCATATCTCCTGCATCCATCCTTTCCTTTCCATTCCCTTTGATACCAGGCTGGCTCCATTTGCTGTGAGATCAATTGCCCGGAATCCGAAAGGACTACACAAAGATTAGTTTACGCTGTCAGTGTTTTCAGCCTCTCCCTCTTTCATCTCCTTTGTCTTTGGGCAAATCTTCTTTGTCTTTGGGATTAAATCCCTTTATATTGCATTGGAGAGTTTACACAGTTTACCTTCTAAATACCTTTGGAGCTAATCTACTTCTCTCACACAAACCTTCCATTCCAATCCAACTTAACTAATCACTATTCATTTAATATTATTCCTCTTTGTTCACTCTGTTCTTCCTACCCAAACATCCTGAGCATTTTTCTCCAGCAAAAGCCCACCCTTTCTTTAAGGTCCAATTTAAACTTTAACTACCTTTCATGAGCTTCTGTTAACATGAAGTTATATATGCTGCCTTTTGAGCTCAATGATGAGCTTTAATAACATTTCTTCTTATTTATCAATTTTTTATAACACTTGGTTGCTTGGTATATTTTAATACATTTTATCTCTAGTTTTAGATTATAAACTACTTGAGGGCAAGGAGTTTATTTGTATTTTCCACAGTTAATAGGAAGGTTCAGCATATCAGATGACTGATTGCTGCCTGGAGGTTGTGTCATCCACTATAAAAAACTATTTACCTCCTTTCTTTCCATGAATGATGAATGATTGTGAAATTATTCAAAATAGCTACCTACATAATAGGAACTGAATTTGTCTTGAAGACATATGTATTTAGTTTTATTACCACTTGTATACCAATGTGGGTTTTAGTCTATATTAATTTTATTCTGCCCTTGGGATTCTCATGGTCTTTAGAGCTCTAGGGCTTTATTTATCCTTGGTAAATAATACCATCACGCACAAAAGGAAATCAGCAAAACAAATTTCCTCATTGTATAACTACACACAAAACTGCCAGATTTAAACCATTTGAGAACACGAACTACTCCATAAGATTTCTCTGTTAAAATCGAAAAAGTTTTGAAGACACTTCCAAGGCTAAAAGTAACACATAGTCAAGTCAGGAGTCAAAAAAAAAAAACAAAACACTAAGGAAAACACTTTTCCCCAGAAAGATAATGTAGTTATTGTTGTCTGGGGCAAGATCCTTTTCTGCCCCCTACAAAATAGTGTGTGTTGACAATTAAGCTAAGAGTAGATTTCCTTTCAGCCTCTGAAAGCAAGAGCTGGTAACCAGCAGTAAGAAAACTAGTCTAACGACAGCAGCTTCCTAATATAAAAAGCCACTTCCTTAAATTTCAGCATGAAATCAAAAACTTTAACTAAATGGAATTCATGTTCTGAAAGGCAGTTCACATAATTTGCAGTACTTACACTATTCTTTCACAGAGAAGTGTCGGAGAGCATGACCAGAAAATGATTCAGTTGCTGACAGAGAAAGTCCTTTGTTCTCAAATGTAAAGTAATTTTGATTTTTTTTTTTTAATATATTGAAAGTAGTGTTGAGTTGTAGCCACCCTGGAGTTATAAACATCTAGAGAGTCCTCTCTTTAAAATAATTTTTGTTTCATCTATAAGTAGAAATATTAGAATTCAATTTTCCATAAACTGCATTCATCAAGTATTCATTAAAATATTCCAAGCATATGTCCCATAGCCTCTTTTTTGCATTCTCTTTTCGAGGCAAACTAAATTAGTAAGTGCTCACATGGTAAAATTCCCCACCTCTGAATCTCTGCTCATATTGTCCTTCTTACAGAAACCTCAGGAGATTGCAGTACGTAGGCCACCCAGTCTTAAGTCATTTAAGACATAACTAACCACACTCTTGCTTACAGCAGGCAAATATGGATTCAAATTCAATCTTAAATTATATCAAAGTTGTCTAGCACATACTCAATTCCAGCTAAGGGATAAATATCATCTTATATCTAGCAAAGAGAGGACCTGTAAAGAGTTAAAATAGTGGGTATATAAACCACGCTGGCAGTTTGAAATGGTGACCTTAGAAAAATATCACAGTCTCTAATTTTTGGAGCTTAAGATATTTGCTGAAAGAGCAAGAGCATAGAGTTTTTAACATCTAGAGATCATTTTCAAGACTCCATAGAGCATTTTTATAACACGCCAAGTCTCTAGTCATTTCAATGGCTGTTTACGGCCTCTGTCTCAGCCAGTTCAAGTAGAGGTTAACGTTGACTGCCTTAATGGTGCTCCCTATTTTGAAGTGGACCAATTTTCTGTTCTTTGGTAGTCTGTGACTTTTTAGCACTTTAATGTTTTTTTTGCAATCTGTATTTTGATTGCTAAAGCTTGAAGACTTTGTTTTGATAGTAAGGACTTTTGATTATTCTTTGAAAGTTCTAGCTTTAGCTGATCATGTTTAGCATATGCTTAGAAATTAAAGAAACAGCATCTGATTAGATGCTTGAGAGATTGCTGAGCAAAAGGCAAAAATCTAACTTTCAAGTCAGGAGGTGAAAAGCCTGTATTGAATTGACCTATGTATGTAAGGGAGCTTCTTAAAATATAATTGCTGAGAATCATTGTGTTAGGTCATTTGCTGAGGTTATTGCACGTATTTGTCATGATAACTCATTACAGTAGGGATGAGTAGGCCATGTTGTGGACATCTGCTGCTTTTTGAATTGCTTTAATCTTTCCCTTTTGGAAACTCTCCCTCTACGCAATTCAAGTGGTGCAAGAAGGTAATTATTCCTTCACCTCCATGTGCTCTAGACCAAATCTGCCAACCTGTACTAATCTCAGTAGCTTAAGTACCTAAAGTCCTAAGAGAAAGAACAGAACTCAAGAAAAGCCATCCAGAATCCATGTCAGAGATTCATGTGGCTCTTGGAGCCACATGTGACCTTGCCATGTTGTCTGATCTTTTTAATGTTGAGGATATGCATACTTGGTACTTGGAATGGCAAGGACCCATCTTTGCTACTTCCTGGGGAGAATCTTCCTACAAATGCAGGCAAACCAGAGGGAAAGCAGAGCCAAAGAACTGTTAACCAATACTTTTTTGTTGTTAGTTTTTTGCTTAAGCCATTTTTAGTAGAGTTACTGACATTTACAATCAAAAGAATGCTAACTAATATTCCCTTCCGATTTTGTTACATGAAAAAATGGACCTAACTTCGCCTTATATACATAGCTAGTAGGTGACCAGCTCAGGATTTGAATACAAGTCTCTCTGAGTCTAGAACCATAGTCACATAATGATACTGAGAATAGTCTGGGGAATCTGGGTACTAGCTAGCTACTTAAAACATCAAGATGGCTTTGGACTCTGATTTCAAATTAGGCAAACCATTTTCTTCCCAAGTGGTTTTTGTATAAACCCAAAATGACAAGGAATAGTTTCTGAAGGGCAGATATAATCCTGCAGATTCTAGCATATATTATCTGTTTTTATTAAGACAATCTTGGAGAATGTTTGCTTATCTTAAGCTTGGCAAGTGAGAATGTTTTATAGAAATCACCTCCTTATCTCTATCAGTGTTGGCTTGCACTGATTAAAAATTCTGATGTTTACTGTTGTACAAATAGTCAATATAAGTTAGGACTAAATGATTGGAGTTGCTACAGAAATTCATGGATTTTGATCACCAACCTCTCTTGAGATGAACTTTCCTAATAGGTACTTGCATAAGCCAAGCAGGGCTGTTTCTCCTCTCTGGCTCTTAACTATGTTTGGATGACCTAGTTAGAAGGAGGTCTCTGCTTGGATGGCATGGAGAACTGTAAGATGGGAAAGCTGTTTTTCTGATGTCTGAGACATTTAGTGACGTCTTGTATGCTGGTAAAAATTCATGGACCACTAGGTATATCCTTTTAGGTTGAGATAAAAACAGATGTAGGAATTCTTTTCAAACAGAAAGATTTCAAAACCTGTTCTGAAATTTCCTCAATATGCTGGAAAAGAAGTTACACTGTTAAGGGAGATGGTGGTTAGCTGTAAGGAGAATTGCCATAGTTTCTTTCTTCATTTAAAGAAATTTAAATCTCTTAATAATTTATGGGGATAGAGTTGCAGGTATTCAGTTAAGTGTTTCAGATTTAGTGTATACCATGGCAACTTGTGAATGGTAGGTTTTTCAGGTGTCATAGATGTTCAGGTTTTTATTTTATCTTTTAGACTTGTTTAAAGCATGAAGAAAACTTTCGGTGCACTGATTTCAGAGGCTAAAATTCAAATAGTCAATATTTATCAGAGTGTACATTTTAAACTTCAGAACCTGACTTAAATATCCTATCAAAATTACTTTAAAGTAGATTTGTATTGCTTGCTATCCATTTATATTTAGTTAAAAAAAGATTCCAAATTTATTGCTAGGAAATCTAATGTTTGGGGATGACAATAAATAAGCAGACATGGCTAGCTTGGTCTCAGTTTTTAAAGTCTATAAGAGTATACTATAAAATGAAAATTGGAAAGTTAAACACAGTGAGTTACATTAGCTTCTGTTCCCTCCTGAAACTGCAGTAAAATGACAGTAAAAATATCTTTTAAGGTCATAAACAAACAAGGACAATGAGAACAGAAGAGAAAATGTCAGTAATGAAATGTTGGAAGCTGAAGAACAGATGGAAGGGTTATAACTGACTTAGCAGAAGGGTTATAACTGACTTAGCAGATCCCAGAAAGCTTAGTCCCAATCACTCAGTAGAAAAAGCAAAGAGCAAACTGATTTACACCATGAGACCTCCAAAAAACTCCAGAATTGCTGATGTTGGCTAGTGCTCGAAGTGGGAGATGCAAGTGGGCGGAAGACAGGGTTTGGGTTAAAAGTCTCTTAAGAAAGTTAGTCCTCCAGCTGTGTTTTCCTCTTTGTGCAGCTCATCACTGCT
This sequence comes from Antilocapra americana, assembly GCA_007570785.1. Lineage (NCBI taxonomy): Eukaryota > Metazoa > Chordata > Mammalia > Artiodactyla > Antilocapridae > Antilocapra > Antilocapra americana. The sequence goes on along the minus strand of ML660765.1, from coordinate 24,656,447 downwards.
CCTCCCCAGCGTGGCAGGTTTGCTCTCTAGAGAAAGTCTCTGTTCTGTTTCTGTTCTAAGGCACATAGAGAACATAACGCCCCACTGTAAACAGGGAATGAAGTGAAGATTTATGTACTCTGTTAGCTCACCAAGCTTGGCTGTTAGACTTGGGTCCTCAAGCAAGTACAAAGGAGCTGTTTTTGAGGACTCTGATTGGTCCCCCAAGTAGAGCTGCTCACTATCCCCAGTGAATTGATCTAGGCAGACAGTACTAAAAGGAATCGACATTCAATATCCATTTGCCTCCACCACATGTAGACTTTCTAATCAACAGTTGATGACTTAGTCACAAATTTGAACAGTCAAGAATCACCCAGTATTTGAGAAGGCCTCCAATGTAATTTGAAGGCCTCCAGTTTCAAAATAAAGAAATAAACAAAGACATGAGCTTCAAAGAGAGACCACGAAACAAGGAAAAAACAATGACCCAAACCCAGTTATCTTCAAAATAGTCAAAGAAATAAGAACATATGTTGTGTTCATGAAATACTTGATAGAAGAGTTAGAAAGGTTGAAAAATTCTCCCAGAAAACATAGCAAAAAAAAAAATGCAAAAAAAGAGAGAGAAAATCAGAGGATCGAAGTAAGTAGGAAGTTCAACATCTGAGGAATTTAGGGAGAAAAAAATAACAGATCATAGAAGAAGTAATTTAGTGACATTCTCAACATTGAAAGTTACGAGTTTCTAGATTTAAAAAAAAATATGTCTGATATAAGGAATGAAGGAAAAAGACCATACTAGGCTTACTATTTTGAAATTTCACAACATCAAAGACAAAGAGAATAAGCTAAAAATCACTTAATCCTGATGGAAAAATGGCTTCTAATCTAGAAATCTGTGTCCTGCCAAACTATCACTCAAATTTGGGAATAGATTGAAGACATTTTCAGAAAGGCAAGACACCCTAAATTTTAGCATCTGTGTTTTTCTCCAGGGACATTAGTAAAGTATGTGCCTAAAGTAAAGGAATAAACAAAGAATCAGAAAACATAGGATCCAGAAAAGACATCCAGCATGACTGAGGCAAAACGAATTTCCAGGAAAAAGTTCAAAAAAATAATTAGAGTTCGAGATGCAGAGTATGCATGTGTGTGTGTATGTGTGCATGCAGAGGTTTGGTAAGGAAACTGGGCTTGTGTAGCCTAGTTCAGTGCTGCTGCGTTCATTAGATTAACCTGTCCCTTTGTTAGGCTTAATTAATACTGTACAACACTATTGTTAACAATCTCCATTTTGCCATATACATATATATGGTAGTCAAAGCAATAATTTAATGAATTATTCTGTTCACTAATTTATCCAGCACAGCATCTTCAGAGGCATGTTCTGAAGTGTTTAAGCTTTTAATTTCTGTGGAAATTCCAGTGAAAGGTTGTGATGAATCTTGATGGAAAAATTAGATTAAACCCAAATCTGCTCAATAGGAAAAGGGACATGACTGTAGGAAAGGGAAGACACTGGGGGCAAATGTCCTGTTTACTAGTTAAATGTGGCAATAAAATTGTCTAGCACAACCCATTGACTCAAGAATTATCATTGCACATCCTGTAACTGAGCAATGATGTATGGCAAGAGAGCTTTTAGAAAAACCTATGTGAGGTTTAGATTATTAATAGAATTATTGACTTATAAATATCAACTCGTTTGAGGGGCACTCACTTCACTAAGAAATGATTCTTGTGACTACCTCATTCATAGTCATTGTCATTTCATGTTTTCACACTGAAAATACTTGGTCCTTTCTTGGTCTAAACATGTGTCTCTTCATTTATACTCAGTGCTGAGCAGAATGACTTAGTCCAAGCAATAAACATGATAATTTTCCTTAAAGAAAATTTTATTCTTTGGGGAAAAGTTGCATTTTTATGCTGGATTCCTTTGTAATTAATAGCTTAATGTTGATCTCCTCTTACTTCTGCATAAATGAGTATCTGATTGCTTATGTATTCAGTGTACATATTCCTAATTTAAAATACAGAACCTAATAATCCTATTTCCCTTGCTTTGGGAGCCTTGTTCTCCCAGTTAACCATTCATCATTGGCCTTTAAATTGCTGTAGGCAAGCAGAAAAGTATTTCATTCTTTATATTTTCTTAGCATATTTTCACAGAAAAGAAAATTAATAGAAATATAAAAGACTCCCTGAGAACATTTGTGGCCACTGTGATTTAGAAATATTATTGGTAAAAAAAAAAAAAAGTATGAAATAAAAGAAAGAAAAAGATGAGGTGAAGGAAACTTGCAGTTTTGATGTTTAAAATATTTCTGAGATGAACAAGAAACAAAACTAAGGTTCAGGCTGCCAACCGTAGAGTTTCAAAACCTATAGCGATGCTGGAACTACCACGTTCTCATACACCTCTCACATAACGCAACTGCTAGATGGTGGTGGCAAATGCAGACAGCCACTCCCATTCTTAATGCAAGACAAGTAAATTGCAACTGTAATGAAATACTGTTTACAGCTGCCAGACTGGCAAAGATAAAAAGGCTTGGTAATATGCTTTGAGAGTAAGAGTGTGGAGAAGATAGCTTTTTATCCTCACATATTACTGGTGGGACTGTAAATTGGAATGATCTCCATTGAGGGCAACTTGACAATATTTACCCAAATTCCCTGCTTATTCTCTTGGCCTAGAATTCTACTTCTGAAAACTTATTCTCCAGAAAATGTATCCACATGTATGAGGATATTCATTGTGACTATTCTTTCGGTAAATAAAATAATAAACCAAGGAATACTTTGAATGTCCATAAATAGACTGCTGGTTAAATAAATTATGGTAAATTTATGATAGGGAATATCTATGCTATATGCAAGAAATGGTATTAAGTGTAGAACAGTGTGTAAAGGTGAAACACTACCATTTGTAGGGGTTTATTCCTTTGATTTTTAAATTATTATTTATAAGAATTTATAGAACGCTTCAGAAAAGCTCCATAAGAAACTGGTGACAGAATTTGCATTGTAGGGAAGGGAGGTTTGAGGAGGACTGGGGTGGTCTGTTTCCATGTATTTTTTTGTATTGTGGGGGGAAAATGATGCCAACACAACATTTTCCTGTCCAGTTAAAATTTCAAAACAGATTGGCAAGCCCAATTCCATGGGCTTGTGTTCCTACTGATCACTGCAGCTCTAACCTGTCATAAATACCCCCAAATGTCCAGAGGGAGGCCCTGGAGGTGAAGCGAAAGTGGAGAACAGTTGGATGGAGGAAATATTATGAAATGAGTAATGTTAGGGACCATGATGTCACTTTAGTTTTTGGATGCTTAGAACGTGCTTGGAGCTGGTCAGTTTTCCATGTATTAACCTACTCAATCCTCATATCTATCCCCAAAACTATGTATAATCATTGTCTTCACTTCACAGATGAGGTAGACCTAAGAGATGGGGAGGTTGAGGGACCTGCCCCAAATCACATAAATATTAAATGACTACCCACAATGTCAGTGACTCCAGGCACTGCACTCAGCAGAGCAAAAGGTCCCTGCATTCCCACCAGCACTCTTCTGCCCTTTGATGAAAATGACCAGCTGTTCTCCAGTCCAATAAAAAGATATTTTTCTCTGTCAACTCATTCTCAAAAAAGGAGACCTGTTTACATTCATTATTTGGATTTGCAAATATTGACAGAGATTGTGTGGGCAGTGTGAAGACTAGTTAGTTTCTTGGAAATTGGAAGGCTAAGCAAAGAATGAAAGGTATGTCAGACAAATGCCAAGAGAAAGACAGTGGGCTGTCGATATTAATATCAGAGGACATGATCAAAATATTTTTTAAAATATTGACAAAATACTTAATTTCCACAGTGAAAATGTCACAGCCATGACTGTTGAATTGTTAAATAAGTGCAACCAAAGATACTAAAAATTCAAGAGGAATGAACAAAACCACAGTCATTGTGGTACATTTTGACTCTTATCCCTTTCTGTCTCTGTCATGTCAAATAGATGAATAATGATGGTGATATCAATAACAAGGAATAAAAGTAAAAGGGAATTAAAATATATTTACTGCCTTAAAATTATTTATAAATCTATCTCATAAAATTTGAATTTGCATTTATTAGAATTTTTAGTGGCCTAGGGATTTTGATGCTAACCTAACTGAGATTTCTTCCCTTATACATTTTTTTTGATGATAGAATAGATCATTTTAAAGGCAGAAAAAAACATGAGCATACCATAGGAATTGTGCTCCGATGCAGCCAACAGTAGAATTTTTAGGAAGGTGGGGAAAAGAGAGTCTCTATTAAAGTATCTGGAGTCATTACTGTAAGATACTGTTAATTTTAGAGGAGAAAAATGTACTTGCCTTGTAGTTCTTCTACCCCAATGCTGGACCAGGAAAAGTAGGATTTCTTTAACATCTTCCCACAAGCAGGGTCTAATGAACTGAAGGCCTAGGCCAGTGTGCATGCTGAAAAAAAAGCAGGAAGATATTGATGGGAGATCAGGATGGGTAAGGGACCATGGAGGGAAGGATCATATTTTGATGTTGACAGAGCACCATAATTTCCTCTGTAAATTGTCTAACCCTAGTATTTACCCATTTTAAAATCAGGTGATTTATCTTTCATTATTGATTTATAGAAGCTCTTTACATATTATTTATATTAACTATTTTATATCTGGGCTTTCCTGGTGTCTCAGTGGTAAAGAATCTGCCTGCAATGCAGGAGATGAGGGTTCTATCCCTGGGTCAGGAAGATCCCCTGAAGAAGGAAATAGCAACCCACTCCATGGACAGAGAAATGTGGAAGGCTACAGTCCAGGGTAGCAAGGATCAGACATGACTTAGCTACTAAACCACCACTACCATTTTATACTCAAATTATATTTATTATGTCCAAATATTTAAATGTTTTATCCAAGTAATTATACTTACTATATTAAATATTAACATTATTTTATATACAAGTTTATCTAGCATATTCACGTAGTGAATTTTGAGGCTTATTTTTGTGTGAATGTTTTGTCTACAAATGTTTATATTTGATATAGTGAAGTGTGTTCATTATCTTCTTTATGTCTTCTGGGTCCTTATTTTGTTAAGCAAAATTTAACAACTTCTAAATGTAATATTTTTCTACCAAATTGGAATTTCTAAACTATATTTAGTAGTTCACCTTACTTCTCTTTTAGGCATTTGAAATCATTATATGGGTCCTCTTTAACCTCCTGCAACTATTCCTTACATAAGTTTGGAGTTAACCCCTCACCCAGGGCTCAGTTTGGAAAATTCTCTTGGTGACTCTTGTCTTCTCTGGTCCTCTTCATTGTCATTCTCTCATAGCCTTCTGTGTTTTGCAGTCTGTTCTCTGCTTGGGTGTTCACTTCCTAAAACCTGCCAATGGAGAAGAAATAACTATCACTGCCTTGATCCATAAAGAGATACAGAATATCTTCATTTCTGTGTTAGATTTTATTTTTCCCTGTTGCCACTTATAATTTCAAAATGTTCATTTCCTAAGCAATACATCAGTAAGCATACAACCATATTAACATACCCTTGATTAGTCTCTTTCTGTGCGATATCCACCCCATCACTTCTCCTCACTGATTCATGGCCCTCAGCTGATGTCTTTAAGTGATATCTGCCACCCCAATGGGGTGATGGGTGCTGTCTCTGCTCTGAAACCCATGTTGAACCCCATGACTCTTGGAACTTCTTTGCAGGGACTCTGTTCTCTCACTGTTCTATCAGGCAAGTATTTCTCTGCTGGTGACCACTTTGAATCTTCATGGTGCTGGAGCTTGGAGAGACTCTGGAAGAGTGGGTGAAGGGTCTATTTTCCTTTGTATTATACCCTTTTAGTGGTGTTCAAAAACTGAGTTATTTGGAACCAATGATAGACTGAGTTCAATGCGTACCTTAGTTTGGGTTCCTCAAAAGCCAGCTCCAGGGTTAGGACTTGGGAGCATGTGGTTTAAATGTAGAGTATTCCAGTAAGCACTAGATTTGATCCCTGGGTTGGGAAAATCCCTTGGAGGAGGGCATGGCAACCCGCTCCAGTATTCTTGCCTGGAGAATCCCCGTGGAGAGAGGAGCCTGGCCAGCTACAGTCCGTGGGGTCGCAAAGAGTCGGACACGACTGACTAAGTGCACACACGCAGGTGAAGGGGTGGGGAAAGAGAATGAAGAATCGCTGACTGGGGTTATGATAAGCTGGTTATATGGAGCAGCGAGGATGCCATCTGATGAGGGGCAGTCTGAGATATTGGGTGGAATACACCACAGAATTGTCCACTAGAGTATGCAGGGAGCTTGGGTATTTACCTGCTGATTTCTCTCTCTCATTTGTTGCGGGGTGCTCCTGGGGCTGTTAAATCTCAGCATTTCTGAACTACAGTAGGCAAACTCCCAGGGCTCTGGAGAAAGCCTGACGACTGAGAAATACTGACCTGGTTGCCTGTACAAGAATGTACACCACAGCTGCTGGTGAATAGAGTGGGCGTGGACAGAACCTACCACTGAGAAACTGCACCTTCATTTTATACTTAAGATTCCCCCATACCATCACTGCAGATGCATGCTCCAATGTGTTTTTTCTGAGCCAAGTTCACCATGAATACTATCATGTTTTGTGGTACTCACCTGCTGTCAGCACACCCCCCCACAGACACTCTATCAGCCCCTCTAGTTTTCCAGGCAGACCTAAAATGTCCAACCCCCCACGAATGAATACAGGTTTGGTTATTTCCTAGCAATCCCATGAGACTTCCATGCAAATAGATTTCCCCGTAGTTCACAAGTTGCAGCCCATCACATATTTGAACTCTCAGCAGTGAACACAGCTGCGGTCAAACTGATCATCACATCATACAATCTTAAAATAAAATTTAATCTTTTATGTCTTTTTCTTTCCTGAACTCTGCCAACTGGTACTTGACTTATCCTATATAATATAACATTGATTTACTTACAAACAGTTCTTGCCAGGTTTCCCTAGATACTCATAGCAACTGGCTTCTTAAAACTTGTCTTTTGTGCAGACTTAAAGTGACAGCATTCCTTTTAAAAGCACAGAAAATTAATCAGTTCTTTCATGTGTGGAATACCACATAATTGTTGCCTCTTGCTTATGGTATACAGACAGCATCTTCCATTTATTTCATTTATTAACAATGATTTCGGAAGACATGACATTAAGTCAGGACATTCCAAGGATAGCAAAGAATGACTGAGGCTCAGGTGATGATTGAAGTCCTCTTTCTTCCACTGATTTATGGTAAAGCTCCAGGCAAGTAGGCTGGTTCCTCTGTATTGCAGTTCCCTTGCTTTTAATATGGAAATACTTATGTGCTAAAGAACTCCAGGGAAGCAAAACCAGGGGGCAAGATCAGCTGCCCCTAGCAGAGTAGGAAGCAGAAGGACTTGACGGAGAAACATCATGTCAGAGTTTGCAGACTCTTGTTAGCAATTGACATTAGATGAGATGTAGGGGACACCTTCCCAATTAGCTGTTTATCTGAAGTAGCCCTTGTTAGGGTTGAAGTATTTGTTGTTTGAGTTGTTTGCATTCTAATACTGTTTCCATAAGGGTTACAGTCTGACTGGTGTCTCGCTAGAGGACTTAGTTTAGTGCTTTATCCATGATTTACTTAATAAATGCCAAGTGATGTATTGCTATACATTGAGGCTGTATGAAATAGCCCTGTTTAATATTTTTCTCTGTATGCAGGGAAGGGTGTGATAAATTCACAAAGAAATAGAGAATTTTTCTTCCCCTCTCGTTCTAGAACTGAGGAAAAACAAGGCAGTCTATCTCTGTGTTCATTTCTCTCCAGTTCCCATCTCTGTCTGCCCTTGTCTGTTTCACATACAGGCACATTTGCAGACACATACACACTATGTAGATTCTGTTTTCCCTTCCAAGGACATTCCCCACACTTAAAGCTAGCCTTGACCTGTCTTATGCCTTTGAAGCCTGTGGGAGAGGCAGTGTGGAATAGTTGAAAGAGCTGAGGTTTTGACAATAAACAGTTTTGAATCCTGGTGTCACCACTCAGTTACATGACCCGCAAGATACACAAACTTTCACGAACCTTCCTTCTCTGAAGGTCCAAATATTTGTCACCTCTTACAGTGAGAGAACAACACATCCCTTCCCATGACACGTGGCTTGTGGTACAGCCTCCCTGAGGGAGGATTAGGCTTCCAGCCATATTCTGTTACCCTTGTCCATGTATCTGGCTTTAGCCAGTAGGTGAGCAGAAGTCTCAAGAGCCATGTTGTGGCTCGACTGTTGGTCTTCAGTGCTGTCACAAGGTGACTATGTCTTGGATAGGGGTTGTTACTTCAGTTTGGGTCTGGAAGAACAGGCAACATACAGCACAGACACAGTGGATCCACAGTGGAAACCTACAATGTGAGCAGGAAACAAACCCTTATTGCTACAAACCACTAAGAACACACAGCACTTTAGCCTTACATTTCCTTATCTGTAAGATGGGGATAATAATATCCACGCTGCAAAGCTGCTGTAAGAGTGAGATACTTCTATAAAAGCTCATCACTTGGTAGTCAACGAACAGCTTGGAGATGGCAGTTTAAAGGTTTTTAACTAAAAGGGCTAGAAAGGAGGGATTTCTGAAGCCCCTACCTCATTATTTTTGAAGGTGCTTTCTAATCAAAGGAAGGCGATTCTTTCTAAAACGATCCTCCTTCCTTTTTAGGAAAATGTCAGCATAGAATTCAAGTCACAGTTCTAATTTCATACCTTCAATAAAGTTTCACCCAACCCTCTGTCCCTGTGTGAAATCAATTGCCTCTCTATAGCCATAACAACACTGTATTATAAATGTTTACACGCTGAATTTCCCACAGGACTGTGCAGACCTTTATGGTATAAACTGATTTTCCTATTGAAACATCTAACAAGCTGTGGAATAGGTAGAAATGATAGTGGAGCCTCATCCTAGGAACAGTTTTAATTTATGCTGAGAAACACAACAAAGTTAATGATTCTATTATCTTGCACAATGACAAGCACATCTAATAAAGTGCACTCAAATGATGGTGTAACAGAATGTAGTAAGGATGCCTTAGAATTTTTCACCCTACTATTCATCACTGGGACTAGAAAGATGGCTTGAGTATCTGCATACTTTCCTTTTCTCTTTCTTAAGCCTACTCTAGTGGGTCTCACAGTATGCTCTGTATAAGAATGTCTGTGTATAATATATGTGTGTTTACTGTAGTTTAAGGGCAAGTTACTGGCTTCCTGGTGGCTCAGATGGTAAAGCGTCTGTCTACAGATGCTAGAGACCTGGGTTCAATCCCTGAGTCGGAAAGATCTCCTGGAGAAGGAAACAGCAACCCACTCCAGTATTCTTGCCTGGAAAATCCCGTGGATGGGAGCCTGGTGGGCTACAGTCCAAGGGGTCGCAAAGAGTCAGACACAACAGAGTGACTTCACTTACTGGGTTTTTAAAGAAAACATTTTAATAACTTTATGGAGGTAAAACAGACATGCAATAAACTGCACAGATTTAGAAAGTACAGTTGAAAAGTTGTCGTATTTTATACTGGTAAGACCATCATCACAGTCAAGATAATGAATAAACTTATTCCATTAGTAGTTTTCTTGTGTCCCTTGTAATCTCACCTCCATTTCTCCTCCTTGGCCTTTCCATCCCTAAACGACCACTGACCTGCTTTCTGTAATATAAATTAGTTTGCTCTTTCTGAGCTTTATATAAATGGAATCATACAGTGTGTACTCTTTGCTGGGCTTCTTTCACTCACTATAATTATTTTGAGATGAACATTTGTGTTATGCCCAATTTGGGGCTATAGCAAATAAAGCTTCTTTGAACATTCACGTACATGGCTTTGGTAGGCATATGTTTTTATTTATCTTGGGTAAATACCTAGTAGTGGAATGGCTAGATCATATTATAAGTTTATATTTAACTTTATAAGAGCCTGCCAAACTGTGTGCCAAAGTGGTCGACCATTATGCGTCCGCTAGCAGTGCATATGAGTGCCAGTTTTTCTATATCCTGTCAACACTTGGTATGGCCAGTCTCTTTAAGTATAGCCATTCCATGAGGTATACATCTCATTTTGGTTTCAATTTGCATTTCTCTAATAGCTTACAATGTTTAGCATCTTTCCATATGCCAATTTGTTACATATCTATTTTCTTTGGGGAAGTGTTTGTTCAAAATATTTTTCCCCATATTCTATGGATTGTTTTTTTACAATTGCATTTTTAGAGTTCTTTATATTTTTTCAGTACAAGTTTTTTTTTTTATCAGAAATATGCTTTGAAAATATTTTTCCCATCTGTGGCTTGTCTTTTCATACTCCTAAGAAAAGTCATTTGGAGAGTAATCTAATTTTGGTAAAGTCTATGTTATCATTTATTTTTTCCTCTAATGGATATCCTTGTAGTGTCTAAAACATTGGTTTCTAACCCAAGGTCATACAGATTTTCTATTCAATTTTCTTCTAAAAGTTTTGTACTTTTTTAGGTTTTACATTTGGTGCTGTGATCCATCTTGAGTTAATTTTTATTATAATGTGAGTAGGGATCAAAGTTCATGCTTTTGCATATGGATTTTCATTGCTTCTGTCACTATTTGTTGGAAAGATTGTCCTTTTTCCACCTTTGCAACTTTGTTAAAAATCAATTGTCCATACCTTGGCAATTTTGAATACTGTTGCAGTGAACATGGGAGTGCAGATATCTCTTAGAGATAATGATTTTGTTTCCTTTGGGAATATACTCAGTAGTAGGATTTCTGAATCCTGTGGTAGGTTTTTTTTCCCGCAATTTCTTTCCCCCAAGCAATCTCCATCCTGCTTTCTGTAGTGGCTGTACCAGTCTATATTTCTACCAATAGTGTTCCTTTTCCTGGACATTCTTTTTTTTTTTTAAATTTGGCTTTTTTTTTTTTACTCATTCAGTAAATATTTATTGAATGCCAGTCACTGATATTTTTTTTTCCCAGTAGATGGTGTCTTTTATTTATTTATTTATTTTTTATTAGTTTTGCCATACAATGACATGATATCACCATGGGTTTACATATGCTCCCCCTCCAGAACCCCCCTCCCTCCTCCCTCCCCCCGGGAAATCTCGATGCACCAGTCCCAAGCATTAATCCTGGGCTGGCGATTGATTAGACATATGATAATTAACATGTTTCAATGCCATTCTCCCATATCATCCCACCCTTACCCTCATCCACAGAGTCCACGAGTCTGTTCTATACATCTGCGTTCCTTTTGCTGTCTCGCATTCTGGGTTCTTGTTACCGTCTTTCTAAATTCCATATATATGCGTTAATATACTGTGTTTTTGTTTTTCCTTCTGGCTTACTTCACTCTCGATAATGGGCTCCAGTTCTGTCCACCTGAGTAGAACTGATTCAAATGAATTTTTTTTTAATGCTGAGTAATATTCCATTGTGTATATGTACCACAGCTTTCTTATCCATTCATCAGTTGATGGGCATCTAGGTTGTTTCCGTGTCTTAGCTATTGTAAACAATGCAGCGATGAACATTGGGGTACACGTGGCTCTTTCAGTTCTGGTTTCCTCGGTGTGTATGCCCAGCAGTGGGATTGCTGGGTCATATGGCAGGTCTATTTGCAGCTTTTTAAGGAACCTCCACACTGTTTTCCATAGTGGCTGTACTAGTTTGCATTCCCACCAACAGTGTAAGAGGGTTCCCTTTTCTCCACATCCTCTCCAGCATTTATTGCTTGTAGACTTTTGGATGGCAGCCATTCTGACTGGTGTAAAGTGGTACCTCATTGTGGTTTTGATTTGCATTTCTCTGAGAATGAGTGATGTTGAGCATCTTCTCATGTGTTTGTTAGCCATTTTTGTGTCTTCTTTGGAGAAATGTCTGTTAAGTTCTTTGGCCCACTTTTTGATTGGGTCGTTTATTTTTCTAGAATGGAGCTGCAGGAGTTGCTTGTATATTTTTGAGATTAATTGTTTGCCTTTTCCTGGACATTCTTGACAGCATTTGTTGTCTCTTGTCTTTTTGATAATAATCCTAGGGGGGGGGTCAAGCAATGTCTCATTGTGGTTTTGATTTGCATTTCCCTGATGATAAGTGATGCTTAGTACCTTTTCACGTACTATTGGCTTTTTGTAAGCCTTCTAGGAAAATTGCATATTCAAGTTCTTTGCCCATATCTTAATTGGGTTATTTGTCAGTTTTACTATTGAGTTGTATGAGTCCCTTGTATATTTTGCATATTAACCCTTTATTGGTTATGTGGTTTGCAAATATCTTCTCATATTCATGCTTTTCCATTACAGTGATGGTTTCCTTTGCTGTGCAAAAGCTTTTCATTTGTAGTTCCACTTGTTTATTTTTGCTTTGGTTGCCATTGATTTTGGTGTCAATTTTTAAAAAAATCATTGCCAAGACTAATGTCCAAAGGGGCTTACCTCCATAAAGAAAATGTGGTATGTATACACAGTCTGTCAGTTCAGTTGCTCAGTCATGTCTGACTCTTTGCAACCCCATGGACTGCAGCATGCCAGGCTTCCCTGACTGCGGTACTCCTGGAGCTTGCTCAAACTCATGTCCATCGAGTCAGTGATAGCATCCAACCATCTCATCCTCTGTTGTCCCCTTCTTCTTCTGCTTTCAGTCTTCCCTAGCATCAGATGAGCCAATTCTTCACATCAGATAGCCAAAGTATTGGAGCTTCAGTTTCAGCATCAGTCCTTCCAATGAATATTCAGGACTGACTTGTTTGATCTCCTTGCAGTCCAAGGGACTCTCAAGAGTCTTCTCCAACTCCACAGTTCAAAGCATCAGTTCTTTAGCACTCTGCTTTTTTTATGGTCCAGCTCTCACATCCATACATGACTACTGGAAAAACCATAGCTTTGACAAGATGGTCCTTTGTCAGCAAAGTAATGTTTCTGCTTTTTAATATGCTGTCTAGCTTTGTCATAGCTTTTCTTCCAAGGAGCAGGTGTATACACAATGGAATATTATTCAACTTTAAACAAGAAGGAAATCTTGCCATTTGCAACAGCATGGATGAATGTGGAAGGCTAGAATATTTAGTATAATGTTGAAAAGAAGTGGTGAGGGTGAACATCTTTGTCTTGATCCTGTTCTTAGGAGGAAAACATCTAGTCTTTCACTATTAGGTAATGTTCAGTTCAGTTCAGTTGCTCAGTCATGTCCAACTCTTTGCGACCCCATGAATTGCAGCACACCAGGCCTCGCTGTCCATCACCAACTCCCAGAGTCTACCCAAACTCATGTCCATTGAGTCGGTGATGCCATCCAACCATCTCATCCTCTGTCATCCTCTTCTTCTCCTGCCCTCAATCTTTCCCAGCATCAGGGTCTTTTAAAAATGTTAGCTGTAGTTATTTCATGGGCATCCTTTATCAGGTTCAGAAAATTCCCTTATATCCCTCTTTTGCTAAGAGCTTTTATCAGAATGAATGTCAGATTTTATCAAATATTTTTTCTGCATTAATTTGGATGTCTCCTGATTTTGACATGTATATGAACAATTATCTTCCCTGGTGGCTCAGAGGTTAAAGTGTCTCCCTCCAATGAGGGAGACCCGGGTTCGATCCCTGGGTCTGAAAGATCTCCTGGAGAAGGAAATGGCAACCCACTCCAGTACTGTTGCCTGGAGAATCCCATGGACGGAGGAGCCTGGTAGGCTATAGTCCACAGGGTTGCAAAGAATCAGACACGTCTGAGCAACTGCACTTTTACTTTATATGAACAATTAGGGTGTACCTTGATTGACTTTTGGCTGTTTTTAATCAACTTTATATTCATAGGATAAGTTCTACTTCATTATAACACTTTTCACTTTTTTATGTATTGCTGGATTTGATTTCCTAAGATTTTGTTTGAGCATTGGCATTTATAGTCATGAGTCATAGCCAGCTCTAGTTCTGCTTGTTTGTTTTGTTTTTGTAATGCCTTTGGATTTGGTTAAAAGTAATGCTTTATCGAGCCCATCTTTGCATGAAATGTTCCCTTGGTATCTCTCATTTTCTTGAAGAGATCTCTAGTCTTTCCCATTCTGTTGTTTTCTTTGCATTGATTGCTAAGGAAGGTTTTCTTATCTCTCTTTGCTATTCTTTGGACCTCTTCATTCGGTTGGGAATATCTTTCCTTTTCCTCTTTGCTTTTTGCTTCTCTTCTTTTCACAGCTATTTGTAAGGCCTCCTCAGACAGCCATTTTGCTTTTTTGCATTTCTTTTTCTTGGGGATGGCCTTAATCCCTGTCTCCTGTACAATGTCATGAACCTCCGTCCATAGTTCGACAGGCACTCCATCAGATCTAGTCCTTAAAATGTATTTCTCACTTCCACTGTATAATTATAAGGGATTTCATTTAGGTCATACCTGAATGGTCTAGTGATTTTCCCTACTTTCTTCAATTTCAGTCTGAATTTGGCAATAAGGAGTTCATGATCTGAGCCACAGTCAGCTCCTGGTCTTGTTTTTGCTGACTGTATAGAGCTTCTCCATCTTTGGCTGCAAAGAATATAATCAATTTGATTTCGGTGTTGACCATCTGGTGATGTCCCTGTGTAGAGTCTTCTCTGGTGTTGATGGAAGAGAGTGTTTGCTATGACCAGTGTGTTCTCTTGGCAAAACTCTATTAGCCTTTGCCCTGCTTCATTCTGTACTCCAAGGCTAAGTTTTCCTGTTACTCCAGGTGTTTCCTGACTTCCTACTTTTGCATTCCAATCCCCTATAATGAATAGGACAACAGAATGGGAAAGACTAGAGATCTCTTCAAGAAAATTAGATATACCATGGGAACATTTATGCAAAGATGGGCTCGATAAAGTAAAGAAATGGTGTGGACCTAACAGAAGCAGAAGATATTAAGAAGAGGTGGCAGGAATACACAGAAGAACTGTACGAAAAAGATATTCACAACTCAGATAATCACTATGATGTGATCACTCACTTAGAGCCAGACATCCTGGAAGGTGAAGTCAAGTGGGCCTTAGAAAGCATCACTACAAACAAAGCTAGTGGAGGTGATGGAATTCCAGTTGAGCTGTTTCAAATCCTACAAGATGATGCTGTGAAAGTGCTGCACTCAATATGCCAGCAAATTTGGAAAACTCAGCAGTGTCCACAGGACTGGAAAAGGTCAGTTTACATTCCTATCCCAAAGAAAGGCAATGTCAAAGAATGCTCAAACTACTACACAATTGCACTCATCTCACACGCTAGTAAAGTAATGCTCAAAATTCTCCAAGCCAGGCTTCAGCAATATGTAAACCATGAACTTCCAGATGTTTGAGCTGGTTTTAGAAAAGGCAGAGGAACCAGAGATCAAATTGCCAACATACGCTGGATCATCGAAACAGCAAGAGAGTTCCAGAAAAAAATCTACTTCTGCTTTATTGACTACGCCAAAGCCTTTGACTGTGTGGATCACAATAAACTGGAAAATTTTTAAAGAGCTGGGAATACCGGACCATCTGACCTGTCTCTTGAGAAACCAGTATGCAGGTCAGGAAGCAACATTTAGAACTGGACTTGGAACAACAGACTATGGAAGGGGATGACAGAGGATGAGATGGTTGGATGGCATCACCGACTCGATGGACATGGGTTTGGATAGACTCTGGGAGTTGGTGATGGACAGGGAGGCCTGGTGTTCTTCAGTTTATGGGGTCGCTAAGAGTCAGACATGACTGAGCAACTGAACTGAACTGAATAAGTAATGCTAGCCTTCATAGAAAGATTTCGGAAGTAGTCCCTTCTTTTCAGTTGTCTCAGAGTTGAAGTAAAATTGGGATGAATTCTTCCCCATGTGTTTGGTAGAATTCATCAGAGAAGACTTCTGGGCCTGGAGTTTTCTGTATATGAAGGTTTTTATCTACAAATTCATTTTCTTAACTAGATATGGGATTATTTCTGTTATCTCTGCTCTTCTTGAGTGAAATTCTTGGCTTATATCTTTAAGAAATTTGTTTATTTCTTCAACGTTGTCATGTTTATTTGCATGAAGCTGTTAGTAATACTCTGTTGTTTTTAAGTATATATAGACTCTTTGGTGATGTTATCTTTCTAATTCCTTATATTGATAATTTTGTCTTTTTCCCCATACCAATATACCTAGATGTTTATTGCTTTTATGGATTCTATCAAAGACTCGGATATTGTTTCATTGGTATCTAGTCTGGCTGGTGGGAACAGGCACTCTTCCATGACTTACCTGAGTTTTAGGAACTGTTCTCTCTCACCCTTACAGGTGGTTCTGTCCCTGTCTGTGGGAAGTTTCTTCACATGGACTCACTGATCTAAACTCTAAGGAATATCAAGAATGACCTTCTGCAGATCTCCAGTGTTCTTTTTCTGTGCAGTTAATTTCTTTTCAGTACTTGAAACTATTTTTTTTCAGTGTTGAAACTATACTCTCTTGATCTCTTCAGACCCTCAGCTTCATCTTTTCACCTCAGAAGCCCACCAAGCTCCACCTGGATTCCTCCCTCCCTATAACACCATCTGGAAACTCTCTTGAGGCAATCAGTTCAGTTCAGTCACTCAGTCATGTCCGACTCTTTGCGACCCCAGGAACCGCAGCACGCCAGGCCTCCCTGTCCATCACCAACTCTCAAGTCCACCCAAACCCATGTCGATCGAGTCAGTGATGCCATCCAGCCATCTCATCCTATGTCACCCCCTTCTCCTCCTGCCCTCAATCTTTCCCAGCATCAGGGTCTTTTCAAATGAGTCAGCTCTTCGCATGAGTTGGCCAAAGTGTTGGAGTTTCAGCTTCAGCATCAGTCCTTCCAATGAATATTCAGAACTGATCTCCTTTAGGATGGACTTGTTGGTTCTCCTTGCTGTCCAAGGGACTCTCAAGAGTCTTCTCCAATACCACAAATCAAAAGCATCAATTCTTCAGTGCTCAGCTTTCTTTATAGTCCAACTCTCACATGCATACATGACTACTGGAAAAACCATAGCCTTGACTAGATGGACCTTTGTTGGCAAAGTAATAATCCAAGCAATTATGAGGATCACTTCTTTTATTTTCCATCCTCAGAGATCATTATTTTTCTTTGCCTGCTGACCAAGGCCTTTAAATTCATTGCTTCAAATACATTGTCTGGTTTGGGAATTTTTTTTCAGTTGACAGTAAATCTAATGCATCTTCTAAAAGTCTCTCATCCAAGATGGCAGAAGTCCCTCAAAACTAATTTTGATCCTGTGATTTTTCACCTCAGTAAATTAAATCTGTGAAAGTTAATTGATTTGAATAAAGGTTTTACTGCTAGTAAATAAGGCCTAGCTAGAAGCAGTTAGACCTAGAACTCACAATCCAGTCTGTATTTCACTCAGTAGTCAGTCTTCAAGAAACTTTCATTAAAAAAATTTGCACGTAGTCTGATGTATGTTTGGGAACATATGCACAACTATACCAATTTTTGGTGCTTGATAACTTAATTTTAAGTAATTCACACATATGCTAGTAAAAAATAGTGCAATAAAATGATTTTTGCAAAGAAGATCTGCTCCTCTCTGCATGCCTACTGTTACTTAGGTGTAAATTTACCATTACCTACAATTGTGGTGCTAGCTGATCTAATTTCATAGAGTTTTCCCAACATGAATCATACAAAACTGTCAGCTGTCAGCTGTAAGCTATGTTTATTTTGCATCAGGTATATCCTAGAACGTGAGAATTTACATCCTTATACTGTGGTTTTTATACAGAAATAATGCTTAAGTTAACACATAGGGAGATTTAATTTCATTTACATATTTTAGAATTATGAGAAATTATATCTGCCAAACTTGGTGAAAACGATGTTGTAGATTATTCTAAAAGTAGAGTTAGCTTATTTTTTGTGTGTGTTATTGTCAAATATGTAATATTAATTTCTTCCATCTTGGAAAAGCTGTAGTGCTGATTGAAATGAATCATAGAAGACTTCTGGCAACTGAGATTTACATATATATATACACATATATATATATACACACATATATATATATACACACACACACACTCAAAATATAGTTATTGAATGGATAAATGAATACTTACATGTTTCTTCCAATTCTTGACCCTAATTTTTATTCTTTAATTTTTAATTGTACAAATATTCACTAAGTATTTAAGTACCAGGCACTGTAGAATACCCAAAGATCAATAAATTTTAATTGCTACTCTTAAGGAATTGATGGCCTAGTACATGGCATCAGTTAGGAGGCACACACTATAGAGGACAAGGTGATGTGTGTGAGGTTAATGCCATAAGAGAGTACAAAGAAAGTTCTGTAGGGACTGGTCATCTCAAAACTCAGAGAACAGTCACCGTCACTTGGGAAAAATTGGAAAAGTAGACAAGGCATTTAAGATGAATTTGGAAATATGGGTAATATTTTGATAGGTGGAAATAGACATCCAGGAAATTCCAAGCAGAAGAATCACATGTACTGAGATGTTCCATTTATCTGGTGAACAGAGAACCTGCAGAAAGAACTGAGGGATGAAACTGGAATAATGGGAAGGATGACATGGCAGTAATATTGTTAGCAGCCATGGAATGAGCAGGAGAGTCTGTAATTAATGTCATTAGAAATTTGAAGCCTTCACATATTTTAGTAGGAATTTAGTAGGATCAGAGCTGTGTGTGAATTTAAACTGACACCCAAACATAGGAAAGAAGAGGGTAGTGATGAGGGGCATGGAAACTTGGTTAGGCCACAAGAAAAATAATTTGCAGAAGAAACAATTGAAGTACAAGTTGGGGAAGATTATAAAGATGTTTCAGAGGTAGAAATCTAAATAATTTGACAACTGATTAAGTACAGTCATTAGAGAGAAGGAAGAGATTTACTTAGCTGCAAAGAATTTTATAAATGTACTCAATTTGTTTGTAGCTATCATTTCAAATTAGAAACCACAGAATACTGAACTCAGAGATGAAGTATGTGTGAGAACATAGTAATCTGAATGTAAACTGTGTCCTTAATGTCTGTACACAGAAATCGAGGCCAGACCAATTAAGCCAACGCAACAGGGTAAATAAAGTTTGAAAAGTGCTCACATTAGTAGTTCTTTTTACTTTCTCTCTTTCTTTAAACATGAATGACCTCAAAGTGTACTGAGTTTGCATGGCTAGAGGCATAGTCCTACTGGTAATGGAATCTGGAAATCCAGAGAGTAGGCTAATAAACCAATTATTACCAGTCATATGTTCTTTGACTCTGAACGCACTTGGACCACCAAAGCAAACAAAAACAAAATTTTTCTCCAAGAATAAAACTGTATTCAAACTATGAGGTCAAAGACATGAGAGGGAGTTGCAGATACTTACAGCAAATCTAATACAAAAGAGTTTAAAGAACTGATAATATTTAAAGTCGTGTTTAAATCTATTCATTGCAAAGACCATATAAAATTATGCAACCCCCTAGACCTTTCCTGAATTAGCATTGAGCTCACAGACACTCAATACCAATGCTCAGATATTTTTTAATTTCAGTAATCACTGTTGTCTCTTACTCATTTTGAAGATTGCATAGACACAATACTTTTCTCATACTACATGTAAACCCTTTTTGTCTTTCAGAATTATTCCTGATTTTGAATGTTTCACTTTCTACCCAATTATCTCCATTTATCACAACTTGCAATGATTTTATGATCTTTATTTTTATTTCTAGTAGGATATTGGTAGTAAGATATTTTGGTAACTTCTTACCAGCACCTTTAATATCTCCACTCTATTTTTATGTATCAGATATGATAAGATTTATGTTCATGAGGCACAATAATGGGAAACACACCCCGTACTAGTAAGTACCGTGACAGACAACAGTAAAATGAATGTACCCCGCTGCTAAAGTCCTCTCTTGTTAGGGTGCAGAAATGAAACAGCATTTGCTTTGCTTATGAAAGTTAACAGGTTGAGAAGTTCATGAGTACAGGGGATGTGTGTTTATTCTGTGGCCTCAGGCCTTCTATCTCCTGAGAACATACTGGAAGTGAGTCAGTCTTTTCCTGCAGGTCAGCCATGATGGTGCAAAACAAGAAACTCAAGCCTTTTCTTTTTCTGCTAAGCCGAGAGGCAAGCTGTGTATGATAAATATTTCATTACTGTTTGGGCAGCATCTGAATTCCCCTATATAAGAAAGTCACAAGAAACATTTATGAAAGGATTCTTAAGAGGGAACTTCTTATTGAGAAAATGCACCCAGTCCACAGTTCACCAGCCTCTCTAAGGACATGGGACGTTTGCCAGGCTCAGGGGGTACCACATGAGGGTGGGGTGTGGGGACTTTCTTCTCATCTTATGAAGGCTGTGCTGGGACAAAGTCCTGCTGATCCCAACAGTTTTCCTACCCAGGGAATGAAGAAAATATTGTAATATTCTGCTTGATTTATATTCCTTTTTGTAAATTTCTTTCATTCTTTCCCCCCACTACTTAAGTTCTACCTTAAGTTGTCCTGGTAGTGAACATGCAAAGGAGGGGAGGGTTTAGAGAGAACCTCAAGATAGTAAATAACATCAGTTATAAACCTAGAAATTAAATGACAGCAGCAACAAAAAAGCATGTTGTGAGGCTGGAAATTGGGCTAAAATATGTAGAATAGTTTCATGCAATATAGCAGTGAATAACTGTCATTTGTTTTAGAAAGCACATTTTAGAAAGTTACTTTTATATTTGGAACAATGTAAATTACGTTTTACAAGTCCAGTACTACTAATGGTTTCAGAGAACTGAGTGAGACTCAATATTTAATCAGATTTCATTTTCTCTGTAAGGTTAAGTGGAAAGTTGAGAAGAATGTCTCTTATAATATTTGCATTTATTAACACACACACACAAAGAACAATAGGGAAATGCATGAAAAATAAAAATCCGTCAAGATAAATAGGACCCCATTACTTAAATCAAATATACTGGGGAAATTTTAGGCAATAGATTGCCTATTGATAATGGCTACTATCTTCAAGCCAAAATGAATTAAGTATGCTTGTGGCATTGTTTTGTATTAATACTTGAGGTTTTTTTTTTTTTTTTTTAGGGTTAAATTAGTTACCATATGTTCAGGATTTTGTAGAACTGTCTCGATTTAAGACAGGGATTCTCAGTACAGGGTGTTTTGACCTCCCCTGCCCTCTGCAGCAGACAATGTCTGAAAGCATTTTGACTGATACAACTTGGGAATGGGGAAGTTGGTGCTACTGGCATCTTGTGGGTAGAGGCAGGAGATGCTGATGAATGTGCTTCAATACACAGGACAGTCCCTTACAACCAGGAATTATCCAGGAGCAAATGTTAGTAATACTCTGGCTGAGACACTTGACTTAAAATATTCTATCGTATCATCTTTCTACATGCTCATCAGCTCATGTCGTCTAATATTCCTAATCTGGAGCTCAGAAAATATGATCCAGTCATTTTATTCCACAGTTGGCTCAATTTAGACCAGGTTTTACAGCAAAATACTTAAAAACCATTCATTTTTGCTTGTAAAATTATTGCCTAGTATAACACATGAATATATATATATATATTTGGTTTAGTTCAAGTCTTTGCTAACATTTTGATACAGTTTGTGCAAGCTTATTAGGCCAGTTATCCATGGAAATCATTTTCTATACTGACAACAGAATGTTTCTACAAACAAAGACTGGAATATCAAGCTACTAATTTTCACACAAGGAAATCTCAAAAATTAAATCGAGAATTCTGAGCTCCACAATGTTTCTTTTCTCCAACAACATTTCATTTGCTCTGGCTTTCACAACTATATAGAATAGTTACTGACATTCTTCAACATGGACTGAAGGTGAACTTTTTACCCAGTGGTTGCAGAATGACTGAACGTACTGTTCCTCCTTTTCAGGCCTTGCTGTTTGACAAAGAGGCCATTTTGGGTGTACACGTACCTGGTGGTGGGCGGGCAGCTGGGACTCCTGAGTGGGTGTGAATAATCTTTCTGTGGGTTGAGTGGTACCCAAGAACAAAGTAAGACCTGAGCCTCAGAATGCAGCCTCTGTACTCTTTAAAAGAGTTTTGTTTATCTTTAGGTTAAATAACATTCTAGAATATGTGAGCAAAATCCCTGAGGTACACAGTGTAGTAGAACAGATTGCACAATAGTGAAGCTTGTGTTAGGCATGCTATATGCATGGTGCTCAATGGACATTCCAGAATCATATGCATTATCAAAAAAAAAAAAAAGAGATGTTCCAGCAGTAAGCTAATTTTTTGAGGGGTCACAACTGTTATATATCTGGAAGTAAAGATGTAAATTCACATCAAACACAACTAGTCTGTTAAAAGGTCAGAAGAATTGTTACCCATCTTCCTGCCCCTGCCATCTCCTTGGCCTTATGATCAAAGCTCACTGTGTGTTGACATTTTAAAAATGAATGTGAGAAAAATTGCTTTGCTACTATCCTCCAAAGTTCCCATTCTTTAGGGAATACTAGTTGTCTGGGATTGGTATCTTTTGATTCATCATAAAGCATTCAAAGTGCAGTTGTGTGTTAATTTTTTCCTATTTAGTTAAAAAAAAAGAAATATATAACCTCAGAGATATTGGATTCACTACAAAATGTACTCAATCAAGGCTAAATTGTTTTGTTGTCACTGGGGAGAAATGAGGTTCAAACTACCTAATTTCAAAATATATGAATAAAACTGAAAATATGACACAGGTATTGCCCTTCAGTTCTAGATCACTTTATTTTTAGAAATTATGTACAATATTTTAAGAAAACCAAGCCTGACTTATTTTCCAGGACAAGCACAGACTAAGTCTCACTTATGATGAGTTTTCTTATTGGCCTCCTTCAGAACAGGAGTTTTAAAATCAAGGTCATTGTTTCTACAGGGTGAGAGAAGAAACTGCGAGGAGAGAAAATACACTGGGTATGAGGCAGTATGTCAGGAACAGAATTTAAGATTCTTGTGGCCCAAAACTTGTCCATTTCTTATTGTCAATACTTTTTGTGGATCTCCTTCCTTTTTGGTTTGTTTTCCTCTGGGTTTACAGCTTTCTTTCTGGTTTGGCAAATTATTTCAGTTATGTATTTGTTAAACTTTTCTGTGTTTATTTCTCCTTTACTTCAGTGCAAGTGTTTAATATTCAGTGCCAGACAATATAAGGCCCTGTGGGGATAGAAGATATGTGGGCCATGGTACCTGATCCAAACAGAGCTCTGCATATCTGCAAAATCGGCTGCCTAGCTGTTAGAGAGATGTGAACAACAATTTGAAGATTCCCTTCAAATCCTGCCTTCACTTGTGTGCTGCCCTCCCTTTTTAGCTTGACTTCAAATTCCACCTAGAGCATCACTATTATTCAGGGCTGCAAATTTACCTAAGCCAATTTAGCTGTTTAGAAAATGTCAGGGTTATTTTTTTGAAAATGTCAGAGTTAAGGGTAGGTACTGATTTTGTGCCAGCATCTCTCTGAACTAACCATCTAATAGCCAGATGGGTAGTTACAATGAAAGCAAACTTGAGACCAAAGTCTGCCAAAGTTACCTGCATTGATTAGTGAGCTGTCACGCAAACTGTCAGAGACTCTGTTCTCGTAGTATGGGGAAACATCTATCCTTAAACCTTCTGACTGGTACCATGCATGAAAAGTTTACTTTGGGGAGGATGCAGTGTTACTGTTTTTCTTATTTTGTATGACTATTAAGATATAATTAAAATACAATCATAAGCATTAGTCTATTGCATTGTGACAATTTTATATACCCATGAACCCCTGTTACAAATAAGATTTGATATGTTTTTCTTCCCTACTCCCTAGAATAAGCAACCTGATACTTCTTTCCAGTCAGTTCCACTCTCATGACAATTGTCTGTTTTCCATCCCTATAAATTGGTCTGTGTACATTTAGATTTCATACAAGCAAATGCATTCTAAACAAGTTTGTAGTTGAATTAGGACAGGATCTCTATGGAGTGAAGGGATATACTGCCAGATGGGCTGGATTCTCACTCTTCCATTCACACCAAGGATGAGGGTCTGCTCTATCTTTCTAACCAACCACGTGTCTTAAATATCACTCATTTTGCAAATGAAGAACTATCTCTTATACTCACTACACTACTTAACAAATCCCCTGGCATGGATTTCAATAACAATACATGAATCATCTATCTTAGGAGGTAATTAAAGTTTTCACTCTTAAAGTACATAATCAGATTGATAGAGGAAATTGTCTTGTGATGATCTTGCTCCTGCCTTTATCTCTTTTCGTGAATAAATCCCACTCACCCTTAAATGCACAATTCAATAGTCCTTTGTCCACCACCATCATCATCATCATCATCATTGTTTCTTCCATTTCCCATGGTTCTGTGTGAGAACCTTTATCATTGCACTATAAACAGTGAATTAACCACAAAATGTGTTCTTTCTTGGCATGTAGATTTTCTCTTAGGAAATCATATTTTAGACATCTCTGAATTTTCCAGATAAATCCCTGTATCCTCCAGAACAGAATGCTAAATTAATATTTGTTGCAGTGATATATGGATGGATGGATGATAGATGGATAATTGAAACACTCATGAGTTATCTGGGGCTGTTTCAAAGAGGAGTTTATCAAGAATTTGTAACACTGTCTAGTTTTGGGAATAGAACATTTTTACTGGGAGGAGTGGGGATTGACCACAGTTTCTCAATATGTGGGCCAGAGTGATGTCACCCAATCAGGAAATATATCCTCCTAAGGCACCAAAAAGAGATGGGTGATGATGAACTCTTTAAAAATAGATTTCCTAAAAATAATGGGTTTCTCTTTTTTCTTAATTTTATTGCGGGTTTACACTGTTTCCTTTCCATGACAATTCTTCCTTCTTCCCTTATTCTTTATATGTGGTTTATTATATTACCAGAGAATATGAGGTTAAGCATGTCATGAACTAGCTAGAGTTCTTTGCAAGATTTTATCTCAGAAATATTGAGATGACTGGCTTAGAAAGAAAAAAATTTCCTGGAAAACAGTAGTTCGGAAATCCATGACCATCTCCATTCTAGCCTTGACTTTTGCTCTCTGAAATGGTAAAGTCTTCCTCCAAACAGAGAAGTTTATGTACCAACATGTCATACTGGAAAAAAAGTGAACAACTCAGCCCAGGTTTTATTTGCTTCATGATGCATCAGGAAACATTAAAATTCTCAGTGTCTGTGACAAGTTATCAATTAATTGATCCTAACTTGGCATAATTGCAATTAATTTTTTCTTAATTTTGCATTTAGGACATGTGCTCCTCTGTAACTGGAGAGGAAATTTTTATCGCCTAATAGATTCTTAGCACTAATTAAGGTTTTGCAATTATAGTTCAGTGAACTAAAAAAGAATGTTACTGAGAAAATTAGCACACTACTTAGGGTTTTAAATATGAAACGAAGAAATGCCTTTATTCAAAGAACATCCGTCTTTTACCTCTCTTTTCTAAATCAGGGAACCACTCCATTTCCAGCTTACATACTCCTTCTCTGCCTCGTCTTTCAATTTCATGACTCTCTCCTGCTCTGGTCCCCTTTGAACTATTTTCAACCCAAAGTCAAAGTGATTCTTCAAATTGCAAATCAAATTATGTCACTCCTTCACTGAAAACTTTGTCATGACTTTTTCCGTCGCAGTCATCCCTACAGGTTATCACTGTCGCTTTATCTAAGGCTGTAAGAAAGCCCAAACTCACTCTGGAACAAAGACTCTTTCTTCCAAGTCTTCTCTCTATATAAACATCCTAGAGAAAATAGCCCAGAACAAAGGCAGTCAGTGTGTCTGATCACAATTTGTGTGGAAATGTAAGAGACCCATGGAAAGTTATTTCTTAGTAATTATGCATTTTATTTTTCCTGTGTGTTGTCTATCTCCCCGATTACATTTTGAACTCCATGAAAATTAGGGGTGTTTCTCCAGCACCTAGAAGAGTATCTAATAATAGATACTTAAAAAAGTGCATGTTGATCAAAGGAATGAATGGTTAGTCCTTCATCAGAGGTTACAAATGAAGCTGGCTGACAGAACCTCCTCAGTTCAATGATGTGAATATAAGGTAAGCTTCTACCCCAGCTAATACTGTTTCTGTCTACTGCTGCTTAGAACACTGTCAGGCTCATGGTAGGCACTCTGTAATTGTTGTATGCATATGATTTATTATAAGGAATCCGATCATGCGAGTACAAAGCTGAGAAGTCCAAGATGTGCAGTCAGCAAGTTGGAGACCAGGAAAACTGATGTCAGTTCCAGTGCAGATCCAAGGGCCTACAAACCAGGAGAGCTGGTAGTTCAGTTCCAATTTGAGCCTGAGTTTGAAAGCTGGATAAAACCTATCTCCTGACTCAAAGATTATCAGAGAGAAAGAATTCTTTCTTACTCAGCTTTTTAATACTCTGTAGAAGCCTCAGTCCCTCAGCGATCAATATAAAGAAACAGAGGAAAGCAATACGATAGGAAAGACTAGAGATCCCTTCATGAAAATTAGAAATACCAAGGGAACATTTTATGCAAAGATGGGCTCAATAAAGGACAGAAGTGGTAGGGACCTAACAGAAGCAGAAGATATTAAGAAGAGGTGGCAAGAATACATAGAAGAACTGTACAAAAAAGATCTTCATGACCCAGGTAATCATAATGGTCTGACCACTCACTTAGAGCCAGACATCCTGGAATGTGAAGTCAAATGGGCCTTAGGAAGCATCACTATGAACAAAGCTAGTGGAGGTGATGGAATTACAGTTGAGCTATTTCAAATCCTGAAAGATGATGCTGTGAAAGTGCTGTACACAATATGCTAGCAAATTTGGAAAACTCAGCAATGGCCACAGGACTGGAAAAGGTCAGTTTTCATTCCATTCCCAAAGAAAGGCAATGCCAAAGAATGCTCAGACTACCACACAGTTGCACTCATCTCACATGCTAGTCAAGTAATGCTTAAAATTCTCCAAGAAAGGCTTCAGCAATATGTGAACCGCGAACTTCCAGATGTTCAAGCTGGTTTTAGAAAAGGCAGAGGAACTAGAGAACAAATTGCCAATATCCATTGGATCATTGAAACAGCTAGCGAGTTCCAGAAAAACATCTACTTCTGCTTTATTGACTACACCAAAGCCTTTGACTGTGTGGATCACAATATAGTGTGGAAAACTCTGAAAGAGATGGGAATACCAGACCATCTGACCTGCCTCTTGAGAGACCTGTATGCAGTTCAGGAAGCAACAGTTAGAACTGAACATGGAACAACAGACTGGTTCCAAATAGGAAAGCGAGTACGTCAAGGCTGTGTATTGTCACCCTACTTATTTAATTATGCAGAGTACATCATGAGAAACACTGGGCTGGAAGAAGCACAAGCTGGAATCAAGATTGCTGGGAAAAATATCAATAACCTCAGATATGCAGATGACACCATCTTTTATGGCAGAAAGTGAAGAACTAAAGAGCCTCTTGATGAAAGTGAAAGAGGAGAGTGAAAAAATTGACTTAAAGCTCAACATTCAGGAAACTAAGTTCATGACATCCGGTCCCATCGCTTCATGGCAAATAGATGGGAAACAGTGGCTGACTTTGTTTTTTGGGGCTCCAAAATCACTGCAGATGGTGATTTCAGCCATGAAATTACAAGATGCTTACTCCTTGGAAGGAAAGTTATGACCAATCTAGAAAGCATATTGAAAAACAGAGACATTACTTTGCCAACAAAGGTCCATCTAGTCAAGGCTATGGTTTTTCCAGTGGTCATGTATGGATGTGAGAGTTGGACTATAAATAAAGCTGAGCACAGAAGAATTGATGCTTTTGAACTGTGGTGTTGGAGAAGACTCTTGAGTGTCCCTTGGACTGCAAGCAGATCCAACCAGTCCATCCTAAAGGAGATCAGTTCTGAATATTTATTGGAAGGACTGATGTTGAAACTGAAACTCCAATACTTTGGCCACCTGATGTGAAGAGCTGACTCATTTGAAAAGACCGTGATCCTGGGAAAGATTGAGGGCAGGAGAAGGGCACGACAGAGGATGAGATGGTTGGATGGCATCACTGACTCAATGGACATGGGTGTGGGTGGGCTCTGGAAGTTGGTGATGGACAGGAGGCCTGGCGTGCTCAGTTCATGGGGTCGCAAAGAGTCAGACACGACTGAGCAACTGAACTGAACTGAAGCCTTCAATTGATTGGATGAGGCCCATCCACATTGGCCATGTGTATTAAAGTTGCTTAGAGGAAAAAGTGAGAGCAAAGGTCAGGTGATGGGGTAATCTGTAGAATCAAAATTTTGACCAGGGTGAAGAAAGAGTGGGGTGAGGTAGGGAAAACACCTTGGGGTTCCCCTTGCATCTGGGAGTTACAGACTACTATGGCACTCATGGAAACATCTGTGTTTTCTTCTGCTAACCCAGAGAAGGCTCTGAGAAGGAGACTTCCTCTCTGTTTGTTCTCTGTGCTGAGGAATTTTAGATAGGAGCTTCCCTGGTGGCTCAGCAGTAAAGAGTCCTTTTGCCATGAAGAAGACAAGGGTTTGGTCCTGGGTCAGGAAGATCCCCTGGAGAAGAAAATCACAACCCACTACAGTATTCTTGCCTGGAGAACCCCAAAGGATAGAGGAGCCTGGTGGGCTACAGTTCAAGAATAGGGTTGCAAGAGTTGGAACTGAGTTACCGACTAAACCACCACCACCCATCTCTCTAGCTAGTTACTACTTTCTTTGTTACACCAAGTGCTCAAACTGGAATGGGGAAGGAAGACAAGGGTCAGTCTATTGAGTGAGAGTGGAAACCAAATTAGTCCAAGGACTTCTCTAAGATGCACTTGGTCCTAAGTATATCATGAAAAGGACCTAATTGGGAATGTAATAAAGTTTTACATTTAGAAGTTAAAACTTTATTTGAAAAAGAAAAATCTTATCTCATCTAGAAGCACCCTGAAAATGTATTCAGAAATAATGTTTAACTGAATATCTAGGAATGAGACTCAAAACTAGCAAATTCTGGTAACTTGGAAGTGGAAGAAGAGAGACTCTCTTGGAGATTATATCCCATTGAGTTTGTAGGAAAATGGACAAAGACCCTAGAAACCATCCTGGTCCCAGCCAGACAGACACATAAAACTAACCATATTCATTGTTATGGTTCTTCCAACTCTTTTTTTTTCCCATTTACAAAGCATTTTTAATTATTATCTAATTTATTTTTTTTAATTGAAGGATAATTGCTTTACAAAATTCTGTTGTTTTCTGTCAAACCTCAACATGAATCAGCCACCGGTGTACAAATTATAGTTCCTCTAACTCTCAGTTAGTACTAATAAATAAGTGTTCCAAGGATCTGGTGAGTTCAGACCACTCTGTTCTGGATCAACTTTACCACATGCAACACTTAGGTGATCAAAAGTGACAGAGGGTTAGTCCTATTCAGCAAATCATGGCTGCGGTTGGTGATATGAACAAACCCATGCTAAAGGAACTGAAAGTAAGAAATTCAGAAATACATGGAAGACTAAACAATTATCTTTAAAAGGTAGGAAGGAGGCCATGAAGATAATCTTGCTGTGTTTGATTGCCCATGAAGTTGACATATTGACAGAAACAGAAGCACAGTGCACTGCAAAAACATAGCGTCCTTGGTTTGTTATTATTAAATATCTGAAACATTGGAAAGTGCTGAGGTTACGAGACCCAAAGCAGGCAAGTTCTGGTAGGCTGGAAGTGAAAGAAGGGAGATTGGTTCTGGAGAAAAATGGGCAAAGACAATGTGGGGACAAGCCACTGGTGTGGCTAAGAGTGCTCTTCAGGCATGATCCAATGTCCTCTTTCCTCACATTAACAGCCACCAAATCTGCTTGCTTTCTACCATCTGTCTTCTTTTTTATCACAGAAAAATGAAATTTTTAACTCACTAGTAACTCATAGAACTTCATCTCATCTTACTGTTTTCCTTGCACTCAGAGACAGGGTACTTTAAGATTCTTTTCAAATAGTTCTTTTAAAGAAAGTGCTATTCAGTATTTGATTTTTCCCTCATATGATACAGTAGTGCCAAAAAATAAGTCAGAGTGAAGCTCTAAGCAAACACATTAGTGGAGTTATTTACTTTTTTTTTAATTAAAGTGTTTTCATAAAAATTACAGTTTCATATGTACCATCTATGTATTTAAAGAGTACATTGCAGTCATTATCCAGGTGTCATCTAATAAAAAATCTTAAAAACAGTTTGTACTGTTGCTTTTTTGGTTCTGAAGGAACCAGAACTTCACATGGTGAAAAGTACCCAAGGTTATTTTTCTCTGGGCAAAAAAAAAAAAAAAAAAATAGCTTTGACTCATCAAATCTCACAAGTCTTCAATTCATTCAAAGGTCTAGCTTCCTTTTTGGCAACTTATTCATGACTTCCTGAGAGTGGCCAATCTCCTAGGTAGAAATGACTAGATTTCTAGAAATGGTGCCCCAGTGAGTCATCATTTTGGCCTGAAAATCCCATTTCCAGGGGTAGAACATCAGGAATGGTGGCACACCCATTATGAGACAAACATTAGTAAGGAGCTGAAGCATTTGTGCATGAAATTTTTTTTCCCTAGAGTGTTTAGATGTAAAACAGAAAAATTGTACTAAGTTATTCAGTGGCTGTGGTCATGTACTGTTTGGTGGAACAGGATTAGGCAACTACAGACCAGCAGTGCTTCAGGGATTGGTTCCTATTGGGTAACAATTTAGGCTTCGGGTAAGACCAGAGTTTAGGACTAGCCAAAGCCAGTTACTAAGGGTCACAATTAAAAAATCCCAAGAGCCAGGTGGCATGCATAACAGACATAGAATTGTGATCAAGCAGTCATAATCAGAAACCAATAGAAACAAATCAGATTGGAACTCTGGAAGTAAATATAAGACAATCTGAAAAAAATTTGGCTGATAAAGACTTGCTTTTGTTGAGTTTACTTAAAAAAAATAAAGACTGGCTTCTGATCATCTTCATAAAAGTCAAATGATAGTTGTGAGTGTATGTTAAAAAGAAATAATGGGAGAATTAACATCTTTGCAATGTTAAGCCTTTGCATCCATGAATATTGCTTTACTTATTCAAGTCTGTTTTTATGTTTTTCATTCAAGTGTTATTCCTCCTCAGATCTTTCTATCTTAGATCTATTCCAGGCTTCATAGTGTTTTGTCATTGCTGTTGTTTTCCATAACTGAAAATTTTTTGTTACATTTTTAATGGATTTTTATTAGTGTTTGGGAACTGTAATTTTGATGTTGACTTTGTATCCTGCACACTTAAATTTCCTGTTAGTGAAAATTCCACATTAATCTCTTAGGTAGCCAATACATATAATTTTATGTCTTCATTTCCAATATATTGCATTGGCTAAGACTTACAGTACAAGAGAGGGATTAACTTCACTTGTTTTTTAAATGTATTTTTTAAAAATCATAAAGTTGAATTTTATGAAATGCTTTCTTTTCACATCTACTATTATGATGATGTGGTTTTACTCTGTCATCTGTTCATTTGTGTGATACTTAGCTTTCTATTACTGGACTCTTCTTGTATTTCCAAGATAAACAGAATTAGGTCATGATGTATTTTTTGATACACAACTTTATTCACTTAGATAGTATATTATTTAAGATTTTGGTATTTATATTTTTGTCAGATTAGTTCCAAAATTTGATTTGGTTTTAAAATGTACTTTATAAGTATAGATCTGTCTTTTTCATCCCTAATAGTATTTGTGTTTTATTTATTTTGTTGATTAGTCTTATTTCTATTCTACTGTATTTTTTTTTTTTTGGGCAAATCATGTTTTATTTCACTGATTATTTTTCAAATTTGTTTCTTTTTAATTTCACTAATACCACATCCTAGCTTTATTTTCTTGCTTCAACTTTCTTCGGCTTTATTTTGTTTTACTTTTCCTAGTTTCTTGAGTTAAATGCTTAACTCATTTAACTTTTTAGAAAAAGCAGTTTCAAAATACTTTCCTTTTCAAAGAAATGAATTCATACATTTTTCTTTTTAGTACTTTCATGCCATCTGCTTCTAAGTGTCTTATTATTTCCATTGTAGTTTCCTCATTATTCTATGAGGATTATTCTATGCACTTAGGAGTGCATTTTAAGGGGTGTGTGTGTGTGTGTGTGTGTGTGTGTGTGTAAGTTCATGTGTATTTTCAGATATGTTTACTCTAATGTAGAAAAAGTCTGTATAACATCATTTGAAATTTTTTGATACGTACTCTATTTTCTATCTTTGGTTCATAATTTTAAGGTTACTTCTACCTATTCTTAGAGTCCAGAGCTAGGTGTTAGGATTATTTTTTAAAGTTTCTTCCCTGAAATTATATTAGAAGGTATGAAAAATCTAGAGATCAGTTCTACAGGTCTCTTGATTTAATACTTGATCCTAACTATATCTGTGTTCATCGCCTTCCTAAGTCAGCTGCTCCATGAAAACTGCAGGAAATAATTGGGAGTAGTTTTGTGTTGTTGTTATTTTTCGGTGTGTTTTATGGGAGAGAAATGCCTTTCCGTCTGCTCTTTAAGCAGTGGTCGCTGACTCACCTGAACTGACTCACTTAATGTTTGGCTACCCACTCTCAGGAGCTGAACTTCGGCTCTTTCTGCCTACTCTTGGACACACGGTTCTAATGACCTGTCATCAGAACAGGTCCCACTCAGTGTCTTGAGTTTTTTTTTTTTCCTTCTGTTTCTGACTCAAGAAAAATTCTATTTTACTTTTGATCCTACTATCCCATTTTTGTTTTTCCATTCTATATTTTATTCCTATGTGTTCAGATCAGAAGGAGTTCATCAAAGCATAAATTTCCTGCATGCTATTGACTTAGATGCTTTTATGCTTAAAATATTTGGAATTACTTTTGTGTATGGTGTGAGATGAACATCTAACTCCTATTGTTTTTCTTTCTCTGTCTCTTTCTAAGATGAAATTAGTATCTCCTTTATTTAGTAATAAATGATAATTCAATCTGTCCTGTGAGATTTAAAGTACCACAAATTGATGGCCTCTGGCTGAAATTGATTTGGAACTTACAGAGCTTTGCTGAACTTTTTTTTAACTTTTGGATTTAAAGTCACTTTCAAAGGGGCACAGTCTTTACAGTTAGACACAGTGCACAGCCTTCTCTCTTGTCATACTGGCTTTAAGAGCTCCTCAGTGTACAAATTCTTAAGTAAAACGCAGTCTTTTAAGTTTCCAAATCATGGATTCCATTATTTTTGACTCATTAGTGTGAAAGATTTTGAAAAATTTATTTCACATAATATTTCTCCCCTCAATTTTGTCTGCATATAGCTTTACTCCCTTCAAATTGCAAATGTTGTATCTACAGAAGAAATGGTTAATGACCAGTCTCAGATTCTGCATAAATATTGGAAGCAATAAGTGATCTTTTAAAGATCTCTGAGCCTTGCTTGGCCTTTACTCCCTCATCAGTTAAAATGAGAGAAATGGATTATCTGACCTTTGAGATTCATGTAGCAATGTGACTGGGTCTATATCCTATATCTGAGTAAAAATATAATACTAAACAGCACTTGAGAGAGCCCACCATATGGTGTGTAACTGGGTGTGATGCTCTGTCTAATCCTATTAACTTAAAATTCTTAAAAAATCATTAGTGAGCTGGAAGACAGGGTTAAGAACATATTAATTACATGGGCAAATGATGCTGTTGTATATAAGGATATGTTGCTAACGTGAGGAAAAGAGAAATGATAGGTATGGTTTATTACCTGTGCATGACCAAGAGAGTGGAGGACTTGCTGACTAAAATGCACACATTTCTGTTTGTTATTCTAGCACAAATTTTTCTTAATGAGCCAGATTCTTTTTTTTTTTAATTGTTCTTGCCATACATTGTCATGATATCACCATGGGTTTACATGTTTACATATGCTTCCCCTCGGGAACCCCCCTCCCTCCTCCCTCCCCCCCGGGAAATCTCGCTGTACCAGCCTCGAGCATCAATCCTGGGCTGGCGATTGATTAGACACATGACAATTAACATGCTTCAATGCCCTTCTCCCATATCATCCCACCCTTACCCTCATCCACAAAGTCCACGAGTCTATTCTATACATCTGCGTTCCTTTTGCTGTCTCGCATGTTGGGTTCTCGTTACTGTCTTTCTAAATTCCATATATATGCGTTAACATATATACAATATACTGTATTGTTGTTTTTGCTTCTGGCTTACTTCACTCTGGATAATGGGCTCCAGTTTCGTCCATCTGAGTAGAATTGCTTCAAATGAATTTTTTTTTTTTTAATGCTGAGTAATATTCCATTGTGTATATGTACCACAGCTTTCTTATCCATTTGTCAGTTGATGGGCATCTAGGTTGCTTCCACGTCTTGGCTATTGTAAACAAAGCAGCGATGAACATTGGGGTACACGTGGCTCTTTCAATTCTGGTTGGCTAACAAACACATGAAAAGATGCTCAACATCACTCATTATCAGAGAAATGCAAATCAAAACCACAATGAGGTACCACTTTACACCAGTCAGAATGGCTGCCATCCAGAAGTCTACAAGCAATAAATGCTGGAGAGGATGTGGAGCCAGATTCTTGAATTGTCTAAATTGTTCCCTTAATTCTTCCCGGCTGTTGGTGTACCGTGCCCTGGAGTATCAAAACTGCCTTTGATGTTACCCTATTGTCCCAAATGTTATACTTCTCAAAGTGTAGTTTAGGCAGTTGAGAGGATCTGACTCAATTTAATGTTCAGTTTTAGGTATCAGGGGCTTTGGTACATTATCTTGTTTTCTCCCTGGAGAGTTATAGTAATTGCATTAGGAACACCGAAGTGGTAACATGCTTAGCATTATTTATCACTGCATTAGGCACACATAGGACCTGTTTAGCTGGTGGAACATCGGAAGCATCATTTTCAGTTTCTAAAGAAATCGAGTTAAAAAAAAAATAGAAATCGAGTTTTATTCTCAGTCCTTTGCGTTTTTTAACAAACTTCTCTTTAGCCTTAATGATGCATTCACCTCCTCAGAAGAACACAATAAAATATCCCAAAGAAACTGTTTTTTTGATTTCTAGTTTTCCTAATTTTTTAGATTTGCTAATTATGACATAATTTTGGTTACTTAGTCTTTCATCCTTGTTGTTATTGTTGTTGCTACTGTGTTGAGCATCAAAGCAATTTCATTACTTTGCCTTTTAATAAAATATTATTATTAATACGTCTAGATGTCCTGAAATGTTTATTTCAGTACACATGCTCACAGTTGCTGTAGCTCAAGTTCAAGACTGATATATCATTCTGTAATCAAGTATTTGCCCTTTACATTCCTTTCCCTTCCCTAGGTTTTGTTTTAATTTTGACTAAAATAAACTGAAGTCACATGTTGGGTAACTTTCCCCTGACCCAATCCCCGTGTAAAGCAAGAAGACAAACAAGTTCATTTCATTTTTAAGTTTTGCAGTTATTCACTATACAGTATAGAGAACAAATGTTTTACATTTCTCTTTTCTTACTTACAATGAGTGACCATCATCAAATATCCTTATTTTCATTTTCACACATTAAGCCAGTATGTATTTGACAAACCATTTCTTCTCATTTGGGGCTTCCCTGATAGCTCAGTTGTTAAAGAATCCGCCTGCAATGCAGGAGACCCTGGTTCAATTCCTGGGTCAGGAAGATTTGCTGGAGAAGGGATAGGCTACCCACTCCAGTATTCTTGGTCTTCCCTGGTGGCTCAGCTGGTTAAAGAACCCACCTGCTTATTCTGAACACAAGTAATGTATACTGATTGTATACATTCCTGAATAATATGAATTCTTGAAAGTACAAAAAAGATTCAAATCAAAAACAATGAAATGAAATTCCACCCATATTTATACTCCTCTGAGGTACCTACTGCACCTTTTTGCCTGTTTATGCACTGTCTTCTACAGATCTTTCTTCATACACAGAGGGTTCACAAGGCTTTGCTCAACTTAGCTATTGTCTTTGAAGAACAGTGCCAATTGCTCATCAAGATATGTCTACGACTCTGAGTTTTAAACATTTGAGTTTCATTTAAAAATAAAACAGATCAATTACATCATTATTTGCTAGACAAGCTCAGTCAAGGCCAGCGTCACCAGGATCAGGCTTCTGAGAACTTGAAACAGCAACAGAGAAGGGCTCTAACTGTGGTAACCTGTGGGTGAGCAGTCAGGGACCAGTACCATGGAGGCGTGCAACAGCTCAGTCTTCTCCAGCTAGGCTACACATCTGAAAGAAAACCAGCCACTTGCCAGACCATAAACATTCATGAAAGAGCATTTTATTTCTTTGGCATCAAACGTTAACTGAGCATTAAGTATAGCCCTCTAAGTTATAACTCTAAAAAATCATAAAAAGTAATCAAGTTGGAAATATCTTAATTTGATTAGTCTTATGATTTCTCTCCAAAATACTTCTGAATTTGGTTGCTAGTATCCAGTTATGCCCCAAACATATGTCATGTATGCATAGTTGAATCAGGTACAGGATTTCACAAACTGAATCTTATCTTCTGCCTCAAATCATGTTTCATATGACTAAATCTCTCAGCACAATGTCTACTGGCATTGTCCTGTGTATAGAGATCAGAGGACATCAAATGGAAAATGATGGGTCAAACTTGGCTCATAAGTATCTTTTATTTAGGTATGAATTAAAAAAAAATAAATCAGTTGCTAATATTTAAAGACTGATAAAGTGCACATAAATGTATGGATTACTTGCTTTTCCAGAGACCAGACAATAATTGGAACTGTATTCAAATCTTGCAACAAAAGACACAGATCTTCTTACACGTGGGGTGCACACTCTTTTCTGCCCTCATCCCACCACCTCCAGGCCTTCCACATCTGCTGCTTTTACTCGTTCACCTCTATCGGCTTCACAGCTACAACTTCTTCTCACTGTGTCACTCTGGTTCCCCCTACCACTGAAGCTCTTCAGAGGCTCACAGGACAATCACAATTCACAACCCATTATTTTTCTTTCTGTCAGTTCAGTTCAGTCGCTCAGTCATGTCCAACTCTATGCGACCCCATGGACTGCAGCATGCTAGGCCTCCCTGTCCATCACCAATTCTCAGAGTTTACTCAAACTCATATCCATTGAGTTGGTGATGTCATCCAACCATCTCATCCTCTGTTGCCCCCTTCTCATCCTGTCTTGCATCTTTCCCAGCATCAGGGTTGTTTCAAATGAGTCAGTTCTTTGCATTAGGTGGCCAGAGTATTGGAGTTTCAGCTTCAACATCAGTCCTTCCAATGAATGCCCAGGACTGATCTCCTTTAGGATGGACTAGTTGGATCTCCTTGCAGTCCAAGGGATTCTCAAGAGTCTTCTCCAACACCACAGTTCAAAAGTATCAATTCTTCTGTGCTCAGCTTTCTTTATAGTCTAACTCTCACATCCATACATGACCACTGGAAAAACCATAGCCTTGACTAGATGGACCTTTGTTGACAAAGTAATGTCTCTGCTTTTTAATATGCTATCTAGATTGGTCATCATAACTTTCCTTCCAAGGAGTAAGCGTCTTGTAATTTCATGGCTACAATCACCATCTTCAGTGATTTTGGAGGCCCCCAAAATGAAATCAGCCACTGTTTCCCCATCTATTTGCCATGAAGTGATGGGACTGGATGGCATGATCATAGTTTCTAAATGTTGAGCTTTAAGCCAACTTTTTCACTCTCCTCTTTCACTTTCAGCAAGAGGCTCTTTAGTTCTTCTTCACTTTCTGCCATAAGGGTGGTGTCATCTGCATATGTGAGGTTATTGATATGTCTCCCAGCAATCTTGATTCCAGCTTGTGCTTCTTCCAGCCCAGTGTTTCTCATGATGTACTCTGCATATAAATTAAATAAGCAGAGTGACAATACACAGCCTTGACGTACTCCCTTTCCTATTTGGAACCAGTCTGTTGTTCCATGTTCAGTTCTAACTGTTGCTTCCTGATCTGCATACAGGTTTCTCAAGAGGCAGGTCAGATGGTCTGGTATTCCCATCTCTTTCAGAATTTTCCACAGTTTATTGTGATGCATTCAGTCAAAGCTTTGGCATAGTCAATAAGGCAGAAATAGATGTTTTTCTGGAACTCTCCTGCTATTTCAATGATCCAGTGGGTTTTGGCAATTTGTTCTCTGGTTCCTCTGCCTTTTCTAAAACCAGCTTGAACAAGTTCATGGTTCACATATTGTTGAAGCCTGTCTTGGAGAATTTTAAGCATCACTTAACTAGGGTGTGATATGAGTGCAATTGTGCAGTAGTTTGAGCATCCTTTGGCATTGCCTTTCTTTGGGAATGGAATGAAAACTGACCTTTTCCAGTCCTGTGGCCACTGCTGAGTTTTCCAAATTTGCTGACATATTGAGTGCAGCACTTTCACAGCATCATCTTTTAGGATTTGAAATAGCTCCACTGGATTTCCATCACCCCCATGAGCTTTGTTCATAGTGATGCTTCCTAAGGCCCGTTTGACTTCACATTCCAGGATGTCTGGCTCTAGGTGAATGATCACACCATTGTGATTATCTGGGTCTTGAAGATGTTTTTTGTACAGTTCTTCTGTGTATTCTTGCCACCTCCTCTTAATATCTTCTGTTTCTGTTAGGTCTTTTCCACTTCTATCCTTTATCAAGCCCATCTTTTCATAAAATGTTCCCTTGGTATTTCTAATTTTCTTGAAGAGATCTCTAGTCTTTCCCATTGTATTGTTTTCCTCTATTTCTTTGCATTGTTCGCTGAGGAAGGCTTTCTTATCTCTCTGTGTTATTCTTTGGAACTCTGTGTTCAAATGGGTATATCTTTGCTTTTTTCCTTTGCTTTTCACTTCCCTTCTTTTCACAGCTATTTGTAAGGCCTCCTCAGACAGCCATTTTGCTTTTTTGCATATTTTTTCCTTGGGATGGTCTTGATTCCTGTCTCCTGTACAATGTCACGAACCTCTGTCCATAGTTCATCAGGCACTCTGTCTATCAGATCTAGTCCCTTAAATCCATACATCCATACATGACTACTGGAAAAATAAATAGGCTTAACTAGATGGACCTCTGTTGGCAAAGTAACATCTCTGCTTTCTAATATGCTGTCTAGGTTGGTCATAACTTTCCTTCCAAGGATTAAGCATCTTTTAATTTCATGGCTGCAGTCACCATCTGCAGTAATTTTGGAGCCCAGGAAAATAAAGTTAGCCACTGCTTCCCCATCTATTTGCCATTAAGTGATGGGACCATATGCCATGATATTTCTTTCCTTAGACTTGTTTCTACTTCTGGAATGTTCCTTTTGTTGTTGCTGTTTGTTTCCATGGGTCCTTTCCCTGTTTTCACAGCCACCTCTTGTGCTTTTATATTCCAGATAAGCCATTGACAATATTCTGAAGTTTCTTAGAGTCTTTCCTCTTTCAGAATTCCTTTAGTCTGTGTTGCCTCCTCTCCTCAAAACACTCTTGTTCTCCTCATCCTTCCTTAGATATCACATCATCATCCTTTGTGAATCTGTATCCGTGCTGCATTTTTCTGACATAGCCTGTCCCTCTACCAGCTGGGTGAAGGGTCTCTCCCTTTGTCTGCCAAAGAACAGACACAGTGTACACAGTTCTCTTAAAACACGTGGCCCATTTATAACTCTAGAGTGTATTTGTTGATTTGTTTATGTGTAACTCCTTGGTCTCTCAGTCCTGGACTCATTCCTTGAAAGCCAGGACCAGATATATCTTTGTCCTGGCTCAGTGTGTCCACACTCAACAATATGCTCAGCTTCATGGTAGGAGTGGAATAAATGAACGAGAAGAAAAGCATGTATTTAAAGATACAGCCCATTTTGAGGTTTCATTAAAAAAGAAGAGTGAAAGTCGCTCAGTCGTGTTTGATTCTTTGTCAAACAGTCCAGAGAACAGTCCAGGGAATTCTTCAGACCAGAATACTGGAGTGGTAGCCTTTCCCTTCTCCAGGGGATTGGAGGTTTAATTAAATCATGCTTTATTCGATAACTTTAAACCCTGAATATTCATTGGAAGGACTGATACTGAAGCTCCAATACTTTGGCCACCTGATGTGAAGAGATGACTCATTGGAAAAGACGTGGATGCTGGGAAAAACTGAAGGCAGAAGAAGAAGGGGGTGGCAGAGGATGACATGCTTAGACAGCATCACCGACTCATTGGGTATGGATCTGAGCAAACTCCAGGAGATAGTGAAGGACAGGGAAGCCTGACATGCTTCGGTTCATGGCATCTCAAAGAGTCAGACAGAACTTAGCAGCTGAATAACAATAGCACTATACTCACACTCCTAACATTTGATGGCGTAAGATTTCTCCTGTTCTCTTTCCTTCCTTTTCTTCCCTGACTTTTACAGGCTGAAAGCATACCCGTGTACACACACACCACATACACATACCCATCACTCACACACATATCACCACCATTGCCACTATTATCATATACCAGACAAGAATACTTAATAAGTATTCACTAATTTGGAATGTTTCAGTAGCACAGAAAGAGATCTAGAGTTTGCAATATAAATATCAGACTTATTATGTGCTATTGTGTCCTATATAGTTTATTAAGTTTTATGTTTAGAACTTGCTCCAAAAGTAAATAATAATAATTAGAGGAAGCATTTCATGTAGAAGTAGAATAAAAGGAAATTCTGAACTCTTAAAAGATCCTGCTAATTAGTATGGATTGTGTAAATGTGGCTGCTTTCAGAAAAGAGGTTTGGAACTTTTAGATAAAGCTGCAAAGCAGTTGACTACAGAAAACTTCATGATTACAGTATCACATCTACTTGCAAACATGGGCTGTGAATACCCTCATCTGTGTGCCTACTTGGGAGCTGTTTGTCTTTATGGGACTTTACACAGCTGACAACTAATGCAGACGTTTAAATGCAAAATCTGACACTGATGTTTTCCCCCAAATGACACTTCGATTCATAAATTATATGAATGCGGGTAGCACTATTCATTTATAACATAATGCAGCTATCACTTAGTGATGCAATTCAAAACATCTTTCACTTTATTTAGCCATTTCCAGCCCCATTACATCTGACGATGAAGAGAATAAAAATTGATTAGACAAAGAGTGAAAGTGGGCAAAAGCATTTCCCAGCATGTCGCCCGCCTTGTGGCAAAATGATGGAGCCAGAGCATTTCATTTCCTATTGAGATGTTTCTTGCTTAGGTGGCCTGTTTCTGATTAAAAGCATCTTTATAATATTGCATTTCACTTCCATGAAAAGAAAAATATGCTCTGTGCCAGGAAAGAGTAGTACTAGTTGCAAAAAAGAATAAAAAAAAAGAGGTTAATGTGGCAAGACAGGATATCCTTGCTTCCAAAA
The DNA here is from genome assembly GCA_007570785.1 of Antilocapra americana. NCBI lineage: Eukaryota > Metazoa > Chordata > Mammalia > Artiodactyla > Antilocapridae > Antilocapra > Antilocapra americana. The sequence continues at coordinate 24,615,049 of ML660765.1, read as the reverse complement.
CTTATAGGATGGCTGGTTTTGAAACCAAAGAAAATCTTGTGGGAATGCAAACTAGTACAGCCACTATGGAGAAAAGTGTGGAGATTCCTTAAAAAACTGAAAATAGAACTGCCATATGACCCAGCAATCCCACTGCTGGGCATACACACCAAGGAAACCAGAACTGAAAGAGACATTAGACCCCAATGTTCATCGCCACATTGTTTACAATAGCCAGGACATGGAAGCAACCTAAATGCCCATCAACAGACGAATGGATAAGAAAGCTGTGGTACATATACACAATGGAATATTACTCAGCCATTAAAAAGAATTCATTTGAATCAGTTTTACTCAGGTGGACGGAACTGGAGCCTATTATCCAGAGTGAAGTAAGCCAGAGGAAAAACAACAATACGGTATCCTAACGCATATATGTGGAATTTAGAAAGATGGTAACAAGAACCCTGTATGCAAGACAGCAAAAGAAACACAGATGTATAGAACAGACTCGTGGATTCTGTGAAAGAGGGCAAGGGTGGGATGATATGGGAGAACGGCACTGAAACATGTTAATTATCATATGTGAAATCAATCGCCAGCCCAGGTTTGATGCTTGGGGCTGGTGCACTGGGATGACCCAGAGAGAGGGAATCAGGAGGGGAGGAGTGAAGGGGGTTCTGGAAGGGGAACATATGTATACCCATGGCAGATTCATGTCAGTGTATGGCAAAACCAACACAATAAAGTAAAGAAAATTAAAAAAAAGCAAATCTTGTCCGTTAACTTCTAATTTCTCTATATTGGGTCAGAGATAAAAGTAATAGTGGTAACTATAATAATTGCTAAGATAATAATATCTGTAAATTTGGGCGGCTTTTTTGAGTATGTTATATTAGAAATAAATATATTATTCATAACTGTCAAAACAACCTGGAAATGTGGAACTGTTGTCCTAATTTACAAACATGGACTCTGAGCCCAGTTAGGTGACTTCCTTGAGGTGAGAAGTCCAAGGCTAGACTAGGGCTGTCAACCCTTTCTCTCTCCTTGTACCTACAGAACTGAGGGGCCGAGGTGGCCCTTTGTGAAAACTAGAAGTTCTCACTGGCTGTCTTCCTGAGAGTAGTTTGTGGGTCTGTGTGACAGGGGTCCTCTTTTCTTGCTTCCATACACTTTTTAGACTTCTAAAAAAAAAAGTATCTTGCTGTTTAGAATTTTTTTCAAAAAATATTTATTTACTTATTTGGGTATGCCAGGTCTTAATTGTGGCACATGGCACTTTTAGCTGCAGTATGTGGGATCTAGTTCCCTGACCAGGGATCGAACCTGGGCCTTCTGCACTAGGAGTGGGAGTCTTAGCCACTGGACTACCAGGGAAGTCCCTGTTCAGAATTTTCCTTTCGAATTTTGGGGAACTGGTCTGGATGCAGATCTGCTCTATCTCAGGAGGGAGAAGACATATCCGTCTCTCCTGTGGTACTTGGGGTGGCATCTTGGTGGGTCATCCACTGTGGGAGCATTCAGGACATAGCTACTGGTGTCCTTGTTCACAGCTGCATTAGAGTTCAATGAAAAATAGCTTGTTATAAAACAAGGGAAGTAGTTCCCATTTACTTTTTCAAAAAGTGGTATTAGGTATGGGGACCTTGCACTCTGAACAGGAGGCTGCTGATTTCTGTGTGATCTTTATCGGTAAGTGCAAACCCGTGAGCAGCGTACCGCCAGAACACACCTCAGGTGGCTGGTGAATTACACGGCCAGATGGCCTCTGCTGCCCAAGGACTGTTCCAAAGTCATATACATTCTTTATTCATTAATTTCAAATTTTGCCTAATGTTTTTACAGGCATAAGGCTTTTCTGCAAAGGGAAAAAAAAATCCATTTTAATGAGAAGAAAAAGAGTACATTTAGACATTATTCATTTCCTAGGAAAATACAGTCCTATATTTATATACAAAAAAGAGTAAATGCTAAGATAATATCTATGTTCAAAATATATTCACAAAGTGTTTTTGCATCTCATTTTTCAAAATTGTCTTACCATTATTTCCCTCTTACTAAGATCCTCTGTCTTATTAGTAGCAGACAGAGCAGACATAGACTAAATTTTCTGTTTTAAATATTACAGGAAGCTTATTGCATAGAACTGCTTTCCTTTGGTTTATTTCTTTTTTCTAACCCTATATGATCCTGATATTATACTTTTAGCCAGTTGGACTGTTTACCAGTTCTATACAGGAAAGAAAGGGAAAAAAAGTGTTGAGTTGGAATCTCAGGCTGAAAATTTGATAGTTGGAAGCAAAGGAAAGGATTTAAGGAAACATGGTCAACATCAGAAAAGCTTGATGACAATAATAGCATTGCAGGCAGATTCTTCACCAACCGAGCCACCAGGGAAGCCCAAGAATACTGGAGTGGGTTGCCTATCCCTTCCACAGCGGATCTTCCTGATCCAGGAATCGAACCAGGGTCTCCTGCATTGCAGGCAGATTCTTTAACAGCTGAGCTTCCAGGGAACCCCTCAATATAGGCAAAAAAATCATAAAGTAATGGCTGCAGAAAATCTTTCTTTCAAAACTCCAGGAATTCTCTGGAGATCCAGCAGTTAGGCCTCTGTACTCTGTTGATGGCCCAGGTTCAGTCCCTGGTTGATCCCTGGAACTAAAATCCCACAAGCTGTAGGGTGTACACACACGAAGTCCCAGCCCCAGCTTGATACTTATCACTATAGTATAATTTCTGAAGCAACTGTCATGGATTATATTATGAAAGGACAAAGGAAATTGAATCAGATCTTTTTTTCATTTATATCAATTCATTAGATCTTCACATGCTCTTGCCTCTGTTTCGTTTAACCTGAAAGGGGTGTTTTTGAAATTAGTAACAGCACAGATGCCCTGTCTCATGAGTTCATCCAAAGGGCCTCTGCACAGTCCATGAACAGACCATGTCTGTTCTACCTCAAGAGGTTTCCTTCTGTTTCTCTCTCTTGACCTGTCTCTGCTCCTGCCCTCTAGGGTCCAGCACATGACTCTCTCTTAAGTCTTTTCTGGGGAGCCCAGCCTTCTGTTGCCAGAGAAAAAGTGTAGCACTTGGTCACACATTGGTGAGTCCTCTGCTGTGCTCCTCTGTGGTACGAGTCTCTCTCCGCAGCATCTAGACAGCGGGTCCTGTGAAGATAGGGGAACTGGCGTCTGTATCTCTCAGCACAGAAGGGAGTGTGAGCACTCAGCAGGAACTTCTTGATTCAGAGCCTGCTTTCTGCTACTTTACTTTTATTATTTAATCGAGTGAGATTCTGCAGGGCATAAACTACGCCCTTGAAACCAAGGCACCCTTGGGAGCTATATTAACTTGAGGCACCTGGGCCTTATTTATTTACCGTTTCAATATACTGAGTTAGCTGTACCATCAATCACACCATCTGACAGTCCTAAAAAATGCAATGCTTCTACATTTTTCGGCTTTGCTCCTTCTCTTATGACCTTTTGGAAGCAGTGGAGAGGGACTGGAAAGGAGGAGTGTTTCTCATGCTCTGTCAGCTTCTAGAACCTGAATCAGAAAACTCAAGAAGAACAAGAATTCCTTTTGTCATACACTTAAAAAAAATAAAGACGTATGTTCCTATAAGTATATAAAATTCTACTATCTCTTTGACTCTTACAATTAGAGGCACAGTATGAGCTGGTGATATTTCTCTTCAGGTGGCATTTATCCAGTTGGGTCTGTGGCTATGTTTCTGCTTTTTCTTTTTGTATAGAAGCCATCGGGTTTACAGTTGTGTCTGATGACGTGTGTGAGTGTTTGGGGGCTTGTTTTAGGGCTGAGTCGTCAGGAACTCTCAGCCAAAGTATGTTTCCAGTGAAGCCCTCTAAATAGTGCTTCCCTGGCCATCAGGTTTTCAGGGAGCTCTGAGTTAGGAGGATGAATCTAGGAGCAATGAGCTCAGGGTAAGAGTAAGAGGGGCAAATTAATCCCAGAACAGAACCACTACAAAAACAGCCAACCTCAAGAAGTATACAGATTTGAGATGTGTCTAGGTCAGTGTTGAAATACCCATTGTTTGAAGGGGGTCTGTGCAGAGCCAAAAAAAAAAGGTCTAATTTATTATATGTATGGAAGACAGAAACTGTGTCCAGTCCAGCAGTAAGGGTCTGCTAGGAACTTTGTGAAGAGACTAGGATAGTGGCCACTTGGCTTGACATAGCCAAGACCCATAGCCACAGACCCTGGTCCTAGCAGAAATTTGGGGTGAGAACCTAAGATTTGTTTAAAAGAGCGTTAGGTAGATCAGATACACATGAAGGGATCTGAAGTCTTCTGCTCTTATGAGTCCTCTGGGCACCAGATGTATCCTGACACTGGAGGCAAGGGGAGAGGGCATCAGGCAAGCAGAGTTCCTGACGTTCTGTGCTGGTTTGCGGCAGCTCTCAGGCTGCTATGTGACCTGACTCTCATTGCCTCAGCGTCCTGCACTCAGCACACATTTATCCTGGCCTCAGGGCAGGGCAAGCGTTGGCGGGAATTCTTATAAAGACTCCTGAGAAATCAAGCCAGTTTGACTTTCACTTGAAATGGCATGAGGGTGGCCCAGACTCTTGGGCCCAGTCTAGTTCTTGGGGCTGCCCCAGAGCGAACCCACACCCTCAGCGTCTGAATTACCTGGATGGGTCTTCTTGCTTTCAAGACCACAAGGGCCCCTCTCTAGGCAAGAGCAGACTCCAGGATTAGCCTCAAGCAAAAATGTATTTCTTTGGAATCCATCTAGAATGGAAATAGCCTACCCAGGCCGGCAGCTGTGTGGTACAGCAGTGCTCAGCCCAGCACCTTCTCCTTTAATGTATGACTTCAGAGGGAGGGTGGGGAACTTAGGTGGAGGCAGAGGGGGGAGAGGTTTCTCAGAAATGTCAGTTTCACAAAGCAGCTCTTTTTCTCAGTCAAACAACTTTGAGCCTATTGCTTTCATTTCCCTCAAATATCTATCAGGGCTTTGTAACTTATGAGCAAACAAACTGAAACAGAAAGCCATTTTCTAAGTTAATTTTATACTTGGTACAGGATTAGAAACCAGGCTCTGTTCACACACCAGCTATAGCCTGTAACACAGAAACCGTGTCTGCTCTTCCAGCCCATCGCAGGGATGTTCAGCTGAAAAGGGGATTAAGGATAAGAAAAAAAATAAAAGGTCAGTTTCTATTTGTAGGTAATTCTCAATGTCCCCTCTCAGAATCTCAATGACTTCTTTCTTATTTTCTTTTTCATGTGTCTCATGGCCTTAAGACTCATTGGAAACACGAACGTCCTATATTCTCATCAACAGCCATGGATCGTACCATCACTCACTCATATTTTACTGCAGTGTCCTGAACTGCCCAGTCACCTCATGCTAAATTTAGGGTTTAAGTAAATAGAGCATTTTGGTTGTAGTGCTACTAGAAAGCAGTTGGAATAAGGATAAATGGATCTGCTGCTTTTGTGTTGCTGTAATGGGAAACATAATTTTGCGTGTTACCTTTTGTTCTTTCTTTTTTATTCCAAAATATTTTATGGGAAAGCAAAAATATCTTCCCACTGTAGCAATGGGGGAGGGCGAGGACTAGCCTCTTGGATAAATTAATTTCTTAGTTAATGTTTTTAAACCAAGCAAATACACAGAGAAACTAATCTTTTTCCTGAGTGATTCTGAATAAATTAAATGTATATCCATGACTAGTCTCCAAACCAGAAGTCCCAAGTTGAAGCAGTGGTCATTCTCTCAGCCTCTTTGGAACTCTTAGCTCTGTTTTCTAGTGATTCATATGGATGCATCTTGCTCCCCAACAACTATCTTGAAGTGAAAGACTAATGTTAAACTTCCTAAGACTCTCTCATAGTACTGCCATTGCCCTTGGCATACAGTGACACCATCAAGAAATCTTTGCTAAAGGGATGTGCCCTTGTTGACTTAAAACAATAAAACAGCCAGTTATTTTACCAGCAAAATGGGCTTATTCAGTAACAGCAAAGAATCATGATTTGGGAAATGTAGTCTATGGTGAATCACAGGCAAGGCCAGAGACCGAAGGACAGGAATTTTCTTTCACAGAGAAGGGGGAGGTTAGGAGGAGCTGCTATAAAGAGACAATCCATTGGAGGAAATTGTGAGTTCAAAGTGTAGTGGCTTTTCATTGGCAGAGTTGTGACAGTCTCCCATTGGCTGGGCTGTTGCTGGGTGAAGAGAAATTCTTCCTTCCTCTGGCTGGGTTGTAAAGTAGTAACCTTCTTATTGTTGAAGTTGCAAAGTCATCTCTCATTTTTTTTGTTTTTTGGTTTTTTTATTTGTCTGTAACTGATCTCAACTAGCACGGTGTGAAATCTTTCCCTTCTGGTCCCCTGACTCCTTTTTAAATGAGGTTTCTGTTTATTAATTTTCATATCCTTACTGTGAAATTGACACTTTAGAATAAAAACTATAATTTCTATTCTACAACCTCATATAGACTTTCTGATTTGGATAGTATACAATAAAATGATTATTTTTGAGGATAAAAAATAGACTTAAAAATACTTTTTTGAACATATATACAGTACACAATATAAAAGCTGCTACAAAGTATAAACTTAAAAGTCAAGGCTGCTTCTTTACCTTCATCTAATTTTCTTCTGAGAGGCAAGCAGAGTCCTCCTGTGTAAATTTCTAAAAATACTACATTCATTTACAGACACATACATAGAGAAATATATATATATATACACATTATCAAATTCTAGCAAAATATGTACACTGTCCTACAATTGATTTTTTTTTTTTTTTACTTAACAGTATATTCTGGAGAATTTTCTGTCAACACATAGAAAGCTAATGCATTGTTTTCAAGAGCTGCATATTATATTCTATGGTTGTACATTTTTCCAAACTTTTCACTAGTATCAATTACATGGCAAGAATATTTTTGTATGTATGTCATTTTATAAATGGTAAGTGTAGCTAAAGGATAAATACCCAGAAATAGAACTGTTGCGTAAAGACATTGACAAATTGCTCTCTGCCAACTTTCTCTCCAACCAAGTCACAATGTATGCAGTGACTGTTTCCTTGACATGCCCTGTGACATCCAAGAAAGTCATATTGTTAATGGCACACACTTACATAGCACTTAGCCTGTGCCAGGAACTGGTTTATGCTCTTTACATATATTAGCTCAAGTGAGACTCACCACAGCCTTGTGAGGGAGGTACTTTCATTATCTCCAATATACAGATGAGGTAAGACACTTTGCCTCAGGTCATGCAGCTAGTAAATAGTAGATGACATCTCTGCCCAGGCTGTCTGGCTCCAGGAATTAGTTCTTGTAAGCATGACCCTAAACTGTACTAATCATGACAATTCTTTAAAAATATTCTGTATGAGATATAAAAGGAATTTCTCAAGAAATAAATGTTCAACTGTTGAATAATTATTGCATCAGGCCCTACCACCCTCCCTGTTGCCAGTCTTCCACAGCACTCTGAGTCCCTCCTCACCATTTCTTGAAGGCATTAGTTCCTGGTTCACTAGCACATTCTGGTCGTAATTTGCCAGAACATCAATGCACCCATAGATGAACCTTGCATTACTCTCATCTATTAATTTCTTAGCTTCCTCTTCCTGAATGACCTTACCCTCCATCTTACCTCAGCTCTCTTTCCTGCTGTCATAACCAAGAATCTCGTCATCATCAATAACTGCATCTCATCTATTTATTTATTTTTGGTTATTAACTGTTTTTTCTAATTTTTAAAAAATTTATTTTTAATTGGAGGATAATTTCTTAACAATTTTGTGTTGGTTTCTGCTGTACAACAACATGAATCGGTTATGTGTATACATACATCTCCTCTCTCTAGAGCCTCCTTCCCACCCACGCTGCCCCATCTCAACTGTCTAGGTCATCACAGAGAACTGGGCTGAGTTACCTGTGCTGTACAGCTGCTTTCCACTGTGTGTGTCAGTCCCTCAGTCGTGTCCAACTCTGTGACCCATGGACTGTAGCCCAGCATGCTCCTCTGTCCATGGAATTCTCTAGGTATGAATACTGGAGTGGGTTGCCATTCCCTTCTCCAGGGGATCTTCCTGACCCAGGGATTGAACCCAGGTCTCCTGCATTGGAGGCAGATTCTTTACCATCTGAGCCACTAGGGCTTTACCACTAGCTGTCTGTTTTACACATGGTGGTATATATGTCAATATTGCGCTCTCAGTTCGTCCCACTCTCTCCTTCCCCAGCTGTGTCCACAATTCCATTCTCTACATCTGCATCTTTATTCCTGCCCTGAAAATAGGCTCATCAGTACCATTTGTCTAGATTCCATGTATATTTGTTAATATGATATCTGTTTTTCTCTTTCTGACTTCACTCTGTATAACAGGCTCTAGGTTTACTCTCACTCAACTCACTCAAATTTGTTTCTTTTTATGGCTGAGTAATATTCCATTGTATACATATACCACAACTTGTTTATCCATTCATCTGTCAATGGCCAGCTAGGTCTGCATCATGTTTATAATGCCACTTTCAAGCATCCTGCATTCAGACCAGTGGTTCTAATGTGTCTAAACAGCTCTAATACTTCTACTGCACTGGGGTCTACATTCTCTTGATACTGTGAACAAAGAAAGAACAAAGAACACTGCTCATCACTCAATTATATCAGAGTTAAATCATAATTTATGGCAGTTGTTCACCAACAAAGTATCCAGAAAGGAACTCAGGATAAAAAAGAGGATGAGGCACTCTTTGCTTTGGATAAACAGCCCCTAGATAATTAAATGTGTATCTCAGGAAGAATTTCAGTGACTTCAGATTCTTGCATTTTCCCATACATAGAAAAGCATTGAAATCATTAACTTGAGATATTGATTGGTAGTTATTAGTAGTAATCTTCCATCAAGATGTATGGTTGACTACATGTATTTCCTAGCCTACACACACAAACACACATATATATATATACATACATACATATATATATATATATATATATATATACTGCTCCTCCCCTACTTCTCTAGACCAACTCCTCAGAGTTGTCTTCTGGGCTATAGTCCTCAATAAGACTCTAAAAAAATTTAAAAAAAAACAAAAACTTATAACTCTTATGTTGTGTGTTCTTCTTTAAGTCAATAGTACTGTCATTTTTTTTCATGTCATCTGTACATTGGTGACCTCATTTTCCCCTTACACAATAGCTTACATTTCAGTTCATTGCTGCAATCAATTTTACCTAGATTTTTGTATAGCCTGAAAAATATATCCATTCTTTGTCTCCTTTCTATATATTCTTAAAACAGCAGATGACTCTGTTAAAATCTGAATTAGATTAAATTACTTGTTAGTTTAAAGCTCTCCAATGTCTTTCCATTTCACTCAGGAAAAACTAAGTATTTTAAATGTCTTATAAGCCTGTATATAGCCTCTCTGGATGTTTCATACCACTCTCCCTTTTTCTCACTCAATTTAAGCCACATGTTTCCACCAGAAATCTTTGTATTTGCTTTGTGACTTTGCCTGGAATATTTTCCTTCCAGATATCCATGAAGCTCCCCCTCTCACTTCCATGATTCCAAGAAAAATAATGTTGCAAGTATGATAATTTCAGTCACAAAAATCAAGTATGCGAATGTTAACTTTGTTTCTCGTTTATTACTGAGCTCAACATAGTGTATTTCCCTTCATTAACTGAATTTTTAATCAAGCTTTAATCACTTGTTAAAACTTGGTGTTAGAAGTCTGTCACTCTTTCTCACCTGCTTTTCCTCAAAGGTAATAAAAATTCCTGGCTTTTGAGTGGTTTACTTAAGAGATATGACATGGAAATGGGGATACATTTGTTTCAGAGAAATAGGTTCTGCCAGGACAAATTGTTGCTTGAAGTGTATCCTTCGTATTTGTTTGCAGGGTTCTTTGTAACAACAGAGAGCTGGAAACGGCTTCAGTATCCTAAATGGAAGATAGTGCTTGGCACATTTACAGTGAAATGCTACACAGCCATTAAAAAATAATGAAAATATATCTGAAAATACTGGTTTGGAAAGATCATCAAACTGAGTGAGAAATACATGTAAGTGAGAAGATAGATACAGAACTGTGTATATAGCATAGTTCCTATATATTCTCTCTTGCTCAGTTGCTCATTGTGTCCAGCTCTTTGCAACGCCATGGACTGCAGCACACCAGGCTTCCCTGTCCTTTGCCATCTCCCAGAGCTTGCTCAAACTCATGTCCATGGAATCAGTGTATGTGTATACAGAGTTATAGTTATATGATATAAATAATAAAAATATTTGATTTAGTACATTTAAGTAACCACTTTAGTATAGATGAGTCCTTTTTGGGAAAAGGGGGCTAAAAGAGACAGTTTTCATTCAGTTTCTTTTTCACAGCCTTATTTAAAAAGCATGCACATATTTTTAATTTCTGTGTTTAAACTTTAACATACATTAAATATTATTGAACTGAGTCATTTAACATCAACTTATTTCTTTGTTATTCAGAAGACAGCAAATTAACTCTTAGAATTTTATGTGAGCATAGTACCATAGTACTGGGGAGCCCATAAAAGAAAAAGGAACAATCACCTACCTAACAAAATTAAGATATAATAGGGAAAATAAGATTCACAGAAACAGTAAGAGAAGAACATAAAAATCATATAATACAGACTAATGTAAATGTGTAAACTGAGTCAAGGAGAAGACAAATTGCCAGGGATTTTCAGCTAAAAAGAATGATCTTTTGAATTTGGTGTTGGAAGAAATGTAAGGGTTAGATTGTCATTGTTTAATTGCTAAGTTATGGCCAACTCTTTGCTACACCATGGACTCTAACCCACCAGGCTCCTCTGTCCATGGGATTTCTGAGGCAAGAATACTGGAGTGGGTTGCCATTTCCTTCTTCAAGAGACCTCCCAGACACAGGGAGCAAACCCATATCTCCCGTATTAGCAGGCAGACTCTTTACCACTGAGCCACTAGGGAGACCCAAGGGTTAGATTAAGGGACAGAAATGGAGAATATAATCCATGAGAAAGTGACAGACATTAGGAAGCTGTAGTAACATCAAAGGTAACAAACCAGCAAGTTCAAAATGTTTTAGGACAGTGTATTGGCAAGTGTGAGAATTAATAGGTATGGTTGGAGACCGGGGAGGAAATAAATTGAAGACTAACATAGAAATCAAAGCCTGAGTATTTCAGTCTATAGTGGAGGAATAAAACTTGGATGCAGAGAAGAGGAAGAATTCAAAATATGCTGGAAAAGTAAAGACATTCTTATGTACAGTCTGATTGAATGTAAGCACTGCAAGCTAATTTTCAGAGAATAAATGTTTCAGAAAAAATATTTCTATTGATAGAATATCATGTGTATCCAATTGAAAGCTGAAGAATAGAAAAAAAATTAGCCTTATAAAATGTCTGATATAATTACTGATAAAGACAGACACAAATAACTACAAATCTATTTAATAAAACTGAATGTAAAACTCGAGATAAAATAAAAACATAATAAAGAATAACCTAGATACAAAATTTAGATATAACAGAAAATATTGAGAAACTAGGCAGATGGAATGAGAAAAATTAAAATGCACTGCTAACTCATTTTCTCTTAAGGGACTGGAATGTTTTTGTGGAACTCTTAGTACAACGTTTCAACCTTGACTCCAAACATTAGGAAGCAGTGCTGTCTCCCTGTAAATTTCTTTGGACTGACCAAACTCTCCAAGATGGTGTGAAGAGAAAGGAGTAAGATCCAAGGTCTAGGCTGCTTAGATTGCCCTGAACCCCTACACAGAGCACCAGAAGACTGAGCATCTGCTTTTGCTTAGGGGACATTTCTTAATAAACAAGGATTCCTTTCAAGTAACAATGCCACAGTAACTAGACGAGGTAACTTGGATTTAAAACTACTTACTGTAGTTGTATAGGTGTCATTACTTAACACCTGTTCCAACTTGGGTCAGAGAGTAGCGATAAGTTTGCAATGCTCAAGTTTCTCTTGCATTTCTTTTTGGGAAATGGGAAAGATATCCCATTCTTTCCCTTCATTGACATCATTCTTGGTCTCCGTCAGAGACCCTTTCCAAACTCCTCCCAGACTCTTCCTCACTGTTGTACTCTCCAGGCCACATGTGTGCCTCCCATTATTGTTTACTTCATTTGCTTGGGGATTTTCTTATTTTAATTCACTTTCATAAAGTAGGATCCTATTGTCAGGTCACTACAATAAAACTTCAATAAGTACACTTAATGCTACTTGGTCTGATTTCTAATACTTTCTCATTTTCATTTCTGAGGTAGGCTGAATAAGGTCCACTCAAAAATGTCTATTCCCTTGCCCCTGGGACCTGTAAATACATTATATTGCATAGCAAAAGCTGTGTGATATGATGATGGTAATGGAATTTGAGATGAGGAGACTATTCCTTTGAGTCTAATCACATGAGGCTTTAATCATAGAGGAGACTTCTTTCCCAGCTCAAGTCAGAGAGAGACAATGTAAGAAGGATTCAACCCATGCTTACTGACTTTGAAGACTGAGGAAGAAAGGGAACTAGATGCCAAGGAATGCAGGTGGCATTAATGGAACAGCTCTCAACTGACATCTAGCAAGGAAGCAGAACCTTAGTCCTATATCTGTAATGAACTGATATCTATCAACTGACGAAGTGTGGTTGATTTTTTCCCCAGAGCTTCCAGAAGGGAGTGTGGGCAGTTCCAACACCTTGATTTCAGTCTCTGAGACTCAGCAAACACCAGAGGCCACTAAACTTCTTACCCATAGAAACTGTGAAATTTATAAATTTGTGTTGTATTTAGCTACTAAGTTACTGGTAATTGACATGGCAGCAGTAGAGAGCTAATATAATTTCATCATGTGGTTAAGAGGACATGGCTTTTATTGTCCCTGTTCTTGTTCTTTCCTTTTCCCCTCAATATCACCTTTGTTGTTGTTCAGTTACTAAGTCAGGTCCAACTCTCTGTGACCCAATGATCTACAGCTTGCCAGGCCTCCCTGTCCCTCACCAGAATACACGTAAACTCATAGTCATTGAGTCAGTAATGCCATCAAACTATCTCATCATCCTCTCTCATCCCCTTCTCTTGCCCTCAGTCTTTCCCAGCATCAGGGTCTTTTGCAATGAGTCAGTTCTTTGCAACAGATGGCCAAAGTATTAGAGTTGCAACATCAGTTCTTCCAATGAATATTCAGGCTTGTTTGATCTCCTATAAGTCCAAGGGACTCTTAAGAGCCTTCTCCAGCACCACAATTCAAAAGCATCAGTTCTTCAGTGCTCAGCCTTCAAGATCAAACTCTTACATCCATACATGACTACTGAAAATACCATAGCTCTAACTATATGGACCTTTGTTGGTGAAATGATGTCTTTGCTTTTTCATATGCTGTCTAGGTTTGTCATAGTTTTTCTTCCAAGGGGCAAGCGTTTTGTGTTTTGTTTTGTTTTTTAAATTTCATGGCTGCAGTTACTGTCCACAGTGACTTTGGAGCCCAAGAAAATAAAATCTGTCACTTTTTCCATTTTTTTTCCATTTATTTATCATTTATATCATGATATTAGTGTTTTGAATGCTGAGTTTTGAGCCAGCTTTTTCACTCTCCTCTTTGATCCTCATCAAGAGGCTCTTTTGTTCCTCTTCACTTTCTTGCCATTAGAGTGGTATCATCTGCATATTTGAGGTTGTTGATATTTTTCCTGGCAATCTTGACTCCAGCTTGTGAGTCTTCCACCTCAGCATTTTGCATCATGTACTCTGTATATAAGCTTAATAAGCAGAGTGACAATATCCTTTGATGTAATCCTTCTAATTCGGAATCAGTCCCTGGTTGCATGTCCCTTTCATACAGGTTTCTCAGGAGGCAGGTAAGGTGGTCTGGTATTGCCATCTCTTTAAGAATTTTCCACAGTTAGTTGTGATCCACACAATAAAAGGCTTTAGTGCAGTCAGTGAAGCAGAGTAGATGTTTTTTGGAATTCCCTTGATTTTTATATGATCCAGTGGATATTGGTAATTTGAACTCTGGTTCCTCTGCCTTATCCAAATCCAGCTTATACATCTGAAAGTTCTTGGTTCATATACTGTTGAAGCCCAGCTTAAAGGATGTTGAATATTACCTTGCTAGCATGTGAAATGAGGGTAATTGTATGGCAGTTTGAACATTCTTTGGTATTGCCTTTCTTTGGAATTTTAATGAAAACTGACCTGTTCCTGTCTTGTGGCCACTGCTGAGTTTTCCAAATTTGCTGGCATATTGAGTGCAGCACTTTGATAGCATCATCTTTTAGGATTTGAAATAGCTCAGCTGGAATTCCATCACCTCCACTAGCTTTCTATGCAATAGTGGTTCCTAAGGCCTTCTTGACTTCTCACTTCCGAATGTCTGGTTCTAGGTGAGTGGCAATACCATCAGGATTATCTTGGTCATTAAGACCTTTTTTGTGTAGTGCTTCTGTGTGTTCTTGCCATATCTTCTTAATCTCACCTGTTAGGTCCTTCACATTTCTGTCCTTTACTGTTCCCACCCTTGCATGAAATGTTTCCTTGGTATCTCCAATTTTGCTGAAGAGATTGCTAGTCTTTCCCATTCTATTGTTTTCCTCTATATATTTCTATTGTTCACTTCAGAAGACTTCCTTATCTCTCCTTGCTATTCTCTGGGACTCTGCATTCAGTTGGGTATATCTTTCCCTTTCTCCTTTGCCTTCTACTTCTCTTCTTTTCACAGCAGTTTGTAAGGCCTCCTCAGACAACCACTTTGCCTTCTTGCATTTCTTTTTAATGGGGATGGTTTTGGTCGCCACCTCCTGTAAAATGCTATGAACCTCCATCCATAGTTTTTTAGTTGCTGTGTCTACCAGATCTAATCCCTTGAATCTATTCATCACTTCCACTGTAAAATCATGCTGAATTTATGTCATACCTGAATGATCTAGTGGCTTTCTCGACTTTCTTCAGTTGACGCCTGACTTTTTCAATAAGGAGCTCATGATCTGAGCCGCAGTCAGGTACAGGTTTTATTTCTGCTGACTATAGTGAGCTTTTCCATCTTCAGCTCCAAATAATGTAATCAATATTATTTCAGTATTGACCATATGGTGATGTCCATGTGTAGAGTTCTCTCTTGTGTTGGAAGAGGGTGTTTGCTATGACCAGCACGTTCTCGCAGAACTCTGCTAGCTTTGTCCCGCTTCATTTTGTACTCCAAGACCAAACTTGCCTGTCACTACAGGTATCTCTTGACTTCCTACTTTTGAATTCCAATCCCCTATGATGAGAACCACATCTTTTGTTGTTGTTGTTGGTAGTTCTAGAAGGTCTTATAGGTCTTTATAGAGCCAATTAGTTTCAGCTTTTTTGGCATCAGTGGTTGGGGCATAGACTTGGATTATTGTGATGCTGAATGATTTGCCTTAGAAAGAAACAGATCATTCTTTCAGTTTTGAGATTGTACCCAAGTACTGCATTTTGGACTCTTATTGACTATGAGGGCTACTCCATTTCTTCTAAGGGATTCTTGCCAACAGTAGTAGATATAATGGTCATCTGAATTAAATTTGTCCTTTCCTGTTGGTTTTAGTTCACTGATTCCTAATACAATAGATTCTTTCCCAGATCAATACATCCCACTCAACATACATTTAAATAATTTTAAATGTTAAAAAACTCATGAATGGGATTTAAAATATGATATATGTGGCCTAAAACAGCAGAAATTATGAAAACAAACAAATGAGTCCATATGGCACAAATGAGCAAAAAAGGAAAACATTAAGAAAGCATTATAAAAGAGATAGAAATTATTTAAAAAGTCAATGCAAACAAAATAATACAGTTATAAATGCAAATGGGAAATTAGACTGTAAAATAAAATCCCAAATGACATAATTAGAGAAATGCAGAAAGATTAAGTATCGAAGCACTTACAAAAGCATATATAATGCATTCAGGTTATAAGAAGGCCTTGGTCTCTCAGTCAATGTTACATGGCAGGCTGGATGGGAGGGAATTTGGGGCAGAAAGGATACATGTATATTCATGCCTGAGTCCCTTCGCTATATACCTGAAACTGTCACAACATTGTTAATTGGCTATACTCCAATACAAAATGAAAAGCTTAAGAAAACAAACAACTTTAATCATATGTATAAAAGAAAAAGAAGGCATTGTTTACAATAATAACATTAGCAATGAATTAAAAGCAAAAGGCACAAACTAGAATAAAGGTCTTCTTTTTATATTTTAAATTACATAATTTATGTAAAAGATTTAAGTGATATGAATCACCCCTTAAATAAAATTTTATTGAATTATATAAAGCAAAAATTTGTAAATGTAAAGAGAACTTGAAAGAAATAAAGAGTTAAAGATATCATGTAGTATTTTCCAAAAAAAATGGTGCATGTGCTCTGAATTAAAGAATAAAATTTATTTAAATATATTAAAACATGCTTTACAATTGAAATGAAGTGTCTTTACCAGCGCCTATTAATTTGCCATGGCAAAAATGGACATAAATTCCTGAAAAGAGATATTTAATGATTTATATTCCCTATGCTAAATGCTTTACTTTATATCAGAAAATTGCAGCAATAAATTAACATTAAAGATCTAATCATTTAGAGACCTTAAAAAATAATTTACGTAGTATTTGTTGGTGCAAACAATAGTACAATATAGAATATTAGAAATCAATAACCATAAGAAGGTATATGGAATCTGGCCAAGGGAGTAACTCAGAGGAAAATTCATAGAATAACTGTATAGAACTAACTAAAAAAAACAGGAAAGAGTTGCAGTAGGACCATAAAATAAGAAAAAGAGAAAGATGGTTGGCTGTATCTTGCTTTTCTAGAAAAATATAAATTACCAAAATTAATTGAAAGAAGATATGACTATGTTAAGAAGAGGGGAAATTATTCTTACCCCAACACTGCCTAAAAGGAACATCTCTTGGTCCATTCTAAAAACCAAATTTGGAGCTTTCCTAGTGGCTCAGTGGTAAAGAATCTGCTTGCCAATGCAGGCGACACGTGTCTGATCCCGGGTCTGGGGAGATCCCACATGACTGGGAATAACTAAGCCTATGCGCCACAGCTAATGAGCCTGTGCTCTGAGGCTGGGGGCCACAACTACTGAAGCCCGCGTGCCCTAGAGCCTGTGCTTTGCAACGAGAGGGCCACAGCAAGAAGAAGCCTGTGCGCTGCTGCTGAAAGCAGCCCCCGCTCTCTGTAACTAGAGAAAAGCCTGCACAGTAGCAAAGACCCAGCACAGCCAAAAATAAATAAATAAAAGAAATTCTTTTTAAAAGCAGGAAAAAACTCATGTGTTCTATTATTACTCTGAATTATAATGCCATTCTAACAAGAGGATGGGAAAGAATGTAAATATGTAGGAGCAGTAGATGGCTTCCATCCACGATTAGTACTGGTCAAAATGGAGCAGACTGCTCTGATAGAAATGTGTCCCCAAATGATGCACAGCATAGTTCTCCACTGTGAGAGGAATGTTTTGCTTTGAAAGTCCAGCCACTGCAAAAATGAACCAGTAAGGCCCGGTGAATTTGTCCAGTTGCTTTGTTACCCATGACAAGAGAAGTGAGCCCAAATGGACTATTTAATATGGTCTGGGGAACGCATCTTTGAATTGGCTTTCAGTCCTTTCCTATTTCTTCAGTTCCTCTGCCCTTCATTCCTTCTCCCTGAATCACTTCCCAAACTATCCTCAACACGGAGAGGATTGTAGACTCCACTTTCAGGAGAACCCAAGTTAAAACTTGGGAGAAAGATGGTGACATACTGAAAGGAAAGATGAGATTGTATTTTACTGGAGTCTAGCTTTTTCTGTGGATGCTAGAAATCACTACAGCATAAATGTTTAATGACCTAAATTTATACCATGTATAATCCTTCTACTTTGGGTGGATCATAAGAGGGAAAGAATATTCCTTACTATTTCACTTTGCTTTCACTCCTTACTATTATATAACAAAACTAATTTGAAAGTCCCTTTACATACACATAAATAAACTTTCCTTATGAGAAAACACTCCCCTCAAATTTTTAAGAATAAATCATGCCTGATGTTGTTAATGCACATGAGCTTTACTGGTCTTTAAATACATATAATTTTTTCAAAAGCCTTAAATCTAGAATGAAAAATTTAAAAAACAAATTTCAGGAAAGTCAGGGATACAATGACAGAATCTTTGCATGAAAACCCTTTGGCATTCTTTCAAAAATTTTTAAACTTATCATTCAACAAGAGAAAGTCTGTTTAACACCCTCTGTGCTTTCAGAGAAATTAACACTTCAGCAGATGTCAATGATGCTGTTTTTTTCTCTTTAAGTGATGGCCTTGTTCAAATTCAAGCTTTAGAGCAGTTTTTCTAAATGCACATCCTTAAGACATTTATGGACTATAATGAAGATCTATTGTAGGAAATGTCTAAATTACCAGTTTGGGGAGGGGAAGGAAAAATTAATAGCAAAGGGAAGAAATAGACGAATGCCTCTGATTGACATTATTGTTCACTGTTCTTTTCACTCCTCAAATTAGAGCCTTCTTCATAACCGGCCATAAATACCTATTTCTATTTTATAATGTATGTGCTCCCATTCCATGGGTGACCAAAAGGAGTTTTCCTGTTGACTGTGAACTGTCCATCTTGCTGACAGTGCTGGAAATGAACAGCCTTGCGGATGTGAGACAGATTATCAATCCTGGGGAGAGTAATCTGTTCAGAATTGAGGGGCCCCATTGCTCTGAGATTGGTCTGGATGTGTACAATTATGAAGTCAATCCTGAGAGAGAAGATCTAGAACCTGGGGAGGAAAAATAAGCACAAAGCTGGAGATAGACAGCAACAGTGGTAGGCTCTGACCTGGAATGATATTTTAGATAAACTGTTTTCTTCTTCTTTTCTTCAGTGTGAAGAGACTTTGCAGTTTTATGGCATAAGTTTTCAAGTCTCCGATTTGGCTATGGGGAATAGTGTAAAAATAACTGATGAGAATTTACACTCAGATTTACCCTTTTTATTTTCTCCCATGGGGGTCAAAGTAGTTATGTATAAAACTTAACTAATTGTTAGGGGTTAGAGATATCATACAGGGCTTCCCTGTAGCTCAGCTGGTGAAGAATCTGCCTGCAATGCAGGACACTCCCATTTGATTCCTGGGTGGGGAAGATCGGCTGGTGAAGGAATAGGCTACTTACTCCAGTATTCTTGGGTTTCCCTGGTGGCTCAGCTGGTAAATGATCCTTCTGCAATGTGGAAGACCTGGGTTCGATCCCTGAGTTGGGAAGATCCCCTGGAGAAGGGAGTGGCTACATACTCCAGTATTCTGGCCTGGAGAATTCCATGGGTGCATGGGGCACAAAGAGTGGGCCATGACTTTCACCTTCAGTTTTCTTTCTTTTCTCTGGAAAAGGAAATGTCTACCCTCTCCAGTATTGTTGCCTGGAGAATCCCATGGGCAGAGGGGCCTGATGGACTACAGTTCATGGGGTTGCAAAGAGTTGGACATGACTGAGCGACTAACAGTTTACTTTCACTTCAAAGATATCAATGATTAATCACTGGTGGGTCCAGAAATAAAACCTGTTCTAGGATCCACACTCTTCTAATTTTCCTTTGGTTGGGGAGAGGGCACACCAATGCTACAAATTAAAATTGTTGTTCCGTAAGGGATAACAGTATCCAAGAACCAAATTGTTTGTCTTTGATCACCAAAAATAGTATCTCCAGCTGCAAGTTCCATTATGAATTTCCCTCATAATGAAAAAGCTGCAGAGGGCAAGGTGTTAAACATACCCAAGGATATAAGTGATATTATCCTGCAGGGTAGTACATGCATTCCGTGTCTCTTCTAGATTGCCAGAGAGCACTTTATAAGAAGGATCTGATGGTGCTTTTAGAACTCTTTACCAACTGCAGTGTTTGAGACTTCCTTTTCTTACTGTTTTATATTTACAGATAAAAATCTAACCAGCCTGGCAGTTTTCTAGTTAATCTGATTATTTGGGACAGCCAGATTAAATAATTCAGTTCCCAGCTGGAATATGATTGACCTGAATGACCTGGTTTGGCAGTTTGCAATTACCCAGTTGACGCACATATTGCCAAATCTCCACTTCGTGGCAGTTTTGCAGTGTCTGGAACCCCTGCTTTAAGTATTAGTCCCATGAGACCTAAGCTGGCTCTTGCTGCTAACGAGTTTAGTTACACACACATCGCCTGCTCACAGCCTCTTTCATTGCCCCAAATCCAGTTACAGAACTAGGCAAGAGACAGGGAGAGAGTCAGAGAACCAGGGTGAGATGGCGTTTTGAAGGGTTGGGCAAGGTCATGGCTTTTATAGTGAAGGAGGAGCAGGAATATGTCACGAATTGAGGAAAACTGTTACTTCTCATTTTCTCCTCAGCCTCACTGGGGACTTGAGTTAAAGCAGCCAGCAGACACACATGGCATCTGCAGTGACTTAGAGCGAGTTCCCTGCAGTCTTCCCCCTGATTGGATTGAGCGTTTCTCAGGAATCCTATGAGGGTTTTCGCTTGCAGAGTTCTGGGAGACAGCAGGGCTGCCCAAGAGCCCCACCCTTCTGGCATGTTCTGTTTGGCAGAGATGCCTACCTGAGTGGCCCAGAGCCACCCAGCCTGGCTGTGGAGACGGGCAGAGTCTGCAAGTCAGCAAAGCCCTGGTTCCAGACATTTTTGGTCATTGATTTAATTTCTACTTTCAAAAATATCCCTGAAGCAAGCAGTGAGCAGTGTGTAAGAGATCTTGTGTCTTTTTGCCCCTCCTTCTATATTATCCATGTCTAATTAAGAGGCATTTTTCCCCCCATGAGCTTAGTTTCAAGTATAACTAAGTGACATAAAATTGCTGCAAAAACTGGATTGGAGGAATCAAGTCACAAGATGAGGTTTTACCTCAAAAATTTTCTTCACTGCCACCCTTGGCACTGAAAACCACCCAGATACACACCACATGAAGAGGCATATTTATAAAGATTGAATTGTCACTAACTTAAACATCAAAAATGAGAGCGCAGTTCTAAGAAATTTTAGTCTTAGAGCCAAGGTAAAAATCATCTAATATCTTTATCTAAAATATAACATAAATAGGCATACCTGTGTGTAACTGTAAGGTGGAAAGTAATATGTAAAATGTTGAAACAAGATAAAAAGATAAATTATCTTAAATGACAGCCAAATTGACTTACATATTAGAACCTTTCTAAATGGAACATTTTATTGAGGGAAACAGTGGTTGTCAGAGATATTTTAGATAAGATTTTATCTTTATTTATTAAAAAGATTTCAGAACATCTTACTTACATGGGAGAAGAGGTAGGAACTAAATGATTTTGAGGAGCCTCTTGTAAATCTATAACTCAGTAGTTTCTGTTCTGATAGTCTGCCTGCCATGTGTAGTTAGAGGACTAAAACACAAAAGTGCCTGTTGGTCTCTGACTATTCTTTAATTCACTCTTTAATATTAAGACTGGAGAAGGAAATGGCAACCCTCTCCAGTCTTCTTGCCTGGAAAATCCCATGGACGGAGGAGCCTGGTGGGCTACAGTCCATGGGGTCACAAAGAGTCGGACATGACTGAGCAACTTCACTTTCACTTTTAATATTAAGAAAGTCCTTCTTGGCCCTATTCAAGGGCATTCAGTTGTTATTGCTTAGTCACTAAGTCATGTCCGACTCTTTTGTGACCCTATAGACTATAGCCCGCCAGGGTCCTCTGTCCATAGGATTTCCTAGGTAAGAATACTGGAGCGAGTGGCCATTTCCTTCTCCAGGGGATCTTCCCAACACAGGGGTCAAACCCATATCTCATGCATTGGCAGGCAGATTCTTTACCACTGAGCCATCAGGGAAGCCCCATACTTAAGTTCAAAGCAATACCAAGAATTGGCAGTTATGGCAGCATTATAGTGGCATGCCAGGATATACAGATCCTGGATTTCACTATAATTATCTTTTCTCTTTCTCTCCATCTAGTCTGGAAGCAATTTTGTGAACTCATCATCATAAGGATAGTCATTCTTGACAGGATTTGAGTTTGGATTTCAAGTCTTGGGAGGATTCTTGAATTGTTAAACAAGGTCAAGAAGCACGTTGTTTGGAGCAGGAGAGGAGGGGCTTCTAAACCCCTGAATGTGTTAGAAAGCCATCTGTGTCTTTAAGATGCCCATTGAGAAAGGTCCTGGGAGTGGGACTGCCTAGTAAATATCACTCCAGTGAAAGGCTTTGGGAAAGATGACCTAAGTGGTCCCAGAAATAATTCTCTTTCTGACTGATATATCTTCTCATCCGTCAGGTTTCCAAATAGACCTTTTTAGTGCTGTCAGATTGTTGGTTCTCTGTGGAATACCAATAACTTAATTTTTTGAATTTTTTTTACCCATCTCTGTGTTTTCCACAGACCTCTGGAATGTTGGTCAACATGGTGTCAGTTATATACACTTGCAGAGACTCATTAGCTTCCTGAGCTTTATTTGCATCTTATTCTTTCTCAATGATTTTGGCAAAAGACAAAGAAAAGTTCATGGAAAAGGGAAAAACTGGGCTTGAAGGGTATTGAGGAGAGAGATATTGTGAACTAACTTTAGTTACAGAATGAGACACTGTTATTTAATGTTCAGTCTGAAATATGCCAGAATACAGAAACTCATTTTCATTGGATTGTTATTTTATCAAAATCAGACAAAATGAGGCTGTCAGAAGCTTTGCATTGTCCTAGTAATTGCATGTGCCATCTGTACTGTGATTCTTAGCGATGGGTTCTTATGATTAAGCAAAGGGTATGTTAAATGCCCAGAATGTCTCCATATTCTATGGATATTTTTTTTTAAAAAGCATGCTTTTCTTCTGAAAAATAAATAGGAAAACAGAAATGATATAAGAACATAGCCAAAACCAAGCAAAAGTTACATTAATGTACCTGAACTGTCATTGCTCTTCATGTTGTAAACGCTCATATTCCAGCGTATTCCTTTTGCTCTTTTATAATCAGATGGGCTCTCATAGGTGCAGTTCCTAGGGATGGGTATCACTGCTAATATGTCTAAGTATTCTAGGTATGAAATGGGCCCAAAGTACAACCCTATAAACTTACATTCTCCTGGGGATAAAGATGAGGTGCTTACCACCAAGAGTTGGAGTCTGTGTGACTGTCCTCTCCAAGTTACTCTCTTGGGCCAGCTTCAGGCAAAGATGTGAAATAAGTAAAATGTACCCCTGGTGCTCTAAGTCTTCTCATTTCTATTCTTCTACATTCGTCAGCATTCATTCTCCTTAGTGTCTTAACCTTGTCAGAATTTTGCTCTCAGAAAAAGAGCTCCTTGAAATCTTTTTAAGTCTTAGTATGAAATTCTTTGTGTGACCTCTCCCAGGGCGATTTGAATGTTAGCTTCTAATGCTAACTATAGAATGAGATGCTCTTCCCCATCTGAGTCATTCCAGGCATCACCAGGCAGGTTAGGAAGAGATTCTGGAGGGACACGAAAGAAAGCCTTCTCAGCACTGTGATACATATGCTGACTTCACACACACACACACATGCAATGAAAGCGGATGTTAACAGGCATCACCTCTCCATCTGTGTTAGAAGGCAGTTACAGTCATCTGTATGTTTCTCACTAAATTCTGTACTTATAGGTAAGTAAGACTCAAGTGAGAGGTCAAGCAATTTTGTCAAGGTTACACAATTAGTCAATACAAGATCCAGGATAAAAAGCTCAGCCAATGCCCAAGCTCCTTTCTCTGTATATTCTAATCATTTTTGTTGATTTGAATGTGTACTGAAAGTGAGGCATTTTCTGGGCTTAAGTGCATATAAAACTAGGGGAGAAACCAAGTGAGAAAAATGTAAAATCCTCTCAGAAATCCCAGGGGGAGGCCAGATTGATTTTAATGTCTGAAGTCTTCATTCATTTTTTTACCATTTCTAAAGAGACGCTTCATGTATCATCTTTGTGTCATCTCCTGCTTTGGTTAAGGAATGGTGTTGCTCTTTGATTACTGGCTGATCTCTCATAACTTCCATGCTGTGAGGCATGAAACATTTCACATCACAAAACATGGCATTCTCACTATGGAGTAACTAAATATTTATTTCCCTGGAAATGTTCAGCAGGGTCTGGGTGGTTTGTTTGTGCATTTTCTTACTTTTCCCCTTTTGTTAATTTCATTACTGTCAACGTTTTGTCATAAAATTCTTTGCTTGAAGATCACACACAAAACTAATTCAGTGTTCTTTCGTCATTGCTGCTGCCTTCTCTATTGCCTATGGAAATGAGTGTTGTATCATTAGGTGGGCTTATAGGAACTCAGAACAGGGAGGAAGGCCATGATAATGAAACTTCTCAGTGTCTGACACTCCTTCTACATTTACTGCTCCTAAACTACCTATGCCCATCCCAACAAGGAGAAGCTAGAAACACAATATCATATTTTAATTATTGCTGTATTAAGCAAACAGTATTTTAAGAGAATGGTTGACTTGCATTAGCAATGCAGTGAAAGCAATGTTTTCATTTATTTAGCAGGTATTAATGGCCTCCTATATTACATATGCCAGGCACTGTTTTGAGGCTAAAAGGAAACACTGAAGAGCAAGAGATGCAGCCCTGCTCTGCTATGGACTAGTTGGGAAAAGAGATATTAGTCAAATGAGAGTGCAAAAGAACGTATGATTATAAACAAAGATTTGTGCTAGGAAGGCAGGGGAGAGAGGGAGATGGAAAGGGAGGGGCTTTCTACGCAGCAAAGGAACCTGGCCTAGAACATGACGAAGTAAGGTGAAGCTTCTAGTGTTCATATGAGGCAGTGGGATGAAAAAGAGCTTTATAAACAGAATGGTGGGATCAAAGGCCTGGTGTTTGCAAGGAAAGTGGAGAATTTAGATATCGAGAGAAGGCAGTTTGGCCTGAGCTCATCAACAAAGTGAGAAGGTGGTGATTAACAAGACTAGGGAGATAAGCAAGGACCAGGCCCAGCAGACACTGAAGCAGTGATATGGATGCAATTGTTCAGTTTAACAGCTATGGGAAGCTACTGTGGAATTTTAAGCTTGGGGGATAATATGATTGGTTGGCTTTGTATTTGAAAAGATTCCTTTCTGCTCCTTGCAGACTTTGAGTTTGGTCAAAGGGAACCCAGTGATCAATTTTGTTCTCTAGTGTCCAATTATTATTTATGACTTTATTGTTAAGAGAAAAATGAGAAACATGTTCTATAATGCTATCAGTGAGTTTATTTCTTTCTCCCCTCCCTCCTTTTCCTACCCTCTCTCTCCTCCCTCCCTTTCCTACCCTCTCTCCCTTTTCCCTCCCTCCCTTTCTCCTCCTATCTTTCCTTCCTTCCTTCCCTTCCTTCCTTCTTCTGTTCTTGAATTAATACTATTAAGGCTGGCTTAGTCAAATAGAAAAAAGCTCTTTGGAGAAAACATCATTAAGCTTCACTTATAAAGAGGCATAGAAAATTTTTAATTCTCATACAGTGCATGAATAAAGACTCATTAAATAATAAATGGCAAAGTACAGGTTTATAAGCTAGGAGCAAATTTATTTCTCATATGAAAATAATGTACAGGGAAGACGTGATATGCTTCCATATGTACAAAGATATTTTAATCATTTTTGGAGTGTTCTTCTAAGAAATGTGGCTGTTTTTAGAGAAACATGAAATCTCTTTACCCAGAGAGAAGTCCATCAAAGCACACTGGACAGATGGTTATAATATTTCTCTTAATGTGAAAGGAAGCTCTTATTTGATTGACCGATTCATTCACTAAATAACACATTCTTATAAATGTCCACCCTGTGTCAGATACTGATTCGAGAGATATACTAGAGAATTAGAGATAGCTGTTGTTCTTATGAGGCTTTTATTTTGGGTGGAGTAGATATTAAATAATCAAGGAAATACATTGTATGTTAAATGGTATAAACAAAAGAAAAGCAGGAAGGGGGTGGAATAAGATATCATGAATTGTACTTGTAAACATGTATATGCTACCAGTAAGGTTTATTCTTGGTATGCATATACCTACACATATGTATATGTACATATACTTGTATGCACAAATTCACATTGAGAGAAATATCTCACTGATGAGGCGGCACTTGAATCAGTCAAAATACTGACACACTGAATGAAAGAAAATCAGAGAAATCACTTTAAAAAATTTTGCTCCACCCATTGGTGAAGACACACCAGTTCAGTTGCTGAGTTATGTCCTACTGTTTGCAACCCCATGGACTACGACACGCCAGGCTTCCCTGTCCTTCACTATTTCCCGGAGTTTTTTCAAATTCATGTCCATCAAGTCAGTGATGCCATCCAACCATCTCATCCTCTGTCATCCCCTTCTCCTCCACCCTTCAATCTTTTCCAGGATCACAGTCTTCTCCAATGAATAAGTTCTTCCCATCAGGTGACCAAAGTATTGGAGCTTCAACTTCAGCATTAGTCCTTTCAAAGAATTCAGGGTTGATTTTCTCTAGGATTGATGTAAAGGCAGTTTAGATCAATTGGGCAGTTTGATCTCCTTGCAGTCCAAGGGACGCTCAAGAGTCTCCTCCAACACCACAGTTCAAAAGCATCAATTCTTCGGCTCTCAGCTTTCTTTATGGTCGAACTCTTACATCCATATGTGACTACTGGAAAAACCATAGCCTTGACTAGATGGACCTTGGTTGACAAAGTAATGTCTCTGCTTTTTAATATGCTGTCTAGGTTGGTCATAGGTTTTCTTCCAAAGAGCAAGGGTATTTTAATATCATGGCTGCAGTCACCATCTGCAGTGATTTTGGAGCCTCTTTGGCTTCATGATCTTCAATTATCTAAATGCTGAGTTTTAAGCCAGCTTTTTCACTCTTCTCTTTCACTCTCATCAAGAGGCTCTTTTGTTCCTCTTTGCTTTCTGCCATTAGGGTGGTGTCATCTGCATATCTGAGGTTATTGATATTTCTCCCTGATATCTTGACTCCAGCTTGTGTTTCATCCAGTCCAGCATTTTGCATGATGTACTCTGCATATAAATTAAATAAACAAGGTGAAAATATACAACCTTGATGTATTTCTTTTCCAATTTGGAACCAGTCTGTTGTTCCACGTCCAGTTCGAATTGTTGCTTCTTGACCTGCATACAGGTTTCTCAGGAGGTAAGGTGGTCAGGTATTCCCATCTCTTGAAGACTGTTCCATAGTTTGTTGTGATAGACACAGTCAAAGACTTGAGAGAAGTCAATAAAGCAGAAATAGATGTTCTTCTGCAATTCCCTTGCTTTTTCAGTGATCCAACAGATTTTGGCAATTTGATCTCTGGTTCCTCTGCCTCTTCTAAATTCAGCTTGAACATCTGGAAGTTCTTGATTCACATACTGTTGAAGCCTAGCTTGGAAAACTTTGACCATTACTATGCTAGCATGTGAGATGAATGCAATTGTGCAGTAGTTTGAACATTATTTGGCATTGCCCTTCTTTGGGATTAGAATGAAAACTGACCTTTTCCAGTCCTGTGGCCACTGCTGAGTTTTCCAAATTTGCTGCTATATTGAGTGCAGCACTTTCACAGCATCATCTTTTAGGATTTGAAATAGCTCAGCTGGAATTCCATCAATTCCACTAGCTTTGTTCATAGTGATGCTTCCTAAAGCCCACTTGACTTTGCACTGCAGGGTGTCTGGGTCTAGGTGAGTGATCACACCATTGTGGTTATCTGGATCATTAAGATCTTTTTAGTACAGTTCTTTTGTGTATTCTTGCCACCTCTTAATAACCTCTGCTTCTGTTAAGTTCATACCATTGCTGTCCTTTATTGTGCCCATCTTTGCATGAAATATTGTCTTAGTATCTCTTGATTTTCTTGAAGAGATTGCTAGTCTTTCCCATTCTATTGATTTCCTCTATTTCTTTGCATTGTTCACTTAGGAAGTCTTTCTTATCTCTTCTTGCTGTTCTTTGAAACTCTGCATTCAGATGGATATATCTTTTCTTTTCTACTTAGCCTTTTACTTCTCTTCTTTTCTCAGCTGTTTGTAAGGCCTCTTCAGACAATTATTTTACCTTTTTCTGTCTTCTTGGGGATGGTTTTGATCAGCGCCTCCTGTATAATGTTATGAAAGGCACAGAGTCATCTTGCTTTTTTTTTTTTAAACATCATGCTAAAGTGGCTTGTTGGTATTTGATATTGGACAATCACACCACTGCAACCTCACCTCCACTGCCACCCTCTTTTCTGCTTTAATTCCTTATGGCTGATCTCCTTCTGGCTCTGCCTGGAGTGCCTACTATTCGATGATTATGGATGCTATGAAGAGCATGTCTGGGGAAAGATCCACTTCATTTGCAACACAATTTAATTATAAAAGAACTTTTTAAACCAATGTTTTCTTGCTAATTCCTTTCTCAAACTTGGTCTCTCTCTTTTGTTTAGCAGATGTGTTTTCATTACACACCCATTTGGCAATTTTGAAACAAGTTCACAACAGAGCCCATTTTCTAAACAAATCTGCACAAATATGCAAACTGTGAATTTGACATTCAGCTTTACAGCTGCAACAACTGAAGGATAAATAGTTTTGTTAGGAATTACCATCACTAGATTGAAGATTAAAATTCCCTTTCAAGGCAGTATCATCGAACACTATTACTTATCTTGATATCTGGAAACAAAATACTATATTTATTTGTAATAAGAATGACTTCAAAGTATTTAAGAATATATTTCTTCAGTTCAATAGTATGAAAATATGTCAAGTCTAAGCACATTTTAAAAATCACTTTCATGTAAACACTTTCAAGTTGTAAGTCTGTCATTGACTATAATATTGCATAGAATTTTTAAAAATGGATGAGATTGCTGAAAGCACACATATGGGGTTGAATTACAAGCTGTATGTTCTATGTTAATAAATGAACTCATGGGTAAAAGTAATATGACTGAAATACTGACCTGAAATTTCCATTTAGAGTATCAGAATAAGGAAGCAAAATTACAAAAGAGGAATGTGGCAGGATATGCACACCTGGTATTCAAATCTTCTGATTAGGTACAAGCAAGTATTCAAGAAATGCTTTATGACAAGGGCCCCAATTCATCTTGCAGACCCTTAAGATTCACAAACACATGCAAATAAATTGCCCACCTCAGGCTTGCCTAGCTTTCAATAATGTCTGATATAGTAGCAAAGATATTAAGGAAAATCAGTAAGCTGACATCTCACCATGGTGATGATAATTGTTTATCACCCAAAATTTAACTCTTTTTTTAAAGAGCACATGGAAGGACCTCCCTGGTGATTCAGACAATAAAGAATCTGTCTGCAATGCAGGAGGACTAGGTTTAGTCCCTGGGTCCAGAATATCCCTTGCAGAAGGAATGGCTACCCACTTCAGTGTTCTTGCCTGTAGAATTCCATGGACAGAGGAGCCTGGCAGGTTACAGTCCACGGGTCTCAAAGAGCTGGACACAACTACTCCATGAGTCTTAAAGAGTCACTCATGACTAGGCAACTATCACTTTCATGAAAGTGTTACATTATTTTTTGAACTAGCATAGAACTATCTGAGGGACAATTCAAGAACCTACATGAACTTATTGATATGATTTAAATACTTTTATTCTTTGTGGAATTCTGAATAGCATGATATAGAAAGTGTGAGTCAAGAACAGCTGATATACCCACCAACTGTACTTTTTTTTCCCCCAAGAATAACATGAAGGAATTAAAATTGAAAAAAAGGAAAAAGAAAAACAGTTGTTAAATATGGTCTGACTTAGAGTTATGATTAAAAAAAGTAAATTCCATCAAGATTTATGGAAGATAAATTATGAAAGATAATTCACATATAGAAAGATAATTCACACATACACAACTTCCCCTTTTCCTTCAATAACCTAGAAATGAAAGGTAAGGTTGCTGTTACCTGGAGAGTAAGGATATGAGAGGAAAGTACTGAATATAGTTTTTGAATTATATTTAAAATTATATAGGTGTTTGACTCTTGGAAAGTCACTTTCCCTTCTCATTCATAGGGTCCATAATAGTGAGTGATAATTAATGATTAATTACTAGGTTTTCCAAAAATTTTGTTGTTGTTCAGTCACTCAGTTCTGTCCGACTCTTTGCAACCCCATGTGCTAGAGCATACCAGGCTTCCCTGTTCATCACTATTTCCTGGACTTTTCTCAAACTCATGTCCATTGAGTCAGTGATACCATCCAACCATCTCATCCTCTGTCGTCCCCTTCTCCTCCTGCCTTGAATTTTTCCCAGCATCAGGATCTTTTCCAGTGAGTTGGCTCTTCCCATTAGGTGCAAATTATTGGAGCTTCAGCATCAGTCCTTCTAATGAGTATTCAGGGTTGATTTCCTTTAGGAGTGACACGTTTGATCTCCTTGCAGTCCAAGGGACTTTCAAGAGTCTTCTCTAGAACCACAGTTTGAAAGAATTGGTTCTTCAGTTGCTCAGCCTTTTTTATGTCCAGCTCTCATATCCATACATGATTATTGGAAAAACCATAACTTTGACTATATGGACCTTTATCAGCAAAATAATGTCTCTGCTTTTTAATATGCTGTCTAGGTTGGTCATAGCTTTCCTTCTAAGGAGCAAATGTCTTTTAATTTCATGGTTGCAGTCACCATCTGCAGGGACTTGGAGTCCAGGAAAATAACATCTGTCCCTCTTTCTACTGTTTCACCATCTATTTGCCATGAAGTGATGGTACGAGATGCCTTGATAATCATTTTTTCAAAGTTGAGTTTTAAGCCTACTTTTCCACTCTCCTCTTTCACCTTCATCAGAAGGCTCTTTGGTCCCTCTTTGCTTTCTGCCATTAGGGTGGTGTCATCTGCATATCTGAGGTTATTGATATTTCTCCTTGATATCTTGATTCCAGCTTGTGCTTCATCCAGTCTGGCATTTCGCATGATGTACTCTGCATAGAAATTAAATAAGCAGGGTGAAAATACACAGCCTTGATGTACTCCTTTCCCAATTTGGAATAGGTCCATTGTTCCTTGCCCAGTTCTAACTGTTGCTTCTTGATCTGTATACAGATTTCTCAGGAGACAGGTAAGGTTGTCTGGTGTTGCCATCTCTTTAAGAATTTTCCACAGTTTGTTGTGGTCTACACAGTCAAATGTTTTAGCATAATCAATGAAGCAGAATACATGTTTTTCTGGAATTTTCTTGCTTTTTTTTTTTTAATGCTCCAACAGGTGTTGGCATTTTGATCTCAGGTTCCTCTGCCTTTCCTAAATCTAGCTTGTACATCTTGAAGTTCTTGGTTCACATACTTGTACAAGTGGAAGTTCTCAGTTCTAGGCTTCACATGTTGAAGCCTAGATTGAAGGATTTTGAGTATCATCTTGCTAGCATGTGAAATGAGTGCAATTGTACAGTAATTTGAACATTCTTTGGCATTGCCTTTCTTGGGGATTGGAATGAAAACTGACATTTTCCAGTTCTGTGGCCACTGCTGAGTTTTCCAAATTTGCTGGCATATTGAGTGCAGCACTTTCACAGCATCATCTTTTAGGAGTTGAAATAACTCAGCTGGAATTCCATCACCTCCACTACCTTTGTTCATAGTAATGCTTCCTAAGGCCCACTTGACTTTGCACTTCAGTATGTTTGGGTACAGATGAGTGATCACACCATCATGGTTATCTGGATCATTAACATCTTTTTTGTATAGTTATTCTCTGTATTCTTGCCAGCACTTCTTAATATCTTCTGCTTCTGTTAGATCAATTCTATTTCTGTCCTTTATTGTGCCTATCTTTGCATGAAATGTTCCCTTGGTATCTCCAGTTTTCTTGAAGAGATCTCTAGTCTTTCCGATTCTGATGTTTTCCTCTATTTTTTTGTATTGATCGCTGAGGAAGGCTTTCTTATCTGTCCTTGCTATACTTTGGAACTCTGCATTCAGAGGGGTATATCTTTCATTTTCTCCTTTGCCTTTCACTCCTATTCATTTCTCAGCTATTTGTAAGGCCTCCTCAGACAACCATTTTGCCTTCTTGCATTTCTTTTTCTTGGGAATGTTCTCGATCACTGCTTCCTGTACAAAGTCACGAACCTCCATCCATAGTTCTTCAGGCAGTCTATCAGATCCAATCCCTTGAATCTATTTGTCACTTCCACTGTATAGTCGTAAGGGATTTGATTTAGGTCATACCTGAATGGTCTAGTGGTTTTCCCTACTTTCTTCAATGTAAGTCTGAATTTTTCAATAAGGAATTCATGATCTGAGGTACAGTCAGCTCATGGTCTTGGCTACAAAGAATATAATGAATCTGATATTGGTATTGACCATTTGGTGATGTCCATCTGTAAAATCAATGATTTTAATGGTTAGCTATGGTGGTGGTTTAGTTGCTAAGTCATGTCTGACTTTTGCGACCCCATGGACTATAGCCTGCCAGAATCCTCTGTCCATGGGATTCTCCAGACAAGGATACTGGAGTGGTTTGCCATTTCCTTCTCTAGGGGATATTCCTAACCCAGAAATAGGATCTCCTGCATACAGGCAGATTCTTGACCAACTGAGCTCTGAGGGCAGGCCCTATGGTTAGCTATAGGAGATAGCAAATACTAATTTAGCCCCTGGTCATACATTTTCTTTTCAAATTCAGTTACATTAAGGTTTACTTCTATCTACCTGTGTTTGATCCCTGGATCAGGAAGATCCCCTGGAGAAGGGAATGGTTATACACTCCAGTATTCTTGCCTGGAGAATTCCATGGACAGAGGAGCCTGGCAGGTTGCAGTCCATGTGGTCACAGAGCCAGACATAACTGAATGACTAACACTTTCACTTCTTCAGTTTTAATTCTATCTAATCTGAAATGAATAGACTCGTGGACTCTGTGGATGAGGGTAAGGGTGGGATGATATGGGAAAATGGCATTGAAACATGTTAATTATCATATGTCTAATCAATCGCCAGCCCAGGATTGATGCTCCGGGCTGGTGCATCGAGATTTCCCGGGGGGAGGGAGGAAGGAGGGAGGGAGGAGGGAGGGGGGTTCTGGAGGGGGAGCATATGTAAACCCATGGTGATATCATGGCATTGTATGACAAAAACAATAAAAGGGAAAAAATGAAATGAATCTTGCACTTGAGTGCGATATCATGTTCATAGGGAAAAAAAGTCTCAAAATAAAACATACAATACATACCACAGATAATTCAGTAAAATGTGATTGAGGAAAATCTAAAGCAATAGCATTTCAGGACACACTGGTGCGTTAAACTTTTTCAATTTGTTCTTGAACCTTTAAGAACAGTGTCCAATAAATTATGTGTATGCATTAAACCTTAACCAACATTCATTAGCAATAGGCACATAAGTTCATGTAATCTCTTTTTTAAACTCTCTGTTCTTCTAGGGGCTCAATTTGTATAAATAATTAATCATCAGTTTTTATAAATTATTACACACACCCAGCCAAGAGCAGATCAAAGAAGGCAGCTGGACACTCATCCTACATCTGCATTGCTTTTGCCATATGTTGCTTTGGTTGAAGCATACAAAGAATCTATCTTCACATAGATATATTGTTAGAAAAGAAGCATTTAATAGCCTTTCCAAATGTGAAGTCTTCTTTGATACTGTACCAATACTTGACATGTTGTAGTTTCTTTAAGATTAGTTGCCATGTAGAATTTGAAATCAATTTCAGCTTCTTTTATACTATGTAATATTAAAACCCATAGGTCTGTCTAGCATTTTGAATACCAGTTACATATGTACTATTGATTTTGTAATATCATACGTTTGTTACTTGGAAAATATTGGTTTAATGAGTTACATAGATTTTTTTAAAAATTTTCTTTACTTTATTGTGTTGGTTTTGCCATACATTGACATGAATCTGCCATGGGTATACATATGTTCCCCTTCCAGAACCCCCCTCCCTCCTCCCTCCCGATTCCCTCTCTCTGGGTCATCCCAGTGCACCAGCCCTGAGCATCAACCCTGGGCTGGTGATTGATTTCACATATGATAATTAACATGTTTCAATGCCGTTCTCCCATATCCTCCCACCCTTGCCCTCTTCCACAGAGTCCACAAGTCTGTTCTATACATCTGCATTTCTTTTGCTGTCTCACATACAGGGTTCTAGTTACCATCTTTCTAAATTCCGTATATATGCGTTAGTATACTGTGTTTTTGTTTTTTCTTCTGGCTTACTTCACTCTGTATAATAGGCTCCAGTTCCATCCACCTGAGTCGAACTGATTCAAATGAATTCTTTTTAATGGCCGAGTAATATTCCATTGTGTATATGTACCACAGCTTTCTTATCCATTCGTCTGTTGATGGACATCTATATTGCTTCCATGTCCTGGCTATTGTAAACAATGTGGCGATGAACATTGGGGGTACACGTGTCTCTTTCAATTCTGGTTTCCTCAGTGTGTATGCCCAGCAGTGGGATTGCTGGGTCATATGGCAGTTATATTTTCAGTTTTTTAAGGAATCTCCACACTGTTCTCCATAGTGGCTGTACTAGTTTGCATTCCCACCAACAGTGTAAGAGGGTTTCCTTTTCTCCACATCCTCTCCAGCATTTACTGCTTGTAGACGTTTGCATTACAGCCATTCTGAGTGGTGTAAAGTGTTACCTCATTGTGGTTTTGATTTGCATTTCTCTGATAATGAGTGATGTTGAACATCTTTTCATGTGTTTGTTAGCCATTTTTATGTCTTCTTTGGAGAAATGTCTGTTTAGTTCTTTGGCCCGCTTTTTGATTGGGTGATTTATTTTTCTGGAATGGAGCTGCAGGAGTTGCTTGTATATACATAGATTTTTTGAATGTTGATATAATTTACTAAGTCAAAAAATCACATTCATTTATATCCCACCAATCCTATCAGACATGTTTGTAAGTTTGGGGACACTTTCCAGTTCACCATGGTAAATAGTTTTTCAAAATAAATTTCCACTTGGAAATCTTATTCTGTTACTTGCAACAAATATTGGGAGTTGCTTTTCTGAACTGATGGATTCATGTTATTCATTTTTGAAAACAAAAGATCCCAAATACTCGTGTGTAACCATAATTTTTCTTCAGTTCTTTAAAATAAAAATGTTATTCTGCCAAAAATAAAGGAAGAAAGATGAGAAAGAATTTGCATAAGTGCTTTACCTAGAGATCACTGTCATACTTTTTGTTCAGTAAAATTGCTTTATGTGTATTTCATATTCAGTTATAAAGAATACTTTAAAAGATATTTACTTAAGAACAGGACCTTAATAAATAAAATTCATTTTATTTATCAAGGACCTTAAGTAAAACTGACATTTTAAGAACTGGAAGTCCATACAACTAGAGAATACATTGACTATTATTAAAGTTTGGTGCTGCTGCCCTGATTTGTGTCAAGATATCAATATATTTATTTACAATTGCTTTTGCAACATTAGTGCAAATGTCAGCACAACGAAAATAAAAATAACCTTGTAGTATTATAGAAATAGCTTTTATCTTTCAGATAATCCTTGAATGGTCTAGGGGACTAAGAGTTCCACAGAACATACTTTGAGAACTACTTACTGTTCTATATCAATGATTCTTACCTTTGTTTTGTTCTTAGAGTAAAAACAAATCATATTATAATATTGAGAAATTGATTAAAAATTTAGTGATAATAGTAACTGCCATCTATTTAGCGAATCTACTGTGGCAGGTATATACTAAATATCTTAGATGCATTGTCTTATATAATCTGTACTGTAAAACAGATGTATTATTGTGCCCATTTTATGAAAGAGAAAGTTGATAAAAGATTAAGTAGTTTTCCAAGATCACATAACTTGTAACTTGCAGGGTCGAAAATAGAACGTTGGAATTTCTGATGTAAATCCTAGCTATTCTTAACTATTAGGTCAATTCATTTTTCAATAGATGCACATATTTAAATATAATTTTAAGGTGATTCAGAGACCCAAGGAAGTCAATTTATATAAACAGTTATTGTTCTGGTATCTAGATCACTTTAAAAAAACTTCTAAGGAAGGCTTCCTAAGATGCTTTCCATCGAACGACATCCTTTACACTTTTTCCTACAGAAAATTCCAATTTTGTTTTATCCATTCATTCCCATTTCTTCATTACTTTCCACTCTTTGAAAATTTAATCCCCATTCAACAGGAC
Source organism: Antilocapra americana (assembly GCA_007570785.1). Taxonomy (NCBI): domain Eukaryota; kingdom Metazoa; phylum Chordata; class Mammalia; order Artiodactyla; family Antilocapridae; genus Antilocapra; species Antilocapra americana. The sequence goes on along the minus strand of ML660765.1, from coordinate 24,578,837 downwards.
TCTACCTTTCAAACCTTGGTGTAGAACATTGGCCATGTCCTCTTTGAAACTGATGGAATTTCAGTAGTTCACAGTGACTCCAGACTCTCATATCACTCTAGATTAGTCAGGCATAACTGACTTCCTTTTCCAGAAGCATGTTATTTTCTTTCAGATGCTAAGCCTTTGGGAACAGGAACTTGTTTCATCCCTATATTGTTTCCTGTGTGACATCATTGGTGCTACTCCTGATTAGTAAGACAGGGTGATAAGGGGGTGTCCCCTGACAGGAATTGATAACCCAGCAATGTCTGTTCATTTCCTAGTTGAGTTGATACTTCCCTCTCAGATAACTAGGTCTCGAAATCTGTGGGAACTCTTCTCCCCGAGTGGTAACCAAGAGCATAGCGAATAACTGACGTCTAGGCAGAGAGAGTTTGACTGATCACTAAATGTAGCAAATGCTAGCTGTGTGAATGCTGCATCTTCCCAGCACTTACTGCAGGCACAGTGTTAGAAGCTGGAAAGCAACAGTGACCAAGACAGCAGGTTCCTGCCCTCAGAAGACTTGCTGTCTATGCGAGAAGTCAAATAGTGTGTAATTAGACACGTGACTGTTCTCTACAAGCCAGTGTTTTAGTGGAGTTCTTACCCTTGCTTGGTTATAGGGGGCAAAAATTATATATCTCAGCAAAGAGGAAAAGCTTCCTTTGGAATCAGGACCTGATGGAACCACCTGTCTGGTTTCAAAATCAGCCTCTGCTGTGGGGAACAGCTTGGTGGCATACAAAACCTCTTCCTGACCATTCCAGGCCTTCCTTTGCTTGGCATGACTGTGCCCTCAGGCTCCTCTTTCTTCAGCTTTCCAGACAGAGCAAACCAGCCCTTCTGTTGCATCCTCTGGCATTGAGTAAACCAGAAAGTGCAAGCTTTCCTTCCAAGGAGTCAGAATTCAAGACGCTTGTGTTTGAAGGCCAGCTCTTCTCTACCTACTGTGTGATCCTGGACTAGCTTCATGAACTCACCAAGGTTCAAGTTTCTCAAACTAGATTATAGGATAGGTTGACTGTGTATATCTGTGAAATAACCTGGCATGTAGTAAGTGCTCAGAGTTTATTGGCTGATGATATATTAGTGACTGCATTTATTCTTTGACAGCACTTCCTGAATCTGTCTGTGAATACTCAAAAGCCTCTTTTGACAGCGCTTCTCAATCTGCTCTGACATCTACCATGGCTTCCCTCTCACTCAAAGTAATAGTGAAAGTCATTCGAATGACCTGTAGTGGGGACTCGAAGTGGGCTTCCCTGGTGGCCCAGTGGTAAAGAATCTGTCTGCCAATATAGGAGATGTGGGTTTTATCCCTGGGTTGAGAAGATGCCCTGATAAGGAAATGGCAACTCACTCCAGTGTTCTTGCCTGGGAAATCTCATGGACAGAAGAGCCTGGTGGGCAACAGTCCATGGGGTTGCAAAGAGTCAGACACTACTTAGCAACTAAACAACAACAAGAGGGCTCTAGGTAATCTGTCTTCTTTTACATCTCTGTCCTCAGCTCTTGTTTTTCTTTCCCTTATTCTCCTCCAGCTACACAGGCTTCCATGTTTTACATTTCAGCAGTTTCTGTCTTTGATCCTTGGCACTCCTTTCCTCTCCCTGGCATGATCTTCCCATCTTTTCAGTGAAGGACCACCTGCCCCAGTCAGCTACCATTGCTCCACTCCTCCTAATGTTAGTCCTTAGCTCATTTCCTTGCTTTATTTTTCTTTATAGCACTTATTATGGCTGTGAATCTTGTTTCTTTCCTAATCCTTATATTACAATAAGCTTATGAAGTAGACATTTATGACTCTCATTCACCACCCAAATCCTGAGCACCTACCACAGTGCCTGCATCTAGCAGGTTCTCAGTAACTGTTGCTGAAAGAAAAAAGGAGTGGGTTTCCTCCCTTTCCTTGAACACCTTCACAGTTTCATTTGCAGGAGATATTTAGCAAATACCAGTTTAATTTACAGAAATAAATTGTGTTGATTGAACTGAATTAGCTGGTTACCTAATCGATTTTTACCTTTATAGATGAATATGAAAGATGCTTTCCTGTGTGAACAAGTCTTTCTACTTTAGGAAACTATGGGTTTTCACTGCTCATACCAGAATCATTTTCATAAATTCCTTATGAAAGTATTATTCAATGGTTCCCCCTCCCCATAGCCAAAATACAACTCAAAAGTATAGAAAATATTATTTATATGAAATTCAAGTGTGTTTGTGTTGTTTTTTGAGTCTGGAGTCTTGAAAAATGTAAAACTTATCTTTGCAGTTGTGAAATTTTATTTGGGCTTCTGAATAATAAGGATTTTTCATCAAAAGGTTGAAATTGCTCATGACCAGTTTTTACTCCAAGAAACAGTATCATATTTACAAGGGCTTTAGACACATAATTCATTCTAAAGAGTATCAGGTTGCAGCCAACACTTAGAGGAGTTGGCTTTACTGTTACTCCACTGTTATTACCATTCAAGAATCAAATCTATAGCCAGGTTGCTGTTTTCTTCTTGCTCAGTAGTTTGAAATACAAATTATGTAATACTATTTTTAAAATACTCACTCTCAGATATATCCATCCTGAACATATCGTTTGGTCTTAAAGACATCAGTTTTTAATTTTAATTTTATTATTGGAAGCCTTTGTTCAGAATATAGGTGATGGATGTATACACTGTATAGAACTCCAAAAATATAATCCATGGCTAAGAAAGATGAACACATATTGGAGGACTATAAGACTCTTTGATAGCAGGGGAAGTGAGGAAGTAGAATGTTAGTGAAGCTTAGACAGTAGCTCCTCTAAAAAAAAACACATATTACAGCTCTCTAATACTTAATTATTAAAGAGACTACAGAGATTAATGGTAAGGGAACTTGGGAAGAAACCAAATTAATTTTCTATCATGTTTTATTATCATTATGAATTTTTGATCACTGAAGAAGAAAATACTTATTTTACTGATTTAGTATTATAATTCCAAATGTAAAACGAGTTATTAAATATAAGTTATAAGTATGTGGTAAGAAATTACAAAATTTAAATGACTATAATCTAGAAGGAAAAAGCGAGAAAAACAGAAATGAGCCTCCATTTTCCCTGGGGAGTTTGCAAGCATGGGTGTTCTGAACCCACTCACAAATCTCTCTTCTTTGATGCTCTTTCCTTTTCTACAGACCCTTTGGTGGCAGAAACGGCTCACGACTTTCTGAAAAGCAGGTCTCCCGTCAAATTCTGTCTGCTGGGCCTGAAACTGAACTTTAAGGGTGATATATGAAGGCTGACTTTCTCATCAGGGCTGAGGTTAGATCTGTGGGTTCCAACTAGTCAGGCATGTCAAGAAAGACTGCATATATCTTGTGTATGCCAGCTTTAGTTTTATCTGGTTCATTCTATAGTTATTGTCATGACTGTTACCTAATTACACTTGAGCAGTTGTATACAGGACTTTTTTCATATTAGAAAACCAGAGACTGTGCTAGCTAGGGTGAACTTTACATGTATATTTTATTTTTCATCATAATTTTATCATCTATTGAAGACAAGAAAATATATTCTAGGGAAAATGGCCATCCACTTTACTAGCTATGAAACTGTATACAAATTATTCTCTCTGGGTCTCAGTTTTCTCATTTGTAAAATGGGAAATGTTAAGGTGATTGTGAAGACTGAATGATTTCATAAATGCAACACACTTGGAATTATGCCTGGCTTATGGTGTGCTCCTTGGAAGGAAAGTTATGACCAACCTAGACAGCATATTTAAAAGCAGAGACATTACTTTGCCAACAAAGGTCTGTCTAGTCAAGGCTATGGGTTTTCTGGTAGTCATATATGGATGTGAGAGTTGGACTATAGAGGAAGCTGAGCACCGAAGAATTGATGCTTTTGAACTGTGGTGTTCGAGAAGACTCTTGAGAGTCCCTGGGACTACAAGGGGATTCAACCAGTGCATCCTAAGGGAGATCAGTCCTGAGCGTTCATTGGAAGGACTGATGAAGCTGAAACTCCAATACTTTGGTCACCTGATTTGAAGAGCTGACTCATTTGAAAAGATCCTGATGCTGGGAAAGATTGAAGGTGGGAGGAGAAAGCGATGACAGAGGATAAGATGGTTGGATGTCATCACCGACTCACCAGACAGTTTGGGTAGACTCTGGGAGTTGGTGATGGACAAGGAGGCCTGGTGTGCTGCAATTCATGGGGTCGCAAAGAGTCGGACATGACTGTGCGACTGAACTGAATTATAGCATATGCTTAATGAGCATCAGCCATTTTATTGTTGGGGGGGTTAATTTTTGGTTTAATGACATTGCTCTGCAATAAAACATCCCAGGTAATAGCACTGCTATTGGCCAAATGCTGCAAGTGAACATTTTTTGGAGATAAAATAATGCATGCCAACCCATTCCAGTATTCTTGCCTGGAGAATTCTTGCCAGAGGAGTCTGGCAGTCTACAGTCCATGGTGTTGCAAAGAGTTGTACATGGCTGAGTGACTAAACACATACATACATACATACTGCTTCTCTAACCAAATCCAGTTCTCTAACTTTTTTTGGCCACTGCCATCACATTTTAGTGAACAAATCTAGAATCTAGGGCCTATTTCATTCTTCACTGGAAGAACTTCAGGCATTTCATGTAGATAAGTGATTCTCAAATGTCAGCAGGCATGTGGAATACTTGTTAAAACACCAATCATTGAGCCCTATTCCCAAGGTTTCTGACTCATTCCCCTAGGGTATTGTCCAAGAATTTGCATTCCTATCAACTTCCCAGGTGGTACTGATACTACTGACACATGGACACACTTGGAGAATCAAAATGAAATGGTACGCTTTTTTAGGGGTCTTATAATTCCTTTTGTTGTTATTCAGTCACCTAGTCATGTCTGACTCTTTGTGATCCTATGGACTGCAGGCCTCCCTGTCCTTCACCATCTCTCAAAACTCATGATGCCATCCAGCCGTCTCATCCTCTGATGCCCTCTTATTCTTCTTCTGCCTTCAATCTTTCCCAGCATCAGAGACTTTTCCAATGAGTCAGCTGTTCGCATCAGATGACCAAAATACTAGAGCTTCAGCTTTAGCATCAGTCTTTCCAGCGAGTATTCAGGGTTGACCAGTTTGATCTCCTTGCAGTCCAAGGGACTTTCAGGAGTCTTCTCCAGCACCACAGTTGAAAAGCATCAATTCTTTGGCTCTCTGCTTGCTTTATGGTCCAGCTCTCAGAACTGTATGTGAACACTGGAAAGACCATAGCCTTGACTATATGGACTTTTGTTAGCAGAGTAGTGTCTCTGCTTTTCAACACACTGTCTAGGTTTGTCATAGCTTTCCTGCCAAGAAGCAATCGTCTTCTGATTTTGTGGCTGCAGTCAATAGCCACTGTGATTTTAGAGCCTAAGAAGAGGAAATCTGTCTCTGCTTCCATCTTTTCCCTTTCTTTTTCCCATGAAGTAATGGGGCCAGAGGCCATGATCTTAGTTTTTTTAATGTTTAGTTTTAAGCCAGCTCTTTGACTGTTCTCCTTCACCCTCATCAAAAGGCTCATTCGTTCCGCTTTGTTTTCTGCCATTAGAGTGGTTTCATCTGCATATCTGAGGTTGTTCAGGTTTATCCCAACTATCTTGATTCCAGCTTGGAACTCATCCAGCCCAGCATTTCTCATGATGTGCTCAGCCTATAGGTTAAACCACAGGGTGATAGCAGACAGTCCCTAATCTGTGTGTTTGTCTGTACTTGTTTACATCTAGGCCTCTTTTTTTAAAATTAATCAATTTATTTATTTTTCTTTACATTATCGTGTTGATTTTGCCATACATTGACATGAATCTGCCATGGGTATACATGTGTTGAGGTTTACAAATTAGAAACTGGTGAAGGCTAGGTCCTAGGAAGCATTGAAAAAGAAGCAATAACAGAAAATCACAAAAGATGACAGAAATTTTGACAAAATGGCATTCTTTACACTTTTAATATTGCATTAAAAAATCATATTATATTTACTTTCCCTTTAATAGCTGTTTTGAAAAATCTTACAGAGATTTCCTCTTATACTCACCTTGTGGGTTACAGGGCCACCATTTCTAGTCCTATGGAGCAGCACAAGATGTAAGTAATAAGAATGATTAACTTTCTTTCTAAAAAGGTAACAGAATATTGTGCTTTATTAATCTCCTTTCATTTGCTTTTCTTTTGAGAATCCACATTGCCTAGCAAATCAGGTTTGGAGTATAATGTGATGTAGTACATATTAGACCCACTATATGAGTGGCAATTCTGTTTTTTCATAGCTATTTTCTAAGCTTTTGTGGCATATAAGAACATTGTTGAGAGGAATGGCAACATCTCAGTTCTAAGAGTACTTAAAAAAAAAAAAGAGCCCTGGATGAGTAGTTCTCAGGCTGAATATTACAATCTCAAGATGAGTCACAATGTTCTTGTTTTTTTGAAAATATTAAAAAAGAAACTCCATAGATAAATTCAATGAATGTTGGGCCATTTGAAATGAGCAATTGATGAGTGATAGAAGGATCCAATCAGCTAATCATGGCAGTATCTAGAGACTGAGTCTTTTTACACTTTGTTATTTTAAGAGATATCTTTTAAGAAATAGCCATTAACACAAACTACAAACAAAGCACGTTCAAGTCCAGGGATAAACTTTCTTATTTAACACCACAGATTTTTCCAAACAGGATGTACGAGTTTCCATCACACCTATAACTGAATTTGACCTTATATTGGAAACACTTCACCTTGTTGGGTATACACATTTTAAAAAGAAACACTCATTTTAATTTAAAATGTCTAATTTCTTCTATTTAACCCAACGTTAATACATAGTGACTCAGGAGATCCTCTCCCAAACACCTCAGTCAGGAGGCCATTTGTAAGACATCCAAAGACAAGTGACCACAGGCATGAAGCCTGGGAAGGGGGTTTGAAACAGCAGCCAAAGAAAACTGTATCTTGTTAAAGGGGCGTGTTACTTAGAAACAAAGCTGCCCTTTTGAAAAGTGTACTTTTGGAATGTTTCCAACATTGGGGTGACACTAAGCAAAATAAGAGTTAAAATGGAGTCCTTCAACCTTGCTGTCTCATGATTTTGGAAGTCAGGCATCAGGCTGTCCACCGGAGATGCCATTTTAGGACTGGGACAGAGAAGCAGCTGAAAGGAAAGCAGAGCAGTTTGCTGAGACAGGATGTGCCTGTGTGCAAGCTCCCAACAGCTGTGTCCTCAAAGAGGATAAATGAGGGCATATTCACTCATTAATCAACTGAGAGGGATCACACACACAGAAAAAGGCTCCGATCGAGTTGCTCGGATGTTTTGGTCTTTAAGCGCAATCACTAATTGCCTGGAAATGTGCCCGCAATTTTTAGAGATGGCCCTGGGCACCTCTCATTGTGAGTCCTGTCCAAATAGTAAGAGCCAGCTCCCAAAATTCTGTCTACATCTGGAGCCTCAGATCTCAACACACTTAGCTGCTCTCACTGATTCTGCCAGAAAGAAAGTGGCAACCTGGTTTCAAGTGGCTGGAGAGATAGGGCTGGGAATGAAGGGGTGGAGCATGCCATCTCTTTCAGGACAGTCTTAATGACTTAGTTGGGTTCCTCTTGGGTTTTTATTTGTTTTACATCCCATGTAGCTTTCCGTCCTACAGGAGAGGTTGAAGATGCCACATTTAACGCTTGTCAATGAGACAGTGCGAGTCGGCTTACAGCTGAGTTCCCTACGAGCCCGAGAGAAGAGCTATTTCCAGATTGGAGTGAGTTATAAGACGAAGCTGTGCCGTGGTATCTAGACAGCAATTCTTCACAGCAAGACTTTATTATTTAAAGAGGAACTCAGAGAGGCTTTGATTTGCTATTCTGTGAGAGGCTGTAGATTCAGTTTCTGATCTCGTTCTTTGTATCCCCTAAGAGGAAAGGAGGCCAGAGAGGGGCAATCACTTACAGAGGTGACTGAGCCGTGGATCCAAGACTAGTTCCCCAGGGTTGTGATTCTCAGCTACAGTGCTTCAGTTTGAAATGAATTTCCAGATCATTCATATTCAAACGGGAGAACCAAAATACATTCTGAAGTGAAAGATAAAGGTTCTTTCCCAGAACACTGGCTTGCTTTGTCTTCATTAGGAATAGTGAAGTACTAAGTAGTAATTATTTGCAGCGTATATTTTAAAAAGAGAAGAGGGAATGATTAAGGCAAATGTATGCATATCCTGTAGGTATAGTGAAGAAGTAACAATATTTTAGAAAGACTTCTAAAAGAAATTTAGAATAGATTAATCAATACTCTGAATTTTATATCCTGGTTAGGCAAGATGTGGACAGGTGGGTTTGGTTGGGGACTGAGAAGAAGCAAGACTTTATTATTAAAATCCCCTTACTTTTTTGCATCTATCCACTTTCTTGCAGCTCTCTAAACATGGCATAAGTGTTCTTTTTTTAATTTTTATTTTTTATTGAAATATAGTTGATTTACAATGTTGTGTTAGTTTCAAGGGTACAGCAAAGTGATTCAGTTACACATATATGTATATATGTGTAAAGAATTTTCAGATTCTTTTCCCAGGTAGGTTCTTAAAGTGTTCTTATATCCTCTACCCTATATGGGCAAGAGCAAGAGGTAGGGTTAAATCTCCAAGCTTTGGTCAAGCTGGGTAAGCATCTGCTGAGGCATATGTATTTTTCTGAGCCTTACAAAGACCCTTCCTGGGAGGAAGCCAGCCCAAAAACTTAAATAGGAAGATAATAACAAACATGGAGTTGTTAACAAACTTCTAAAAAAACACTGTTTATATAACAGGAAAAACAGGAGAGGTTCTGCCTTTGTAGATTCTAATGTGACAGCTAGGTTTTCCTCAATAGATTTTTGACACCATGGAGTAGAGTTTTAATGTTCATAAATGAGACTAGCTTTGGAAGTTTCTAACACGTTTACCTTCTTAGCAATCTTAAGGGGGCCTGTTCTTCTCCAAGGTTGTTCAGATTAGTTATCTCTCTCTCTTTTTTAAAAAATTAATTTCTTTATTTTAATTGGAGGCTAATGACTTTACAATATTGTAGTGGTTTCTGGCCATACATTGACATGAATCAGCCATGGGTGTACATGTGTTCCCCATCCTGAAGCCCCCACCCACCTCCCTCCCCATCCCATCCCTCAGGGTCATCCCAGGGCACCAGCCCTGAGCGCCCTGTCTCATGCATTGAACCTGGACTGGCGATCCACTTCACATATGACAATATACATGTTTCAACACTATCCTCTCAAATCATCCCACCCTTGCCTTCTCCCACAGAATCAAACAGACTGTTCTTTACATCTGTGTCTCTTTTGCTATCTCATATATAGGGTCATTGTTACCATCTTTCTAAATTCTATACATATGCGTTAGTATACTGTATTGGTGTTTCTCTTTCTGACTTACTTCACTCTGTATAATAGGCTCCAGTTTCATCCACCTCATTAGAACTGAGTCAAGTGAATTCTTTTTAATGGCTGAGTAATATTCCATTGTGTATATGTACTACAGCTTTCTTATCCATTCATCTGCCGATGGACATCTAGGCTGCTTCCGTATCCTGGCTGGGGCAAGGAATTCTGGAGATCAGCCAGAGGTTGGGACTGGCTGGGAGCTGGTCATAATCAACCTTAATGTCCATTTTTTTTCTGTGGATGAGACAGTTCTTTGTTTTGTATAGAATGGTGGGGAGGACCTGGAGGGGAGTTTTAACTCCAGGCTATTTTGAACCGTGTTAACTTTCCTTCAGGAGGGGCTAGGGCTGAATCAGAAGGTACCACTCCACTTAGCAAGCAGGTCTTGTACCAAACTCTGGATTTGGGAAGAAAAGTGTCTTTATGAATTCTCATTTTTTATGCATCTCTGTAATAATTTAGTAGTAATAACGTACTGCCTATCCTAAAATATTTTAATATGGATGCTTCTTTTGTTCAAAAATAAACTCATGTTCATTGTAAAACACTGTTACATTATAAGCCTTCCTGCTGTTAGTCACATGAATTCATTTTCAGAACTATGCCCAGGTAGGGGCTCATGGGAGAGGCTGCCCACGGTTCAGGCTATCAGGGATTCATTGTCTGGGGAGAATTTAAGAGCAAAAGTAAAACCTTTAGTAAATCTGCTTTTTATTAACACTATTTGCCCAAAATCCCAAAGAATGTCAGTAATCAAATATTCTTCCTTTCCAGAGAGACATACTCCCACTGTCTTGCCCTTTCTATACTACTGTTTTTCCTTCAACAGAATTGAATCATTCTATATTTTTTTCAGTGTTCAATGAAGCTTGAACATTTTCTTTTATCACTAATCAATATTATTCTAGGGCTTCAGAGATGGCGCTGGTGGTAAATAACCCACCTGCCAATGCAGGAGATGTTAAGAGATGAGGGTTTGATCCCTGAGTTGGGAAGATCTCTGGAAAAGGAAATGGCAACCTGCTCCAGTGTTCTTGCCTGGGAAGTCCCATGGATAGAAGAGCCTAGCAGGTTACTCCATGGGGTTGCAGAGTCTGACACAACTGAGTGACTTAGCACAGCACAATATCCTTCTATATTATAAATTCTGTATTTGCCTATCATGTCATCATTTACGTACACAATCCCATGTTTTTGATTAATTTAGGCTGCTTCTAATAGCTCTTTTATATTTAATTACTTTTATTTTAAAAATGTAGCTACTGATTCAAAATGTATGGGAAAAATTTGACTTTTTTATATTAATTTTTTAACACTTATTTTTAATTGGGAGATTTGTTGTGTTGGTTTCTGCCATATAACAGTGCGAATCAGCCATAAGTATATATACATCCCCTCCCTCTTGACCCTCCTTCCCACACTCCCATTCCACACTCACATCCCTCTAGGTTGTCACAGAGCACCAGGCTGTATTTGCTGTGTTCTATGGAAACCTTCCAACTAGCTCTCTCTCTTAGATATGGTAATGGATATCTTTTCTTTTTGCATTAGAGGAACACTGCTTTACACCATCGTGTTGGTTTCTGCCGAGAAACAACGGATAATGGAAATTAGTTATAATTGGCAGTGTATTTGTTTCAGTTCTATTCTCAATTGGGTCCACCCGCTCCCTATCGCACTGTGTCCACAAGTCTGTTCTTTACATTTGCACCTCTAATCCTGCCCTGCAAATAGATTCATCAGTACTATTTTTATAGATGCCTTGCATATGTATTAATATATGACATTTGTTTTCTTCTTTCTGACTTCACTCTATGTAACAGGCTCTAGGTTCATCCACCTCAGTTCAACTGACTCAAATGTGCTCCTTTTATGGCTGAGTAATATTCCATTGAATATATGTACCACAACTTCTTTATTCATTCATCTGCCATTGGACACATAGGTCGCTTCTATGTCCTGGCTATTGTGAATAGTGCTACAATGAACACTGAGGTGGTTGTTGTTCAGTCTCTCAGTCGTGTCTGACTCTTTGTGACCCCATGGGCCATAGCATGCCAGGCTTTCCTGTCCTTCACCATCTCCCAGAGCTTCCTCAAACTCATGTCCATTGAGTCAGTGATGCTGTCCAACCATCTCATCCTCTGTCATCCCCTTCTCCTCCTGCCTTCAATCTTTCCCAGCATCAGGGTCTTTTCCAATGAGTCAGTTCTTCCCATCAGGTGGCCAAAGTATTAGAGTTTCAGATTCAGCATCAGTCCTTTCAATGAATATTCAGGACTGATTTCCTTGAGGATTGACTGGTTTGATCTCAGTCCAAGGGACTTTCAAGAGTCTTCTCCAAACCACAATTCAAAAGCATCAATTCTTCAGCACTCAGCTTTCTGTATAGTCCAACTCTCATATCCACACATGACTACTGGAAAAAACATAGCTTTGACTAGATGTACTTTTGTTGGAGAAGTAATGTCTCTGCTTTCTAATATACTGTCTAGGTTGGTCATAGCTTTTCTTCCAAGGAGCAAGTGTCATTTATTTCATGGCTGCAGTCACTATCTGCAGTGATTTTGGAGCCCAAGAAAATAAAAGTCTGTCCCTGTTTCCATTTTTTCCCCATCTATTTGCCATGAAGTGATGGGACTGGATGCTATAATCTTCATTTTTTAATGTTGAGTTTTAAGCCAGCTTTTTACTCTGCTCTTTCACCTTCATAAGAAGGCTCTTTGGTCCCTCTTTGCTTTCTGCCATTAGGGTGGTGTCATCTGCATATCTGAGGTTACTGATATTTCTCCTGGCTTCTTGATTCCAGCTTCTGCTTCCTCCAGCCCAGCATTTCTCATGAGGCACTCTGCATATAAGTTAAATAAGCAGGGTGACAATTTACAGCCTTGACATAACTTCTTATTTGGAACCAGTCCACTGTTCCATGTCCAGTTGTAACTGTTTCTTCTTGACCTACATACAGGTTTCACAGAGGCAGGTAAGGTGGTTTGATATTCCCATCTCCTAAAGAATTTTTCAGTTTGGAGGCTTTATTCTAATCAATGAAGCAGTAGTGGATGTTTTTCTGGAATTCTCTTGCTTTTTCTATGATCCAACAGATGTTGGCAATTTGATCTCTTGTTCCTCTGCCTTTTTGTAAATCCATCTTGAATATCTGAAAGCTCTTAGTTCACGTAGTTTTGAAGCCTACCTTGGAGAATTTTGAGCATTACTTTGCTAGAGTGTGAAATAAGTGCAGTTGTGCAGTAGTTTGAACATTGTTTGGCATTTCCTTTCTTTGAGGTTCATATGTCTTTTTCAAGTATAGTTTTCTCAGAGTATATGCCCAGTAGTGGGATTGTTGGGTCATATGGTAGTTTTATTCCTAGTTTTTTAAGGAAACTCCATGCTGTACTCCACAGTGGCTGTATCAATTTACATTCCCACCAGTAGTGCACCACCATTTCTTCACATCCCCTTCAGCATTTATTGTTTGTAGATATTTTGATGATGGCCATTCAGACTGGTGTGAGCAGATACCTCACTGTATTTTTGATTTGCATTTCTCTAATAGTGGCAATGTTGAACCCCTTTTCAAGTGTTTATTGGCCATTTGTATGTCTTCTTTGGAGAAACGTCTGTTTGGGTCTTATTTCTTGACTGGATTGTTTGTTTTTCTGATACTGAGCTATATGAACTGTTTGGAGATTTTGGAGATTAATCCTTTGTCAGTTGCTTCATTTGCAATTATTTTTCTCCCATTCTGAGGGTTGTCTTTTCATCTTGTTTATAGTTTCTTTGCTGTGCAAAAGCTTTTAAGTTTAATTAGCTCCCATTTATTTATTTTTGTTTTTATTTCCATTACTCTAGGTGGTGGGTAAAAGTGGAACTTGCTGCATTTATGTCAAGGAGTGCTCTGCCTATGTTTTCCTCTAAGAGTTTTATAGTTTCTGACCTTATATTTAGATAAGACTTTTAATAATGAGAAAATTTCCTTAGTTTTTAATAGGCATTCCCCAATAGCTGTGCCAACACTAGAATTTTCTTACAACAGAACAACATAAAAAATAAATAAAAACTTGAACAGTTTGGTAAATTGGTGATTGTATTTGATTGTGTTGTAACTTATTTTACTTTGACTAGTTGTGGGGCTGATTATTTTGGTATATTTATTATTTTTAATTCTGCTCTTATAGTCACTCTCTTAATGTCCTTAAATGATCTTGCCCCTCTTTTGAACTGTCTGTATACATGTTCACACATTCATAAAAATCTGTGTAGGTTAGGAGCATTACCATCTATTTGTTGTATTTGTTGCCAATATTTCTATACAGTTTATCATTTGTTTACTGATTTTGTGTCTGAAATTTTGGGTTAACTAAGATTTTTTAAATTTAATACTATTGTATTCTATCTTAATAACATTCATAGTCAGCAGTGGAAAGGTTAGTTTTCGTTCCAATCCCAACGAAAGGCAATGCCAAATAAGGTTCAAACTACCACACAATTGCACTTATCTCACACGCTAACAAAGTAAGGCTAAAAATCCTCCAAGCCAGGCTTCAACAGTTCATGAACTGTGAACTTCCAGATGTTCAAGCTGGATTTAGGAAAGGCAGAGGAACCAGAGATCAAATTGCCAGCATATGTTGAATCATCAAAGAAGCAAGACAGTTCCAGAAAAATATCTACTTCTGCTTTATTGACTACACCAAAGCCTTTGACTGTTTAGATCACAACAAACTGGGGAAAATTCTTCAAGAGATGGGAATACCAGACCACCTTACCCACCTCTTGAGAAATCTGTATGCAGGTTAAGAAGCAACAGTTAGAACCAGACAGGGAACAATAGATGGTTCCAAATTGGGAAAAGAGTACATCAAGACTGTAAATTATCACTCTGCTTATTTAACTTATATGCAGAGTACCTCATGTGAAATGCTGGGCTGGAGGAAGCAGAAGCTGGAATCAGGATAGCTAGGAGAAATATCAATAACCTCAGATATGTAGATGATACCACCCTAGACAGCATAAAAAGCAGAGACATTACTTTGCCAACACAGGTCCATCTAGTCAAACCTATGATTTTTCCGGTAGTCTTGAATGGATGTGAGATTTGGACTATAAAGAAAGCTGAGTGTCAAAGAATTAATGCTTTTGAGCTATGGTGTTGGAGGATGCTCTTGAGAGTCCCTTGGACTGCAAGGAGATCAAACTAGTCAATCCTCAAGGAAATCAGTCCTGAATATACATTGGAAGGACTGATGCTGAAGCTGAAACTCCAATACTTTGGCCACCTGATGTGAAGATCTGACTCTTAGAAAAGACCCTGATGCTGGGAAAGATTGAAGGCAGGAGAAGGGGATGACAGAGGATGAGATGGTTGGATGGCATCACCGACTCGATGGACATGAGTCTGAGCAGGCTCTGGGAGTGTGTGATGGACAGGGAAGCCTGGAGTGCTGCAGTCAATGGGATTGCAAATAACTCAGACACAACTGAGTTATTCAGCTGAAAATCATCAGTGGGATCATATAGCCTCAGTATTTCTTCTAGCATTTTTCTTCTTTTAATTTAATGTTATGTTCCATTGGGAATGTACTTTGGAGTATAGTACATTGATTCATTTAAGATGCTTTATTGAATAATCTCTCTATTCTCTCCCCTCTGGTATAAAGTGACACTATATATGTAGTATGTGTACATACATATGCACATACTCAACTGGATTTGAGGGCTTTGTTCTATATTCTATACATTCTATAGTTATAACAGTATTATGCTATCCTAATAGTTGCTCTTCCATGTTAAGTAGAGTATGTTCCTCTCATTAATATTCTTATAAAATATTTTATTGAGTTTGTCTCTCATTTATTCTTTAAGATATACTAGAAAGTCATATCAAAAAGTTCACAAAAGAATTTTTTAGACTTTGTGTTGGAATTATACTAGTTTCTAGAGTCCCTGGTAGCTCAGACAGTAGAGTCTGCCTGCAATGCGGGAGACCCAGGTTCAGTCCCTGAGTCGGGAAGATCCCCTGGAGAAGGAAATGGCAACCCACTCTAGTATTATTGCCTGGAAAATCCTATGGACACAGGAGCCTGGGAGGCTACAGTCCATAGGGAAACAGAGATGGACATGACTGAGCAATTTCACTATACTAGTTTCTAATTTAATTGCATAATTTTATGGCTTGAAAGATTTCTACTTTTTGAAATTTAAGATTTCCCCTATAAATACTTCTCGAGTACTTAGAAGAATATGGTGGGGGAGGTTTGGGTAGAATTATTATTGTTAGTTCTGTCTTCCAAATTTCTGTATTTTTCTTTTGCTTTCACCTACTGCTTCTTAGTTTATTCTTAACAGTTATTTTTGCTTGTTATTTTGATTCTTATTCATCCCTTTGTGGATTGGAACACATTGTCAATAATTTTTATACTTAAAAAAGTCAGAGAGAAGTATATAAGTATATTTATAAATTTCGTATATTTCTGACAGTTTAACTTCATTTACGTTGTTATTTTATTAAGTGACATAAAAATGTCAATGATCGTTGTATATTTGTGGAGAACTGTGTCTGTTAGCAATATAAAATAGTGGATTTCTATCTCATTTAATATTTGTCCTTGAGCTTGTTTTGTAGGCTGTTTATATCACTGCTTTTTGTTTATTTGCATTTCCTTGTAATCCTGTCTTCCCTCTTTTATTTTGACTCTTTTACCTAATTTTATCTTAGATGCTTCTCATATGAAAAGTGTTTTTATATTAGAGGAAAATTATTAATTTAAAATCCAAATAGACTAAAACAGCACCTGTTGTTAGGAACTAAGGGAGGATATGGGAACAGGTGATGGACTAATTCATATTCAGGGAGGAAAGCAAAATCTCTGACTCCCTTGCATTTACATAGGCTTATAGAACAGTCCAAATGAATAGTGAAATTTCAAAGCCTATTCTTCTAGATTGCTAAAAGGTGAGACCTAGAGTAAAATAGCTATTTGAATAGTGAAATTAATAGAGTTTGGAAAAGCAAAGGCAGGATGGAACAGTATTTGTGGTTCAAAAGCTAGATAGATGGCCCGGTTTAATGTAGGGAGGAGAGCTGAATTTTCTGTAAGTACAATAGTGAAGAGTTCTTGGAAATCTTAGGGACTTTGTGATATGCAAGGTGTCTTGAGAACAAAAGAAAATGGAATGAACAGATGTGTTGGGGCCCTGCCATGGTCTCAAAGCTTCAGTGCTGTCTGCAACCCATACCATTGCTTACCTAGGGAGCTGGACATGGGGAAAACCCAGGAGGGAGGCAGGAGCAAAGCTGGAGAGATAGGAGGTTAGATGCAAGTGAGATTTAGAGCTCAGAAGTTGAAGACCTTGACTCCAACAAAAGCTACAAGAACATACCAACTCAGAACATTGATTTTCCTGTAAATTGTGAGGTAATACAATGAGTATTTGTTTTTATCTCATAGAGCATATGATCTCACCTGACATCTGGGTGAAATATGTTTAAAATTTTTGTTTAACCTAGACTGGCCATCTTTGCCTTTCAATAGACAGCATAATCTACTTATATTAATCATCTTATCTAATATATTTGTGTTTATTACCATCACATTTATACATATCGGGCCTATTTTTTAACTTATCAAATAGTTTTCAGAATGGATATATGTACAGATGCATATTTTTTAAGCACCTAACTAACTAAAAATGTCTTTATAACTATTCCACATGAAGAGAATCAAGAATGGAAAAATAAATCTTAGGTTAAATTTTTTATTATTGTTGTTTACTTTTCAGAATTCCATAAACATTGCTTGATTGCCTTCTGAAGTTAGTGCTGAGAAGGAGATATCTAAATTCACTTTGAATTTTGTTCTTTTGGGCTTCCCTGGTAACTCAGCTGGTAAAGAATCTGTCTATAATGCAGGAGACCCCAGTTCAGTTCCTGATTCGGGAAGATCCGCTGGAGAAGGGATACGCTACCCACTCCAGTATTCTTGGGCTTCCCTGGTGGCTCAGCTGGTGAAGAATCCACCTACAATGCAGGAGACTTGGATTTGATCCCTGAGTTGGGAAGACTCTGGAGAATGGAAATATGACCCACTCCAGTATCCTGGCCTGGAGAATTCCATGGACTGTATAGTCCTTGGGGTTGCAAAGAGTCAGACAAGACTGAGCAACTTTCACTTTTGTAGATTATCTGCTTTCCTATATGGTAGTTGAGTGTCTTCCACCCCTCTATTTTGTGAAATGTAAGTCATAACTAGGATATATTACCATATTAACTCTTTTCATTATTTATATCTTATTTTTGTCCAGTCCTTTAGATAAAGACTTGGTCTTTCTTCAGCTTAAACATTTTTAAAAAATTTCATCTATTACTAATCTTGTAATTAAGTTTTTTTAAAATTCTGAGATGTCTCATATAGGTTGGATTCTCTGGCTATTTTCTCCATACCTAACATATTTTATGGCATTATTTTCATCTTTTTGTCTTTCTGAATTCAGGGTTGATTTCTTAAGTTCATCTCCTACCACACTAAAGTAAATATGCAAAATCCAATGTACTATTCACTCTCATTGTCAAGTCTCAGAATGCAGGTAAGTAGGAGGCATATTTTCTGTAGAGACTTTAAAAACAATAATAAAATCAAGTTAAATCACTTTTCTTTCCTTTATCATTCTGTGGTAGGAACTATAATAATGCTTGCTTAGGGTACAGATTATGTCTCTAATCCTGGTAGGACCACATATTTATGCACTAAAACAGCCGTTATAAGAATTAACAAACAGATCTTTAATTATATCAGTTCTGCTTTTCTACATGGCCAATTGAGTTTTGTTTTTGTTTAGAATTTAAATCAATGAACTGCTGGTATATTTTTAATTGGTAAGTGAAAATTTTAGCTTATAAGTAAAACATTTTATTTCAGTTCAGTCACTTAATCATGTCCGATTCTTTGAGACCCCATGAATCACAGCATACCAAACATCCCTGTCTATCACCAACTCCCGGAGTCTACCCAAACTCATGTCCATCAAGTCGGTGATGCCATCCAGCCATCTCATCCTCTGTTGTCCCCTTCTCCTCCTGCCTTCAATCCTTTCCAGCAACAGGGTCTTTTCCAATGAGTCAACTCTTCACATGTGTTGGCCAGAGTATTGGAGCTTCAGCTTCAACGTCAATCCTTCCAATGAACACCCAGGACTGATCTCCTTCAGGATAGACTAGTTGGATCTTTTTACAATCCAAGGAACTCTCAAGAGTCTTCTCCAACACCACAGTTCAAAAGCATCAATTCTTCGGTGCTCAGCTTTCTTCACAGTCCAACTCTCACATCCATACATGACCACTGGAAAAAACCATAGCCTTGACAAGATGGACCTTTGTTGACAAAGTAATGTCTCTGCTTTTAAATATGCTGTCTAGGTTGGTCATAAGTTTCCTTCCAAGGAGTAAGCATCTTTTAGGCATTTAAATAGTAATAAATATATAAATTCTAAAAATAAGATGCTATTCTTTTAAATGATAATTAAAAGATAGTGACAATGATTATTTCTTATTACTACATGATCATGGTTTTTATCATATAGAGGAAGGAGATTTTAAAACATCTGATTTTGTCATCAAATATGCTAGTCATGTCACTGCCAATCATGGGCATATCAGCTTTTTTTAGCAGCTCACTCTATGAGGAAATTTGATCAATTAGATTTTTCTCTTTAAAACCATATTTGTGTTGACAATCTGCTTGCTCTGGCCATCTGGTCTACCCAGTCTCCTTTCTCTCCCTGCACTCTTGATGCTGTACAAGTGAAACTATGTAGGATCTTTTTAAAGTCTCCTACCCTTGGTTCCTAGAAAAGCTGAATTTTTGCAGATCTCTATGCCTCTTAGTGCAGTCCTGTCTCCCCTTCCTCTTGAAGAAATTCATCAAAGCTTTCAACTCTTTAAAAAAGTTTTATTTATTTATTTTTGGCTGTGCTGGGTTTGTTGCTATGTGCAGTATTTCTCTAGTTGCAGCAAGTAGGGGCTACCCTCTACCTGCAGTGTGCAGGCTGCTCATAGCAATGGCTTCTCTCCTTGTGGTGCATTGGCCCTAGCATGCAGGCTTCGGTAGCTGTGGTGCACGGACTTAGTTGCTCTATGGCATGTGAGATCTTCCTAGACCAGGGTTAAACTGATGTCCCTTGCATAGCAAGGCAAATTCTTAACCACTGGACCACCAGGGAAGTCCCCAACCTTGGTTGGAACCCTTTCTACTTTCCAAATGGGTAGAAATTTTTCTGTATTTTACTTTTTATTTCCATATACACAGAAAATATGAGGAAAATGTGAGAATGGTGGGGGCCATCTATGCTCCTGTCATTATCTTTCCCTCAGTTTTCTGCTTCTTATTGATTTAAATCCCCCCTATGCTTGCTCTCATTAAATGCATTTTTGGAAGAGGTGTTAATAAGCAGGCATTGTGTGTGTGTGCATGCAAGTATGTGTGATGGTGTGCATGTTTGTGTATATGGATTAATTTTAAAGACTTACAGCTGTTAAAAAGCTCTTGAGTAATCCTGTAATTACAGTGCACTTGCATAGTTTAATGAAACCATACAGTTTTTTCTTTCTTTTAAAGGAGTTAATGTAAGAATCTGAATACGTGTACTGTTGCAACAATTTCTCGACAGAAATTTTAAAGTTTATACATGCTTATATTCATAAAAGAGGAGACCCAGAAAGCCACTTTGACTAGTTCAGGAAATATAAACTTTATTTTCCCAAAGAGAACACCCACAGTAGCTTGTAGAGGTAGTAGAATAGCTTAAGAATTACTGTTTTGAAGCTGAAAGTTCAGCACCAGTTTAGGGAATTGTGGTATACCTAAGACTTTAAAACTCTTTATTTCTATCCTATATATTTCAGAGCTGGTGTTTTTCTACTCTTAGATTGATCCAATATAATGCACTTTTGATGAAACATATTCTACAGAATGTGACCAAATCACTGGCTTCTGAGGGAAGGCTAACAAGTCCCTAATATTGGCTGCAAGTACAGCAAGGGTATAAAACTCCTAGAAAACATCAGTGGTATTTAAACAATTCAGGACTAGGCTAGAAATCTAGGATTAATAGGTAGAATCCTGTTATTGAGATAGTATTATTTGCCAAGATTAATAGTTAATTCAATGAAAAATTAATATCTATGATGCTTAAGAGTTAAGTCCATATAGAAGGAAGACAGAAAGCTATTTCATAATGGCAAATTTTTAATTGAGAATAGTACCCTGGGAGCAAAAGCAAGGCATCTATGTGGGTGGGGCTGGGGAGGAGAAGAAGACATCAAATTTTGAGTCCTGCTGGAGTCTCTCTGGTTCACCTTCTGAGTATAAGCCTCATTCCCATGCCACCACCTCATATATATGTCTGTTTCCTTGGGCTCCAAAAATCACTGAGGACAGTGACTGCAGCCATGAAATTAAAAGATGGTTGTGAAAATTTGCTGCTATGAACCGAGCCATGAATGATGTGATTTCTGGCCTCTGGTGGAGAGAAATTCAGTCCGGAGCCAGAGACAAGGCTTGATCACTTGGAGCTTTTGTGTAATATTAAGTTTTATTAAAGTATAACAGAGGTAGAGAAAGCTTCTGACATAGACATCAGAGGGGACAGAAAGAATGCCTCCTTGCTAGTTTTTAGCATGGAGTTATATACCTATTAACAAGGTTCTAATTAGAGAAAGGAGGTGCCTCAAAGCTGGGAGTTTCACCAGGCCCCTCGCCCACAACCATGCATCTTGAGATAGCATTTGCACAAGGTGAGTCATCCCTGGCCATAAAACAATTGACATGAATCTTGAAGAAAGGCAGTTTTCTAAGCAAATACATAGTTCATTAACATAGCTTAAGAGAACATTTCCATATGGAAAAACGTAGTGGTTAGCTCAAGGTTTGAGATAGTTAAGTTCAGGTGGAAGCAGGTGTCGCCATGACAACACAGGATTAGAAGAGAATCGGAAAAAAAAATTGAAAAATGCCTGCCACTTGCTGTTTATTTCTTCCTGCCACCTGGGGACCTCTGACCTCCCTACTGAGGCTACTAACACTCTCACTTGCTCCTTGGAAGAAAAGCTATGACAAACCTACAGCATATTAAAAAGTAGAGAGATCACTTTGCCAACAAAGATCCATATAGTCGAGCTATGGTTTTTCCAGTAGTCATGTATAGTTGTGAGAGTTGGACCATAAAAAAGGCTGAGCACTGAAGAACTGATGCTTTCAAACTGTGGTGCTGGAAAAGACCCTTGAGAGTTGCTTGGACTGCAAACAAATCAAACCAGTCAACCCTAAAGGAAATCAACTTGGAATATTCATTGGAAGGACTGATGCTAAAGCTCCGGTAATTTGGCCACCTGATGCAGACAGCTGACTCATTGGAAAAGATCCTGATGCTGGGAAAGACTGAGGTCAGGGGGAGCAGAGGATGAGATGGTAGGATGGCATCATTGACTTGATGGACGTGGATTTGAGCAAACTCTGGGAGATATAGTGAAGGACAGGGAAGCCTGGTGTGCTGCAGTCCGTGGGGTCACAAAGAGTTGAACACAACTGAGCAACTGAACAACAATGTTCTATTTTCAATAAACTGTGGATCATTTCCTAAACACACATTTCATTTCATAGCACTCTTCCTTTGTATATGCTAATTCCTCTCTAGGAATGCTTTTCCTATTCTTGCTTGCCTGAATAACCCTCCTCATGTATTAGAGCCCACTTGACATGTACCCTGTTCCATGAAACTTTCTCATCAACTATAAGTAAACAATATAAGTTGCTAGGATCCCTGTGCCCAGTCCATCACATTCACCAAGCCCAGCGTTTTTTTTCCACCAGCATCTACAACACAGATCATAATGTTTGTTTTTTTTCATGTCTCTTCCTACTAGACTGCATGGTCCTTGAGGACTGAACAGTGTCATGCATCTTTGCATTTTCATTATCTTATATAGGGCTTGCTCTTTAGTAGAAGCTCATATATGTTAAATGCATGAAGGAGTGAAGAAAACAATCCTATAATGTTAGATTTACCTCCATAACATAGGCTTAATTTTTCTAAGAATGATGGACATAGAATTATATTTGTATAATATATACAAATTGTATATTATTCAGAAAAAAAGAAACTTCAAATGTTATGCTGCTTCCTTTGGGAGATGGGCTTTCTAGAACAATGGAAAATTAGAGATACTGGATACTAGGGCTTCCCTGGTTGCTCAGTGGTTTAAAAAATAATCCTCCTGCCAGTGCAAGAGATGGGAATTCTATCCTTGGGTCAAGAAGATCCCCTAGAGAAGGAAATGGTAACCCACTCCAATATTCTTGTCTGGGAAATCCCATGGACAGAGGAACTTGGTTATAGTCCATGGGGTCACAAAAGAGTCATACTATGACTTAGTGACTAAACAACAGCAACCTGAGTACTGACAATGCTTTCTCCTTATAGACCAGAAACTCCCTGTTTTATGCTGTTTATGTCTAGAACAGGATATTTGTGAACAGTCCCTTCTAAAGAAGAATATAGATCACTGGTAAAAGTTTTTCTGGATTGGGGATGAAAAAATGGCTAAGTGTAAAAAGGGTACTGGCATAACCCTTTTTGCTTCATTCTTAACTCTGACAGGTACCTAAAAAGCTAACCACACTAAGTGTACTGTTTCTGCAGCAGCATCTAGAGTGCCATGTACAAATGCTTCATAACTTAAAAATTCCTAGCAAGTGTAAATGTAAGATCTTTCCCTGCCATCTGTGGTCCACCTGCAGTGCTGCAAATTATTTATACTGGATTGTGTTGATCACTCTCATTAGTGCTACTCTTATCAAAGATTGTCTATACGAAGAGGAATATCCTTGATTTCATAGAAAAACTCCTTGGGTCTCCAGTTAAGTTTTAATGGAAGTGAACTTGGAGTGAGTGTTAGTCACTCAGTCACGTCTGATTTTTTGTGACCCCGTGGACTGTGGCCCACCAGGCTCCTCTGTCCATGGAATTCTCCAGGCAAGAATACTGGAGTGAGTAGCCTTTCCCTTCTCCAGGTGATCTTCCTGATCCACAGATCTAACCCAGGTCTCCTGCATTATAGGCAGATTCTTTACCATCTGAGCACCAGGGAAGCCGAGAATGAACTTACTTTGCACTTAATGTGTATCTGTGTAAATCAACACCTCCTTTTTGGGTATTCATAAACATGCTTGTGGCTTAATTAAGATGATATTCTGAGTCAAAATAACACAGCTACCCATGACCTAATTGATTTATCTACACACGAACTCATCTTCTTGATGCTCAGACATCCTTTGTATGCTAGTTCCTGTTTCTAAAATTGGTTGCAGTTTAAATGGAATGTTTCAAAATCTGACTCTGCCTTGAACAATTCCATCTATAGTAGCTAGGTATAGAGAATTATGTCAGCACTTCTTAACTGTTGCACTAAGAAACACTTGTGTGTCTACAGTTCCATGATTGAGATACTGATTTCTTTAATCCCAAGCATAGCCAGAAAAAAAACCAAACAAACATGGAATGGTACCTCTGGCCACAAGCAGTCCTAAACTTTGATTCCAATCTGCTGGTCAAATGTCATCTTTTTTCTTGTCTGTGCCATCATGGGAAAAAATGAAGAGGCACTGAATTGTAGCATGTTGATATTAAAAAAACCTACAAGGTATATCTGCAAGAGAACTATAAAGATGATGAGAGGGTCATAGAAGAGTGGTTGGGAGACTGTATTTGATGTGCTACGTGAGTGAGAATCCCTAGTCTCTTCTTTACTAGTTCTGTGGAATTAGACAAATTACTTAGCTTCTCTATGCTTCACTTTTCTTATCTGTAAAATGGAGATAATAATAGAACCTAGCCTATTGGAACGAGAAGATAAATTAATATAGCCAGAGTGCTTAGAACATGCCTAATATACAGTCAAGGTGATGATTTTACTGTTATGATTTATTTTCTTGTTGAGGAATAAGTTCAATTATCGTATAATTGGAAGGAAAATTTGTCTCTTGCGCTTAGTATACCATCATTAAGATGCATTCATCTCCAATACACCAGAAACAAGTATAATATGTTTATAGTTATTCATGTAAAATCCATAGCATTAAGGGCTTCCCTTAATATTCTCATACTCTCATTGATATCACTTTGCAAGCAGAAATTGCTTATTCTAGATGAGTCTTATAAAAATTCAAAATTTTTTTTCTTGGGCCATACAAATGACTTATTAATTAGATATATGGTGGGGATGAAAAATATGCTGATGAATAGCAATAGTTTGTTGGCCAAATAATTAGGCTCACCAGAATGTTTAACTAGGAAAAATTGGTGGAGCATACAGGATACCAGAAACCCCATCATTCCTACAAGGGCAGTCAGGTTGATGGATCAGCACATCTGCTTGGTAGAAGAACATAGACTTTTGTTCCATAGATTAGCACAAAATAGAGCTAAATTTGTGATTTAATTGACTCAAACTATAAAGTTTCATATATAAAATTAGGCCAAATGGGATGGTTATAAGATTGCTTTTAAAACTGTAGGTGGTGCATGTGTAATTTTTTAAATTTGTAATTAAAACTGACAAGGATTTAATATTTCAACAGCATCTTCATTTGTGGTACCCAAAGAATTGCAGTATATGTTCATACAGTTCAGGAATCTTTTTATCTACGCTATTGTGTGTGTGTTAAGTCACTTCAGCTGTGTCTAATTCTGTGCAACCCTGTGGATTGCAGCCTGCCAGGTGCCTCTGTCCATGGGATCCTCCAGGCAAGAATACTGGAGTGGGTTGCTGTGCCCTCCTCCAGGAGAATCTTCCCAACCCAAGGATCAAATCCGGGTCTCTTCATCTCCTGCATTGGCAGGCAGGCTCTTTACCACCTGGGAAGCCCATGTTTGAGGAATACCAACAAAGATTTTTTTTCATTTCATACTATGAACCAACGCTTCAG
The DNA here is from genome assembly GCA_007570785.1 of Antilocapra americana. Taxonomy (NCBI): domain Eukaryota; kingdom Metazoa; phylum Chordata; class Mammalia; order Artiodactyla; family Antilocapridae; genus Antilocapra; species Antilocapra americana. The sequence continues at coordinate 24,553,386 of ML660765.1, read as the reverse complement.
TTCATTTCCATCCAACACACATCTGATAACTGCTTCCTCCCTGAAAATTGTCTACCCGTTAACTAACATTGCAATCAAACCATAAATTAATCATGTAGTTTATTCACCCCCTGCTGCCATCATCCCCCAGTAGCAACTTAGATGCCTCTGAGAGTATGTTGACTATGGAAGTGTACAAAATGGCATCTTAATGACCTGAAAGAGCTAATACCCTTCTGTAAGTGCCTTGCTAAATATCACAGAGTGACTTGGACGCTGGGGGAAGCTTGGCTCATTATTCCACTCTGCTGAGCTAAATCATTTGGGTTCTCTTTATTTGCTGTTGGCCTTTCTCTTTGCCTCTCTCTGCTCATGCATAAAGGATATTGATTTAAATAAAAGATACTGTAAACATGCACTTTGTTAGGGAAATCTGACTATGCAAGTATAATTTCAAAGGTCAGAGTTCTAACAATGCTTGATTTACATTAATTTGTGCTTGAGGAAAATGCCTACTTGACTAAAAGAAGAAAAGAAAAGAATTTAATTCACATATTGCTCTATGTTTTTCTATCATGTTCTTCCAGAGCTGATCAGAGAGGATAATCATATTTACTGGAAAAATCCCACACTTGGGATCACTCAGTGTAGCATAATAGATTAAACCTCTGAGAAAAATATATAGTCTGAATGTAAGTCTGAAAGAATTTGGGACTTCCATCGTAAAACGATTGCCATAGTGAAATAAACAATTTGTATTTTTAAAGATTATTTTACAGCTTTCTCTAGGACAACATAATTGTTTAATTCTGTAAAGGTATTTTCCATAACGGGCTATCTTCACTGACATGGGAAAACAGAAAAAATTTTTAAAAAGATTATATGCTCCGCCAACTGCGAAAATGGCAAATAATTTAACTATTTTGCATTCTCCAGGAGCAAATCTGTCTTTCAATACCCTTATTTTTCTACATAAATTCACTTGTTAGTGCTGATTTGCTTGTATTAAAATGTACCTCTGTTAATATGGTTAATAAGTATTTTTTAGAGTGCTGTTCCTTTTAAACTATTTTCAGAATTTTTAATTTACCATTTTATTACTTTATTCTGTGTAGTTTTTAAATATTTATTTATGGCTGCCGTGGATCTTCATTGCTATGCAGGCTTTCTCTAGTTGCGATGGGCAGGGGCTACTCTTTAGTTGGAGCGTGCGGTCTTCTCATTGTGGGTGGGGGTTTCTCTTGTTGGAAAGCGCAGGCTCAAAGCACGTGGGCCTCAGTTGTTGCAGCGCATATGAGCTCAATAACTGGGGGCTGCTGGTTCCAGAGCTCAGGCTCAGGAGTTGTGGTGCACAGGCTTAGTTGCTCCACTGCATGCGGGATCCTCCTGGACCAGGGATCGAACCTACATTGCAAGGTGAATTCTTAAGCACTAGAGTGGAGTAATAATTGAAATATTATTGAAATAATTGAAATATTATGAAATGATATTTCATAATAAATTAAATAATTGAAATATTATGAAATAATATTTCATAAAAATGAAAATCACATAGAGTAATATTGTTTACTATATTTAAATATTTGCTATTGCTTTGATATTCAATAAAAGATTGTTGAATGATCAGAATTCAAAATTATAAGACTGGAGTTAATGAGTTTTTACTTGTCTTGGTAGTTGAAAGTTTAGACCTACAATTGACTTAAGTAATTGTTACATTAATTATATTTGGTGGCATTTATTTTTCTCTGCTTGAATTCTGACTTTAAGACAAATACTTCCCTTCATTGTCAGATCCTCTGAAATTATATATACTTATATAATTTATAATCCTTCAATTGTCAAATGCTAATTGTAGTATAGACAGTCCATTTTGTTTCTATTTGAGGTATATGCAAATCATTTATCTTTCCATGCCCATAAGATTTCCTTAGGCTTCCTGAGCTAGTTCATGAAGCCTTTCATTCATAGGTAGTATTTGCCACCCCAATTTACATCTCTGCACTTCTGCTGCTGCTGCTTTTTTCATTGACTCCATACTCATTTCCTCCCATAAAACCCTTACAGTACAGAATATACATAATATAATTTTTATGTTGCTGTAATATTACATTACCGTTTGCTTCTGTCTCCACATGTTGCTAAAATCTTCAATAACTTTGCCCAGGAGGAGGATATTAGTGCTCAGATAGTTCATATAAAATATTTTTGGAATATTCATAATTGTTATTCAAGCATTTTCAGTCATTTTGTTCCAAGGTGGGCATAACACTGTTTCGTGTTATAGCTTATTTTTCCTTTATAAAAGCCCAGAGTATTGTGTACAGGTATGGAATCGTGATGAAGTTTTGTAAACTTGATGTGTGCTTGGTGTTTTCAAACGAGTGAAAGCTATTCTGTCTTAGGGGTATTCCTGAGTATCCTTGTAAGACTGAAATGAATGGTCATTGCTAGTTCTAATGCTCCTTAACTTACTATTTCTTGAATTTTTTCTGGAATACAGAGCTGGGAACAAAGGTCGAAAGACTATTTGTTTAATCTCTGTAATAACGTTATTCAAGTCCATTACGTTACACACCATTACACACCAAAAGTTCATTCATTAAAATACACATGCCTGAGAAACATAATTGGAACAAAATTTATTATATGCACAGTTATATATCTCTTTGGTGTTGTAAATACTTGCGTATACAGAAACATGGGCTTCCCAGGTGGCACAGTGGTAAGAATCTGCTTGCTAATGTAGGAGATTCAAGAGACTTAGTTTCGATCCCTGAATTGAAAGGATTCCCTGGAGTAGGGAATGGCAATCTGCTTGAGTATTCTTGCCTGGAAAATCCCTTGGACAGAGGAGTCTGGTGGGCTACAGTCAAAGGGGTTGCTAAGAGTTAGACATGACTTGACTTAGCATACACACATACATAAACGTATGTATATATTTTTCACATGTGTATATATAGGCAATCATATAAATTCTACAGGAATTCTATTACTGTGTATATTACACTAGAAAATATATCTAATTCAGTTGAGTAGTTCCTTTCATCAAAAAGAACTAGATAATTAACTGTATTTTTATTTGGCTTCAGTTATGTGGCTAATGGAGAAGGAAATGGCAACCCACTCCAATATTCTTGCTTAGAGAATCCTGTGGACGGAGGAGCTCTGTGGGCTGCTGTCCATAGGGTTGCACAGAGTCAGACACAACTGAAGCGTCTTAGCATGCATGCATGCGTGTGGCTAATAGCTCTAGTTTTCCATTTCCCTCTTTGCATTTGTGTATGTGTACATCTGTGGAGTCAATTTATTTAATGCAATAAAACCTAATCAAAAAGAATTTTTCTAGATCATCTTTTCAATTATATCAATGCAACAGAATGTATTTTGAGCATTCATTATGATACTGGGTAGTTCTCTCTCCTTTTAAGAGTGAGGACCTGAAAAATAGATCCATGTCCCTCAATATCACATATTTATTAACTACTTACATTAAGCATTTGGGTTTAACTGTATCACCATCCCCATAGTTTAAAAATTATAACAAAGGCCCAGTCAAATAGTTACCAAACTCTAGAGTTGTAGTGAACTCTATAGGTTGTTTAACCCAGATTCTTCATTTTATGTATTTTAAAAGGAGCTTTGTGTGTGTGTGTTTTATAAAAATATAAGATTTAAAAATTAGAACAAAATGCTTGATATTAAAGGATTGGAAGTTTTAACTTTCAGAATTTTCTGTGACATTTTAATGAGAAAGGAAAAATTATCCTTTAGTTTATTTTAAAGTTTCTCTTTGCACTTTTATAACAGCATCCCTCCCTGGGAAAGAATCTTCAAAAATGGTCTGCAGTAGCCTCTATGGGATAATGGTTTATAAATACATTTTAGTTAGTTCAGTGGTAATTAGTGACACATGAGTGAAGAACCATATTTTAAGTTCATGGATACTGAGCTTAGTGAATGATGTTTTGCTTTATAAGAGTCTGTTGGGGGCTGTTATGAATAATAATGAGGAAAGAACATATATTTGCATCTATAGTGAATGCCCCCTGGCAGCAAGGCCTTGAGAATCCTCAGTGTCCACGTACCGCTGCCTGAGTGACATTCCAGACTACCCTCCCCAGCACAGCAAAGCTGCAATCAGCATATTGCTGCAAGGATCATTACCTTTTTGACACCACTTTCATTGCTTCTTTCATTCTAAATTTCTCTGAGAATGAGTTTTATTCATTCTATAACTATAATACATCTAGTTTTGACACTTTTTATCAGTAATTACAAAAGAAGCAGTAGACTGGAATTTGGAGCAATTCAAATATCGTCTAACTCAAGTGTAACTCTTGCTTTTGGAGAGTTCCCTGTCTGAAATAGGACCAGTGCACTTTCCTACTTTGTACACTAAGGCCTAGAGAGAGTATCTGCTCCAAATCCCCTCGTTAAGGCAAATTTTGGACCACCTCATCAAGGCAACCATTTCTAAACCAACACCTTTCCCATCCTTCTCTATATTCTTTCCCTGCTTATGTTCCTTCTAGCACACATCACTCCCTGACACACTATTTAGTTATTAATTCTCTCAATCATTTTCCAGTGGAATGTAAGCTTCATAAAAATAGGATTTTACCTGTTTTACTCATCTTTGTATCTTCAGTTGTGAACACTAGCTGACACATTACTGTTAAATGAATGAAAAATGATGAATTATAAGAACTTTGAAGCTGGTTATATATATTTCCCTTGTGGTTCACAATTCCAAAACAGATTTCAGCACTTATTCCTACACTAATTGAATTCTGACTATGTGCTAGGCATTATGACAAGTGAAGATGAATAAGATAGAATTCTTGTCCACGTAGAACTTATTGACTCATGTGCTGTGCTTAGTCATTCAGTTCTGTCCAACTGTTTGTGACCCCGTGGACTGTAGCCCTCCAGGCTCCTCTATCCATGAGGTTTCTCCAGGCAAGAATACTGAAATGGGTTTCCATGCCCTCCTCCAGGGAATCTTCTCAACCCAAGGATCGAACCCAGGTCTCCCACATTACAGGTGGATATTTTTACCATCTGAGACGCCAGGAAAGTCCAAGAATACAGGAGTGGTAGCTTATCCCTTCTCCCGGGCATCTTTCTGACCCAGGAATTGAACTGGGTTCTCCTGCAATGCAGGCAGATTCTTTACCAGCTGAGCTACCAGGGAAGCCCTACTGACTCATAAGGTGTTCTATTAATCTGATTTTCTGAGGATGGGTTTTAAGACTGCATAACTGTAAGAGTCTCCTTTACCTATAAAGGGGCTCAATCTGAATGTCATGAAAGATACTCACTACTAATCCCAGAGTAGAGTTATTTTTATGAGTTAAGCTATTGTTTATGTCAGGTAGTATTGAATGCAAACATGTTAGCAAGGGGTGGTAATTTATTAATGCAATGACACTTAAGTAGTAAATTTTCATTATATTTTTTTATGGAACTTACTTCTGTACCAGGTGAGTCTATATCTATAATCACAAAAATACTTAGGAATGGCACTGGCGAAGATCAGGTTTGTGGAAGGCTCAGGCTAAGGACTGAGAGAAGTCTAGGTGGAGCACAGAGTTTTGTCAGGAGTCTCAGTCTTACCACGGATGAGGACCTGAGCTAAGCAGGGAAAAACATGAGGCCAGAGCACCTGGTAGGCAGGCATTAAAGGGAAGGGGAATTTATGAATTATCATCAAACTCTATGGTAAATTCAGATATTAGAAATCATCCAGGTCAAACCTGCATCTTTAAAAAAATTATCTGTTTTAATTGAATGAAAGATTCTTTATAGTGCTTTACAATTTTCAAAAGTTTCACACACACAATTTATAATCCCATAATAACCCTTTTAAAATTACTCCTATATTACTCCCCCTTCTCTTTCCCCCACTGAGAACCTCTAGTTTGTTCTCTATATCCATGTTTTCTTTAAAAAAGTTTTTATTCACTAGTTTGTTGTATTTCTTTTTAGATTCTATATACAAGTGCTATCGTACAGTATTTGTCTTTTTTCTGTCTGATTTATTTCAATTAATTTTACTACCATGATGCACTCCAAATCATCCATGTTGCTGCCAATGGCAAAATTTCATTCCTTGTTATGGTTAAGTCATATTCCATTGTATACGTGTGTGTGTATATATACATACACATAAATATATAGACATACCCCATCTCTTTTTTATCCATTCATGTTGATGGCCACTTTCATTGCTTCATTTCCTTGACAATTATAAATAATGCTACTATGAACATTAGGGTGCATGCATCTTTTCCAATTAGTGTATCTATTTCTGTCAGATATATAGCCAGGAATGGAATTGCTGGGTCATATGATTGCTTCCCTAGTGGCTCAGATGGTAAAGAATCTGACTGCAATGCAGGAGACCTAGTTTCAATCCCTTGGTTGGTAAGATCCCTGGAGAAGGAAATGGGAACCCACTCCAGTATTCTTACCTGGAGAATCCCATGGACAGAGGAGCCTGGCAGGCTACAGTCCATGGGGTCACAAAGAGTCAGACATGACTGAGTGACTAACAACTTTCACTTTCTTTCATAATAGTTCTATTTTTAGCTTTTTAAGAAACCTCTATAATGTTTTCCACAGTAGCTGTACCAATTTACATTTCCACCAACAGTGTAGGAGGGTTGCTTTTTCTCCACACCCTCACCAATATTTGTTATTTATTTTCTTTCTGGTGACAGCCATTCTGAAAGATGTGAGGTGATATCATGGTTTTGACTTGCATTTAGTTGATGATTAGCAGTGTTGAATGTCTTTTCATGTGCCTGTTGGACATCTTTGGATGTTTCCTCTTTGAAAAAATGTCTATTCAGTTCTTTGGTCCTTTTTTTATTGAATTGTTTGTTTTTTGATGTTGAATTCTGTTAGCTGTTTATATATGTTGGATATTAACTCCTTATCAGTCATATCATTTGAAAATATCTTTTCTCATTCAGTAGGTTGTCTTAATTTTGTTTTTGGTTGCCTTTGCTGTGAAAAAATTTCTAAGTTTAATTTGATCTTGTTTGGTTTTTTGCTTTCATTTCCATTTACTCTGAGAGATGGATCAAAAATTTTTTGCTGCAATTTATGCCAATGAGTGTTCTGCCTGTTTTCCTCTAGGAATCTTATAGTATCTGGCCATAAATGTATGTCTTTATTCCATTTTTGAGTTTATTTTTGTATATAGTGTTAGAGAATATTCTAGTTTCATTTTTTACAAGTAACTGTCAAGTTTTCCCAGCATGGTTCATTGAAGACATTGTCTTTTCTCCATTGTTTATTCCTGCCTTTTTTGACATCAATTAGTTGACCATAAGTGTGTGGGTTTATTACTGCAATGTCTTTCTGGCTCCATTGATCTATATGTGTGTTTTTGTGACAGTACTACACTGTTTTAATTACTGTAGCTTTGGAATATAGTCTCTTAAGCTAGGGAATGTGATTCCTCCAGCACTGCTATTTGGCTTTTTTTTGTGTTTCCATACAAATTTTTATAATATTTGTTCTAGTTCTGTGAAAATGCCATTGAAAATTTGATAGGAGTTACATTGAATCTGTAGATTGCCTTGGGTAGTATGGTCATTTTGAGACTATTAAGTCTTCCAGTCCAAAAACATGCTGTATTTTTCCATCTCTTTGTGTCATCTTCATTTTCTTTCATCATTGTCTTATAGTTTTCCAACCACAAATCCTTAACTTCCTCTTCCAAGTACAGTGCCTTAACCTCCTTATAGTTTTCCAAGTACAGGTCCTTAACCTCCTTAGGTAGATTTATTCCTAAGTATAGTATTCGTCTTGATGCAATGGTAAATGGGATTGTTTCAACCCTGCATCTTAAAGATGAAGAAAATAAGATCTAGAGAAATATTTGGTGATTTGCATATGGTTAGTTGAGTATTTGATGGCTATGGTTTTATGATCATTCAACATCCACTTTTTCTTTTGGCAGCAAGCACTGAGTGTGTTTAAGGGTCTGCCTTTCTTATATCCCCAGCTCTTGCGACATAGTGAGTGCCATTCACAGATTCCAGGGGTGGCGTATGAGATGTCAGCCTAACCCAATCAGAATAAACCATCTCCCTGAACACAGCGAGGTCTTACCATGACTCATGCTGTGTGACTCTAGCAACACACTGCTACTTCCAGTCTTTTTCTGGTCCCATAAAGAAGTATTCTTTATTGCGAGTGGACTCAGACTTGACAGATGAAAGATGGGAGGTGCTTCAAGTGTCTTGAAGATAGAAGTCTGTCTGTGACAGGTAAAGCCAATTTGTGACTGGAGCCAAGGTTGAGGATTTGAAGCCCATGGGAGGCAGAACACAGCCTGTACCGCTGTGGGAACCTCTGTGCCAGTGTTTGGGATACAATAGGTGCCTCCTGGGCTTCCCAGTTTCCTCAGCTATTGGGCTTCTTTTTCCCTTTCTTTTTCTTTTTTATCCATGCTTGGATTAAAGATTGGGTTTGTCTAGTTTTGCAATGTAAATGTCCTCACTGATACACTGGTGGATTTCTAGTTTAGTTCTCACTTGATGGTGTTTGTTGAACTCTGACATTAGGAGTCACATAGGTGAATGTGTCTGTGTGGTACAATTTGGTGGAACTAGTTTTAATTCTAATGATATGGCCACAAAAATATAAGTATAGTCCAGAGTTTAATAAAACCAAGTTTGGAGTAGAAAATTAGGAGCTCAGGTCTCCTTTCTACTTCTGAGATCTTCAGTAATTTCCTGAAACTCACTTCTTTTGTGTCTTTTAAACACACAGTGGAAGTAATGGTTATCTTGGCATGGTGGGCTCACTGTGAAGATTAAGTGAGATTATACATAAATAAGCCTGTACATGTGGTAAACACTCACAGGTGTGTTATGGTGATTAATATTATGTTGTGCTAACAACTGCTTAGTCATTGCTAAGCAAATGATACATTGAAAAAAGATTGTTTTAATTTGGGAATCAGAAGAATTTGACTTTATTCTCTCCTTCAAAGGTTTCATTTTTAAAGTCTCATTCTGCCTCTTTTTCAATTTTGTAAACTTTATTTAGGCAATTATTTTTTAGGCTCTCATTTTTTCATATTTTTCTCAAAAGATCCTTTTGGGATTTTATTTCCATCCTTGACTTTCTTCTGCATAGCTAGATATTTAATGGACAACCTGCCTGCTAATAAAACATACTCAGAGAAACTATGCCTAATCCATTTATTTTTATTTCCAATCTAAAGATGCTACTTGCAAGTTTTATTTTAAGATCCCAGTCATTTTTTTGGTTTAATAAATACCATTTTATGTTTCTGAAATATATGTTAGAGTAGGCAGAAAAATAGATCTCTCCTGTTTTTTCAGTTATGCTATCTTCACAAAGAAACAGTAAAACTTCTTTGGCACTGATAGAACAATTTCATGTATATATTTTTGCATTGAAGGTTTACCTTCATTTTTGGTAATTACACTATTCAGGGGTTTGAAATTCTATGATTATGTATTAACTGTCTCTCATTACTTTGTGTTAGCATGTACCAGAAACATGATTTTAAGTTAGAATGGACCACCTGCTGTGAAAAATGGGATAACCTAGGCAGTAAGAACTTAATAAGTTTAGTAACCTGGAACTCTCCTTGTAGTCTCCTTACTGGGTGATTAATGAGGAGCTGTGTACATAAGGTAATCCTAAGGCAAGATTTTCCAATTACTATTTTCTGTTCTATATAATAAAATTTTGTGTGTGTAACTGATGTTTTTTCATATCCCAGCAAAACTCCAATATGTAGAATTATTTTGAAGAAAATTATATTACTTATAGATCTTCAAACAAAACAACTTCTACTGTACTCCAGGGTCTGAGCTCCTAGGACATAAACAAAAGTCTGCAACTGATTTAGAATCAAGAAATTTTTAACAGCATATGCAAACCAATGGACCTAGTAGCACTTCTATCAACCACTGGTTTGAGTGGGCCATCTGGGTAAAAGCCCATAAATATTCTTATCAATGATACATGAAAATATAATTTTTTTAGGATAAAGAATTCTCTTAATCAATGTGACTCAGTAGCTTGAATGATACAAATTTGTATGAATTTTGTGCAATCTAGTTTGGGGATTAAAATGGTGATATCTATAGTTGATAGATTTATTCTCTAGTAAATTTCCCATCAGCAAAAATGGATTGTCCGAAAGAGGAAAGTATACTTAAGTAGTCTGGTTTCTTCGTGCAGTCAGAGTAAGTTTATCAGTCTGGAGTCTTAACTACAGAAAATAAAATGCATTTTAGACGGTTTAAACTCAAGGAATTATCATGGTTCGTATAATCATTGGTAGATCTGATGAAAGAGATGCTCAGAATGTTCAGGAATAGATCCCCAAACTGTATATCAGAGCTGGACTGCAGATGGATCATGCAACTCTTGAAGAACCTGTTGAACCAGGAAGTTATTACCACACCTGTCAACTCCAGCCCTTTGAACTTGTGCCACTATATGCACCAGAAAACTTTATGCCATACAGCCTACTCCTCCTATGAAACTCAGATTCAGAATCCCTGGGATTCCATCTGATTGACAGAACCTAAATTGTCTGTACTGTTAGCTGCAAAGGAATCTGGGAAATCTAGCCTTTAGCCTTCAAGCCAATGCAGATGGAAAGGGACGTAGAAGCAGGTGGGAATGACTGCTGAGTGAGCCAGCTACAGTATTTGCTATGTATAGCCTGGAAGTGCACATGTTTTAATAGTCTAAAAATCTGATGTGTGATATCCTTAAAAGCAGATTAAATTACAGAAAAGTGTAGGTTGTAAATATCTGACGATTTGGCCAAGGCACATAGAAGGAAGGGAAAGAGATCAGAAGGAACAGGAAGAGTTTATAGGAGCCATGATTCTAAGATCAGACAGGTTCATGCTGGGGAGATCTTGAGATTCTTCAGTCTCCTTTTACCGCTACCTCTGCCCTGCTTTCTTCATGAGCAGTTGCTTACATGAGACATCTTCATACCGTACCTGTTCACTTTGCTCATTCAACCTCTTATCAGAGGGCCAAAGCCACCTTTCTCCCTGGATAAGACAGAAAGCTTTAGTCTGTGAGCAAGGAATAGTTTTCTCTGTGGCCCTTTCATTGTCTGTACAAGTAACAGCATATGCATCATTAAATGCATCGCCACTCTCCTGCCATCACCACTGTACAATAAGAGGGCTAAACTAGTTCCTTAGCAGAGGTGTGCACTCTGCACACTTGGATCTCCCTTTGCACAGCCTGGGGCTATTACCAGGAACGTCTGCTTGGGGAATGCTAAAACATTGGTGGAATCTGGCATTGGTTCAACTACAGGGTGTGAAACGTGAGATTTTAGCAGACATCTTACAGCCCTGCACCAAGCACTCAATTCCCCAGCCCTTCCCAATGAGCTGTTTCTTTCCTCTCCTTGAGTGGCAGCATCTAGACAGTCTTCAAGATGAGGAGCATCTGTTCCTACCCTTTAATTTTTCATTTTTCTACAACAGACCCAAAGCCTAGTGCACAGCTGAGCCCATCAGCAAGCTATGTGTTTGAGAGGCAAATTGGGGTGTGTTTACCCCTTTCTGAGCTGTTATACAACCTCTCTCTTGTCATGATGCACACTAGGTCTATTGTCTGTGGCTCTCTACAGGCAAGGCTGACTTTTGAAAGCACAGAGTTCTTTTAGAGCTTCCTCTTGATGCTCTTTTGATTCTGATTATCTTTAAGATGAGTGACTGAGATATAATGATCAAGAAGAGAAAACCCCACAGTCTTTCTCCTCCCAACACTGCAATTATCAGAGACATTTTTTGGCTTCATTGGAGTGTTTGGAACAAGTATTTTCAAAGAATTACCTAGTAGCTCTTAGTAGAGGGCTTCTGAGAATTTTTATTTCCCTTGTAAAACAGACAAACTAGTAGGAAAGCTATGTCGATTGTTATTTCAAAAAGTCTGAATCCTCTGTGAATTTTATTTTGTAAGATGCTAGACATTATCAAAGGTCTACAAAATAGGCTGTTACCTTGCCCACATGGATGACCTTGTCCTTTTAAACAATTTAGCACAGTTGGCTGGGTAAGTCAATCCTATTTATGTCTGCTCTTTGGGAGAAAGTAAATGGTCATTTGAGTCTACTAGGGGACAATAGTTACCTTCTAATAGGGACAGGCAATATTAAATGTTGGCTTTAATTGTGGAAGTGCCAACTGCATGTCAATTGGATAAATGCTTTACCAAGTGAAAGGAAAGTTCAGATGGTTATAAACATTTTCTTTTTTAGACTCATAGTCTTCAAATTAATAAAATTCAATAAGTAGTTTTCCACATGAATGTAATTCTGAAAACATTTGTCTAACACTTGTCATCTCTAATGACATTTATAACAAATATGCACTCATTAAAACACATTGCAACAATAATTATTTGTGTGTTGGTATTAACTGAGTTTCCTTTGAAACTCTTTGTAGAGGAAGCTTGGAGGTTTTATTTGCTGTAGTAGGATGTCTTCAATGTAGTAAAAAGCATACAGTTTTGAAATTCTGAACCCTTTTGTTTGGGGAAATTTGGGCAAACATTCTGCTTCTGTTTTGTCATAGGTACTATAAGGATAATTATGCTGAAATTAAAAATTTATTGGAGGATTAAATACAGTCATTGATTTACTCAATAGCAATTTATTGGGTACCCACTCTGTGCCAGGCACTAAACTATTATTCCAAAACAAGACTCACTACTGCCATTAAGAAGCTGTAATCTAGACTATGAAAAAGCACTTTGGGTGTATAAGAGATGTTAAATACTTGTAGTTACTACTAAAAATGTAAAGATGGGGTAGTTATCTATTCTGTCTTTGAGATAAAATGTTCAGTGCTGTCGTCTTAAACAATAACTAGTCAATATTAGATCAATTTAAGCAGTGTATTTTCTCAGAATCTCTACTTTTCTGAGACTCTATCACAAATAACTACAATAATAGCATCTTTCTAATTCCAACTCTTTTATGTGACTTTTAAGCAAAACCTTTATTATCTCACCAGTATCTAATCTCCAAAAAGACAACTCACTAGTTTTACTAGTCATTGACTGATTAATTTTTATAGTGCTTGAAGCACATACAAATTTGTGAGTTCTCTTTAAAGAAGAGAATATAATAATATCAAAAATATAAAATTAGGTTCAAATTAATATAGATTTAAAATAAAATGATGAATTACAAATATTTAAAAAGCCATCAGATACCACAAACATCACAAAATTCAAAAGTAATGCTTTATTAATTTTTTCTAAAAGTTAAGATTATTTTCCTTATAATTTTGTCAGTCTACTCCTTGATTGGGCTTTCCCAGATGGCACTAGTGGTAAAGAACCCACCTGCCAATGTAGGAGACATAAGAGATGCGGATTCAATCCCTGTGTCAGGAGGATCCCCTGGAGGAGAGGGCATGGCAACCCACTCCAGTATTCTTGCCTGGAGAATCCTATGGACAGAGGAGCCTGGTGACCTACAGTCTGTAGGGTTGCAAAGAGTCAGATATGACTGAAAGTGACCTTGCAAGCACAGACACATTCCTTGATCACCTATCCATATGACAATAATTTTCTAACACCACTTTCTATAGAGATAATAGAAGTCAATCTTTTGTAAACATGGATAATTGAAATCTTTTTGTTAACTTAGAAATGTTTCTTTCAGCTTCAGCTGAAGCTCTCAACTGATGATGTCATATACATTTTTAGGATTTCTATCAAATTTGGGGAAACTTCTATCAAAGGTATTTTATACATGAATTACACAGTTTGGAAGAATTTTCTCTGGTCCAGTCCGTTTCAAGCTGCCTTTCTCTTTGACTGCTGGTACCTTCCAGGCATTAGAATAGAAGTTGATATTCTAATCCAGTTGTGGGTCTTATATGTCATGGAGCTAGATGAGTAGGCGTAACTAGGGGTAAATGTGTTCCTAAAATTGTTCCTACATTGGATGGTCAGGAATAACTTAATCATATGTGGAAATAAATGAAACTATATATATCTTACTAAACCCAAACTAAACATATTTTCAACTCAACTTCCCCCTAAATGTACTTCCCAAATCCCTGTGACATCTCCTATATGAATGGAAGGGAAGCAAAATGGAAATAAGGGTAGAATGAGATTCACATAGTTGTATGTACAGCATCCTATGTCTTTAAATATTAAAAAAGTGCAAATGACCCTACGAACATATTGCTGGAACTCCTCCAAGAACTGTGGAAGCAGCCTCTGCAAGTGAAAGTGTCCAAGATTATGCTTCATTATTTCATGATAAAGTTTCCTTTGTTTCTAACATATCTCTTTCCTTATAGAGCAGAATATTTATCAGATGACTGTTATCCTTGCAGTAGTATTATTTAATATAAAATGGTAGTATTTTAATGTGAGAGTCGTGTAGTTCCACTTTCCTGAATAGAGCCTTTATTTCAAATATTGTCTTTATCAGCTGTTAATTTGCTTTGAACCATTTGTTCTTAATTTATTCACACACATAACCAATGGATGTCGCCTATGCAATGTAGTATACTGACCTTGCGGAGGACGAGAGGTAGAGAAGAGTTACTGCCCTTCAGGGGTGGTGGGCGGGTTTTTAATAGTGAGTGCACAATTAGTAAACTGATACTCTGATTCTTTGGAATTCCAGCTTTTCTCTGATATTTTACAAAATAATGCAGAAAAATCTCTTCTTCCCCGAATGTCTCTCAGTACTAAATTTTTCTTTCTCAAAGCCACAGTGGTACATTTCTAATATTCTCCAACACTCTCTAGTATCCTCTATTTTTAGGTGGATAAGCCACTTCCTGCCACTATTATGCAGATTCCAGAGGCTGTCTCTCTCCGCTCCGTGTAGCTTTATAATTAGATGTTTACAGCCATGTCCTTTGGCAGAGATTGATGATGGACAAAAATCTTTGAACATTGCCAATGGTCTTGAAATGCTGTCTCATTATTAGATACATGGGGCTATCAAAGCATCTCATTTCCTTGCGATGTTTCTTTCTAACATTCTCCCCATGGTGAAGATATTTCCTTGTACATTTGCTTTAGATGTTATCATAGTCATTCTATGTCTTCTGGCATGTGAGGTGGTGAAACAGAGATGCTTTCATTTCATTTCTGATATACTGTTGTATTTCATTTCTGATATCCTGTTCTTGCAGGGGGGCTATTTTTATTTTTGTTAGTTTAGTTATTTGTGTGGAGTAGTGTCATGCATGTGAATAGATTTTCTTTTGGGGGCCACGCCTTGCAGCTTGTGGGATCTTAGTTCCCTAATCAGGGATCAAACCTGGGCACAGGGTAATGAAAGTGCCAAGTCCTAACCACTGGACCATCAGGAAAGTGTGTGTGAGTCACTCAGTCATGTCTGACTCTGTGCGACCCCATGGACCATAGCCCACCAGGCTCCTCTGTCCATGAGATTCTCCAGGCAAGAATACTGGAGTGGATTGCCATTTCCTTCTCTAGAACCACTAGGAAATTCCCACATTTTCTTTTTCTTAAAGAAGAGTACTTCAGTTAAGAATTATACTATTCATCTGAAGAACTAACATTCTGCAGTAAGAGAAACAGAGGCCTAGGATGAACTTGGGAGGGCCTCCTTGTATTGGGCCAGGATTATCTCCTAATTAATCAAGATAGAGTAAAAACAGTATTTTGCGTTTAAAGAAAGCATCTGAACAAATTTTCTAGTTACCCATTCCAGTTTTAAACAATTCTCACTCTTAGGCAGTCATTTCATTTATAATAAATGTGAATTTTGGAAAGGAATACAGGTGGCTTATAACCTGAATTCTCCAAAGGGTACCATGAATTAAAACAATGATATTGAGGCTTGGAGTTATGAAAACCTCCAATAGCTAACAGAGGAATTGAGGTAAAGAATTCAGCTTTGCAAAGGATTCCTATTAAGACCCTGAAAACTCACAAATTTGTAAAAATTCACTGAATCTCTTTACAAAAGGCAACTATACTTCCACTTCTCAGAAGGGACTTCTTCCTTGTTCAAATCTCTCTGCTGTCCTTTGGTGAAATGTTTTCTTTTGTACACACTTATTTTTTCATTCAGTATACTTTTTCATGGTCCCCAGTGGTGTTCATGGGCTACTCTGGTGGCTCAGATGGTAAAGCGACTGCCTGCAATGCGGGAGACCTGGGTTTGATCCCTGGGTCGGGAAGATCCCCTGGAGAAGGAAATGACAACTCACTCCAGTACTCTTGTCTGGAAAATTCCATGGATGGAGAAACCTGGTAGGCTATAGTCCATCGGATCGCAAAGAGTTGCACATGACTGACCAACTTCACTTCAATGGTGTTCAAGGCAAAACATTAAAGTTCAAGAGATGAGCAAAGATCCACAGCCCCTGACCTCGAGGAACACTGTCTAGGAATAGTCATGACACTGGGTATAGGATTGTTATGGTGAAATTAGACCCACACTGGTTGAAGCGTATCAGAAGGTACCACTATGTGAGGGAGAAACTGCAGGAGTTCTACCCACCCTTACTATAGTGGCATTTTAAAGCAGCTTTTCACATTAGAAAATAAAACACCAACCTCCCCAAAGAGTATGTTCCATTACATCTCTGAAGTCTAGAACAATCAAAATCTAGTAAGTGGATACCTGAATGAGAAGGCTCACAAAAGTGATGCCCTCCAGACAAACTCGTTTTCGGAGTCAGGTTTCTCAACTAATTGACTTATAGGAAGTAAATTCTTGGTAGTGTTGTAATGAATTGTTAATCATTTCTTCAATTTATCAACACTTCAGAAATATTAAGATCCAGTCTCAAAGTACTTATCTGTGCAAGCAAGAACAATTAATTATGCAAAACATAGACTGTAGAATCCATTTAAAATTAGTCTGATCAGTAGGTAATGAATGGGAGTAGAAACTTCAAGAATGTTTTTAGGCATTCTGAGTGAGATTGAAACAGACTTGAAAACGGTATATAGAATAGCAGTTCTTACTCTTTTTACATCATAGATGAAGTATGGTTCCTCTTACAAAAAAGCACATGCACAATTTTAGAGGTTTCATTGAAACCTTTTAAATGGAGTTTCCATCAGTTTTTTCAGACTCTTTCCTTGTTTTGGACTAGCTTGCTAGTATTTCTTTCATCAGGAAACCGTATGCCACATAATTACTGTTGGAATACAAGAAACACTTGAGAATAAAGAAATCATGCAGCTAAATATTTGTTTCCTGAAGCTTTTGGAGTTTGGCCTTAATAAGATCAACTTCTGCATTTCCAATGGTGCTTTCTTCCCGTGGCTTGGTCAAGGCTTGCCCTGGCTATCTGAATAGCCTCTTAGCTGTTTAATCTGTCACTATCCCCATGCCTCCCACCCCTCTGCCACATTAGCTGTTAGAGTGATTGGGCCAAAACACGTGTCTCGTGATTGAAGACCTGCACTGACTGCTGACACCGTATATTTAAGCCCTGCATCATGGAATTGAAAACCTTAATCATTTCTCCGTGGATATCTCTCCAGCCTCATGGCTCCCTGTTCCATCTTCTACTTCTTTATTGGATGCTTGTTACATTCCATTAGGGTAAAACTCAAAAAAACTGGCATAGCTTATACCTCCATTCTTTGCCTTTTGGCTTGAAATCTGCTTTCATCTCTTACTCTCCTGTGAACTACTTCTCATGCTATAAAATTCAATGCAGAGGTCGGTTCACCTGAGGAAACCCTCCCAGGCAGCGCCAATCACTGTCCCTCTGATTCATGGTATCGTGAACAGAATTCTAAAGATGCTTTCATCATATCATATTTAAATCTTATGCTCATTTATTTGAATCATCACTAGATTCTTGTGAGCATTAATTTTTTGGTTTTATAGCCCAGTACCGTAGTCAGCATGCTGGGTAAGGTAATTGAATTGAGAAGTACAGTGTCATTCTTTTGAAATGTTTAAAAATCCATTTATTTTTAGTAATAACTTTTGTTTGCAGAAGAAAGGACTAGTAATATTTAGTTAGTTGTCTCTTACTGCATTAAAATATTAATAGTAATATAGCAACAGTTTTAAAATCATCCAAAAGCCAGTGTTGTAAAGTGAGTCCTTAGAAGAGAAAATCATGGATAATGGATTTGTAAAGCCAGCCCTAAAATATGGGCAGAAAGGGCAGGAAAAACGTGTAACATACAGGTGAGTACAATAAATTGACAAATTTATTGGTGTAATAAATTGACAAATATTTCTAAATATCATTAGGAAGCTGAGCCGAACTCCCAAGATCAATTTAAAGTGTAGAAAGTTGGGGAATGAATGGCATGACTTTTATCTCATAGAATAGTGGATTTGACCTACTAAGCTGGCAAATAAATCATTTCAAAATATTTTAGAGGCATTTGGTAATTTAGTTTTGATTAGTAACTATCAACATGTAGAATTAGATCAACATTATTATCCTAATTTTAAGACCAGCCTTTGTCTTCTAAGTATTTATTTATTCATCATATATTATTGATTTCAAGAGGCATTTTTTTCCTTGAAATACAGCAGTTAAAAAAAAAACCTTCTACTCATAAAAAGGCATTCATGGTATCACTGGGTAAATATCTTTATAATGCTATAATTATAGGACAGATGCTGATTAATTCTGTAGTTAACTGAATCTTTATTTTGACCTTTTCATGTTTCCTTGGTGGCTTCCCTGGTGGCTCAGAGGGTAAAGCATCTGCCTGCAATGCAGGAGACCTGGGTTTGATCCCTGGGTTAGTAAGATCCCCTGGAGAAGGAAATGGCAACCCACTCCAGTACTCTTGCCTGGACAATCCCATAGACAGAGAAGCCTGGTGGGTTACAGTCCATGGGATCTCAAAGAGTTGGACATGACCAAGCGACTTCACTTTTTCTTTCTTTCATGTTCCTTGACATATTTTTCTTTAAGCATTGTTATTTTAAGGATAACAACATACCAGTTTATTAAAAATTTTAGTACGAATCACAAAACAACCAGAGCAGAAGAAACATTATGTTGGTGCATTAGAAAGGCACTTGTTTTTATTTTGCTTTTAATATTAATCTTGTTATATTTTCTCAATATTGTATTATTTGACTCAGAAACTGCCTAAATGTATCACTACATATAGAATTGATACTTTCTAAAACTTGAATTGGATAAATCTGCTATTTCAACTAGAAATAATCTTAGTGATGATAATAAAATATGATTATAGAATAAATATGAAGAAAGTGAAAGATGAGACTTGTGGAGGTTTTACTGCCTAGGAGAGCAGGTTAACTTTTGGAATGAAGCATCAAAACAATTATTAGCTTCAGTGATTTAAGCATGTGTGTATACAAATGTGTATTTAGGAGCATGTAAGTATATGTGTGATTACATAATTTTATATGTACAAATAGTATCTATATATTATACATAAATATATAACACAATTAACACAAATGATCTACTTTATATAATAATACATTAATATCAGTATTTATACATATTTTATATATTGTATATGTATGTATACATAATATAAAGCAACAAAATAGCAAGATATTTACAGATTTAAATATCTTATGTTACATTTATATATACACACATATTTATATTTATTTATTTATCTCCAGGAAGATAATTAGTGGAGTCTTTAAACTTTATGTGAGTGAAAGCTGTTTTTCAAAAGTTTTTTTTTTCTTTTCTTTTTTTTTTATTTTTATTTTTTTAAATTGTTTTTGCCATACATTGTCATGATATCACCATGGGTTTACATA